>JAGQAX010000022.1:2820321-3070321 GCA_019142605.1 Cephalopholis sonnerati | reverse complement strand
CTTGTAATAAAGTCTACTCAGAAACACATTGAGCATAGTATTTGATAAAAGGAACGAGTGACTTTATATATAGCTTGTGTATGGCTCTTAAAAGAGCCGTTGTTGCGCTGAGTGTAGTCGGGTGAGTTTAAGCCCTCTCTCCGCGGATCCTGCGGGCCAGCTGGATGTCTTTGGGCATGATGGTGACCCTCTTAGCGTGGATGGCGCACAGGTTGGTGTCCTCGAACAGACCCACCAGGTAAGCCTCGCTCGACTCCTGCAGAGCCATGACGGCGGAGCTCTGGAAGCGCAGGTCGGTCTTGAAGTCCTGAGCGATCTCCCTCACCAGGCGCTGGAAGGGCAGCTTGCGGATCAGCAGCTCGGTGGACTTCTGGTAGCGGCGGATCTCTCTCAGAGCCACGGTACCGGGCCTGTAGCGGTGAGGCTTCTTCACGCCGCCGGTGGCCGGGGCACTCTTACGGGCAGCCTTGGTAGCGAGCTGCTTCCTGGGGGCTTTGCCTCCGGTGGATTTACGAGCGGTCTGCTTGGTTCTTGCCATTGTTGAAGAAGGTCCTGCTTCCTTTTCCTCAGAACATAAATGCCGTTATAAGAGTGTCTGCTGTATTTATAGCCAGAGCTGGCGCGCTGGCAACGCTGATTGGTCCGACGTCACCACGTGACACAGCAGCTCAGCTGAAAGGAAGAAAAGGCAGCCATGCTGTAGGCAGTTTGATTTACTCTTTAGAGTCGAAAACATTAATTTAATTTTTCAATTCTTACTGTATTTGAAACATCAAATACAAATATAAATAATATTTTATAACATATTGTATAAAACTGTGGTTAAACTGTTATTGATGTGAGACAGCCCTGGAATATTTATTGTATACATTTTATTGACAACCAAATATTGGTTACTGTTATGAAAATGGTGCTGTTTATTTTGATTTTACAAATTACTAATTATATATTTGATCCTAAACAGCTTTACACTACCCTTATGCCCACTATAAACCAAAGTCTCTCTGTATTTTTATATAAAAAGAACAGACGATGAGTTGTATCATCAGCTCAAAGCTGGTTTCATTGGAGGATGTGGTGGCAGAGAGACAACTGTCCAAAATATTGACAATCATGGAAAACCCCTGCCACCCCTCCACGACACAATAAACAGGCAAAAGAGCAACATGAGCCATAGACTGATCCAGCCTCACTGCCTTACAGAGCGGAACAGAAAATCCTTTCTACCTCGTGCAGTCAAGCTCTTCAACTCTGCTCTGAAAAGAAGATAGTTTTATTTAGTTTTATCGGTCACTGCCTTACCAACTGCCTATAGTGCCTCAGCCTCCGTGGTCTTCATTGTATTTTATTTATTTTACTTATTTATTTATTTATTTTACTGCACTTTTTATTCTTTTTTTTGTGTGGTGTTATTGTTTTAATGTGTTATGTGTGGCTGTTTTATGTGCTGCTATGGCATTGCAATTTCCCTGCAGGGATTAATAAAGTTTATCTATCTATCTATCTATCTATCTATCTGTCTATCTAGTTTGGTCCGCAGAAGATACTGCACGTCTCCAGGTATGGAACGTATAATAGTCAAACAGAAACAGTCTACAGCACAGAAACACTAAGATTCTCCTCCAATTTTAAGTTCATCTGAAAGCGAGGGGCTCCCTAAGTGCACTATATGTGAAAACACCCTGAAGTGCTGTGTCGTGGGCAACTGGACTTGTTTGCGTTTCTGGAAAATGTTTCATCCAAGAGGCTTCTTTAGTTCTGAATTGAATTGAATTCAGAATGCAGAGGAGGTCTTTGAGAGCTTTCAACTGTGTATGTGTGTGTATCTGAAATGGCAGCAGCAGAAACTCCTGAAAGAACTCTCTGCTGTGAGCTACTCTCTGCCCATCTTATCTCCGCTCCCACAGGTGGCCCCCATTAATTACCATGGCAACTGCTCTGACACACCATGGTAACCACTCAGACACACAACAACAGATGTGTCACTGGATCTCAAATGCAGAGATCAAAGCAGCTGAATCTTCATTTTAAACATATCAGTGTTTTCCAGTGTTTCAGTGTTTAGAAATGTTAAATACATATTCAACATATTGTAAATACAATACATACAATATTGTACACACATAGTGCTCAGTACATGTAGTACTGTAGTGCATGTAATATGCAGTACTTGTAGTAGGCAGTATATATCAATGACTTATATCAATACTTACTTCATACTCAGCAGCGGCAGCAGGCACCCATCAAGATTTCTTGAGAATATTTCTAGTTATGCCTCAATATTTCAGGACTCATTTATTTACCTTAATATATACAGTTTTCACCTGGTTAGACTGTCGAAATGATTTATAAAAAACTTTCAATAATCCAAATAGCTCCCCTATTTTGTCATTTCACACAGTAAGTAGTAACTACAACAAAACAAATGTATGTATATTGAGTAAAGGGGGACTGATACTTGTGCGACAGAGCATATGCCGTTGTGAGTACTTATTCATGTGCAGCAGGTACACCTCCAAAACACTTGTCAGCGATGGAGGTTTCTGTAAAGTTTAGTTGATTCAAAACACATCGAAGACTCACATTAAGTACACAAATCTGCTTCACTATAACTCGCAGCATTCACAGACAAACACTTGTCTTTATCTGGACACATTTTCCCCACAAATACAACATGCTAATGTTTTTAGCACAAGCCTATGGCATTTTACATTGTTTAAATTAGCCTAGCAGCAAGCGAACTTTTCCCCTACTCATATGAAGCCAGGGACAACAGCAACATTTAATTAAGGTAACATTACAAAGTTCGGCTCATTACGACTTACAAGGTTCACTGACAAAACAACATGCTAACTTATTAGCACAAGTCTATGGCATTTTACATTGTATAAATTAGCTTTTCTCTGCTCATATGAAGCCAGGATAAATCACACACAAGACTTTGTGAAAATGTTTTGTTGTGGAGGCTTAATTGTCTTCACAATTTATTGTTTCTTATCTGTGAAATTAAAGTAAATAAAAGCTTTGTTTCCACTGAGGGAAATGGTTTCAGCTTACAGAAACAGACAGGAGGTCTGCGTCACCTGCGATGTGTAGGTACATTTCTGGGGAGGTGCACGTCAAGCTACGCCATAGGTGCAGCATCAATTCAGCACAGAAGTATAAATCCAGTATAAACAGTAGCAGTCTGGAGCTCTGCAATTACAAAGACTTACCCTTCCTCTGCTCACGCCACCGTTAATCTCATTAAGTCACAGTGTGACATGGTGATTTATTCACTGTGAGCTGGAAACAAACTGATAGATCTCCAGTGCATACATAATTAATATTTGCAAGTTAAAGTGGTGCTCCATGGTTGCAAAAATATGACTAAATAGTAGTTGGCGGTCTGAAGCCCTGCAGATAAAATGCACACCTGCTCATTCACTCTTGCTCAGGAGAAAGTATTCTGGACAGGCAAAGGAGTGTGTGTGATGTGTTATGTTAGTGAGTCTTTCTTTGTCTGCGTCTTTAATGCCAGGTTTACACTGCATGGTATCAGCCCAATTATAGCCCGATGCAGCGACATACAGTGTCTGCTCAGATCGTGAACGACAATGAGAGACATACGCGATAATCCATTGTTTCATTTCATGTAGTGTGTCATAGTAGAGGACAACTGATGCCACATCTGGGACGCCTCACAATGTTTCAACAGAAAGTCCAGCGTGTTTGATTTTCTTTTTGACTTCCACGACTTCTCCCGTCACACCGTAGAAACTGTATGAGAGCAATAGCCCAGCCTTTTAGATATTTTGGGACGTTAGCACACAGAGTAAAAAGGAAACAGCAGAGGCACTTTATCAACCCGCTGAGCACTGCCATTAGCATCAAGCTAGCAAAGAATGTTCTTTCTTCATAATGGAGATGCACATAAAGTAAGAAAAATAAAAAAAATAGTGGTGGGGCTTTTACTTACCACAACTGCAGAGGGTACCAGCTTCAACTGAAACAGACTACATTATAACTACGTTATTAGTATTCCCTCTGTATTTTTATATTTTTACTTTTTATCCACTCTGATTTGCTTTAATAAAGTTAATACATCGCGCCATCATTTCAAACTCAACTCTTCCTGTATCCGTTGAAAATTAAAAGCCTCTTCTAACTTTGGTTGAGAAAATCCCTTCATTTTTGAAAGGGCTTTTATTGTGAAATACTTGCAGGAATGTGTTGTGGAGCATATTTGAATACTGTACTTCAAATGTAGCTCCTGCCATCTGGTGGCTTCTTTTTTTTTTTTTTTTAACATTACTACAATAACATTTCGGCTGGCACATGAACAGACACAGTGAATGAAATAATAGTAATAAAAATTTTAAAAAGGACAAGAATAACCCGATGACATCACACACACGTCGTGAAAGATGACAGGGGATGATGAGATGTGGACCAACGTGTAGTATGTCATGTCTGTCGGCCAAGTCACGGAATGATTTTATGACTCCACAATCATGTAAGGTGACATAGTGACTGTCAGAACAGACAGTTGTGTAGTGTGAACCAGGCATGAGAGACTCATACTGGTGGCTTTATTAAACAATATGACCATTTTTACACAATGTTCACAATATAATCATTTTATACATCGTATTTGAAACAAGTAAAGATACATGGAGTGTATTAAATATATCACCCATCCCTTCCTGAGTCATTTAAGGTTATTTCCTGTTGATACAAGTGTCCCAACTGACCCCGCTCTCCCCTACCTCTAAAGCCTACCTGCTTACACCTATCATAAATGTTTGTTGTTATATTTCACCCCACATTATAACTACTGCACTTTATGTTTTACATCCTTTTAATTATTTTGTCTTCAGTTTGAGAATAGTTAAGGGCTGCTTTACTGTTATTGTGGCAATACACACACACACTCAACCACACAGTATTTCAGATCCAGGTGAAGTGCTCTTTATTTGGCTTTGGGCGGCTCTTGAAAAGAGCCTTACAAAAGGTGAAGCAAACTTTCATGTGAACTACTTTGCTGCGTTTTTAGCTGCTTTAGATTTCTTGGGAGGTCTTGGCTTAGCTTTCGCTAGTCTCTGAGTAGAGGCGGCCAACTTCTTTGCAATCTCCTCAGCGGCCTGACCCGGCTTGAAGGACCCGACAGCACCGTGTCCCTTCGGCGTGGTGTGGACGATGGCTCCTTTCGACAACAACCAGTTAATGCCGCCTTTAACGACGCGATTGTCGCCCTCCACGTCGAAACCTTGGACAGCCAGTTCCTTCTTCAAGGCATGAGTGGAAATACCTTTTCGGCCCTGGGTAGCGCACACCGCTGTCGAGATGAGCCCGGTAATATCAACCCTGGGAGGTTTTCTGACCGGAGCTAATGTCCGAGCGCCGGTTGAGGTAGATTCCGCCATTATGTTAGTACAGACACTTCCACTGCAGTTTGTTTACAACTGAGCGGAAACTTCCGGTAAACACAGGTATTTAAACATCACATGAGAACCGTGTGGACTCAACCCAGAGAGTCGCTCTCACGTGCAGCAGGAACACTGAGACACTTGTGTTTTCTCTTTAGCAATAAACACGCTCATCTGGAGGAGGCACTGAAGTCTCAAATTAAATAGAAATGTTAGCGAATGAGTTTCTCTTTGAATATAAGTAAAATAGACTTCTGAGAATCCTTCAAACCTCCCCAACTTCCGCCGTGAGAGGCTCTGCTCTGTGACTTTTTTTCCCTGTAATTTCCCTCCTAAATGTTTTAAAATACATCAGAATCCCACTGACACCAGTAAAATGCTGAGATTACGTGTTTGTTTAAATTCTCAAATGCAAATGCACAAGTTAGAAGTCCTCTGGCCAACCTCAGGTGCAACCACTTTCCTCTAATGAGAGAATATATATGTTGCCTTCAGCCTGTTTGGTCTTCTGCATGGCAGAACTAATGTGTGTGTCACAGCTAAGGTGTGTGAGATCCACACACTCATCTGTGCTTGCTCAAAGAATTGAAAGAAATATAACTTATTATTATTGTATAACCACTCAGTGATTGAGAAAGCCACCCTGATCACTGATGACCCTTCTCACCCTTTCCACCACTTCTTCCAGTTACTCCCATCAGGCAGATGCTACAAAAAGTCCCACTGGCCCAGAAAAACATCTACAGGAAATCCTCCATTCCCTCTGCAATCACCATCATGAACAGTCACAAATAGATGCTGCACTTTATCCTGCTTTTATCAGATGCTGTTTTATAACTCATCTTATTATATTTGTTTTAAATGTTAATTATGTCTTTTGTTTATCCTTTGTTAAAGGAGAATTTCTGTCACTTTTGGGACAGACAATAAAGTTTATTTACAGACAGACAGACTAACTAGTACTAGATTCAGTCAGTAGATGGAGACACAGACCGTGGCAAAGAAGGTGGAGACAGAGGAGGCCAGCTTCCTGTCTCCTGGTAATTTAAATACATAGAGACGGTGTCCCCTGACTGGAGTACACTTTTAAAAAGGACTGGAGGCCTTTGATCACACATTTCTACTAATTGTACACGGCCTGACACACGTTTTAACTACAAAGCAGCACAGGTAAGATACAGTTTGTTGTTGTAAATGTTGATAGGAGTTGGGGTCATCAGCCATCTGAGGAAGCTTTGTATCTTTGCATTGTCAGATCTACCAGTTGAACACATTTGATATATTACAAACTATGATTTATATATGGTTTTATCATGAATTTACATAGAAATATCTAATAATAATAGTTTCAAGACGTGTTCAAACCAGTGGCCTATGCCAGTCTGCTTGTGTTTGCAGATGCCAAAATAACCTCTGTGAAATTAAAAATATACACAGGAGTTGACTGTTTTTACATTGAGTCTCTGGACAAACATCCTTGCCCGCTGTCAAACTTTTTTAAACGGACTTCTGGTGCATTTTAAAGCATTTAGGGGATAAATTCCATGGAAAAGACGTGCTGCAGTGTCTCTCACAGCGGCAGATGGATGAAGTTTTAAGACTTCCTAAACAAACTGAAGAACAGCAGTAGATTTTACTTGACCTTTAACGTCTCCGCTATCAGCTCGATTCATTTTTAGCATGTAGAGTTTCCTCCAGATGTGAATTTTATGCGTTTATTTGTAACGAGAAAACACAAATGTGTCAGTTTTAGTGCTGCACCGGAGAGCAGCAGGCTGGGTTGAGTCTTCACGGTCCTCATGATGCGTTCAAAGGTGTCTCTTTGCTTGGAGTAACGTTTTATTTCTAACAGGCCGCAGAGCGTAGTAACAGAGCAATGGACGGAGATGCTGTAGTCGCCGCAGCGGCGGCCCCGAGGAAGAGGCGTCCCAGGAAGAAGAAGCCTCCTCTCGGCACCGCCGACCTTGTGTTCAGAGCGGTGTCCGCCCACTCGGACCGTAAAGGTATGTCCTTTTACAACTTGAAGAGGGCACTGGCCTCTCAAGGTTATAACGTCGATGGCAACAATATGTATATTAAACGCGTCGTTAAGACCTTGGTGTCTAAAGGAGTCCTGGTGCAGACGAAGGGAAGCGGAGCGTCCGGGTCCTACAAGGTGAACAAGGATGCCCCAAAGCCCAAACCGAAAGTGAACAAGGCCGCTGCCGTGAAGCGTAAAGCAGCAAAGCCCGAGAAATCAGAGAAGCCTGCGGCAGCGAGGGAAACCCCGCCTCGGAAGGCTAAAAAGAGACCGAAGATGAATGCCTAAATGTGGAGACATACCCAAAATGGCTGCTCAACCAACGTCACCAAAAACAGCTCAAAATTTGTGGACAAGAAGGGAAGTTTGCTTCAAGATAATCTTCAAAGGCTCTTCTAAGGGCCATCCACACCCAGAAAAGAGCACTTGTCCTGAACATGTTTTATGTCTTGTATGTCAGCATATTAAGTATATTGATATATATACTTCTGTATTGTTACATTCAGTCAGTGACAGAGAGGCAATTAGTGGTAAACAATTATGAACATCTCATAGCATAGTGCTGGAGTCAGGTGTGAATTATAGCAGTGATGGATAAAGCACCTGGAAATATCCTACAGACTTCTCACCAGAAAATGATTTTTGTATTTGTTAAAGTCACCTAGATGAATACTACCTGAGTAAAAGTCATTAAGTATTTGATATTTATTGTACTTAATCAAAAGTAATCACATTACAACACAAGTACATGTTAATCTTAAAAAGCAAGTGGTCAGAATTTTGAGAATTCTGAATTTTCTTTTGTGAGATGTACACCACCTTTTTAAAAATAAGTAAGCCTACAATATGGTTGAATATTTTGTTATTTTTCACAACTGAAAGTACAAGTACAATATTTTGCTTTTCCTCCACTCCCATTCCTTCCCTTTTTTGTACTAGGTGACTAAGATGCTTAGGGAAATGAATTGGTGTAAAAGTACACATATTATTTCTGAAATGTAGCGGAGGAAAAGTGCAGATACTCACAGAAATGCTTCTGTGGAATGCAGGAAATTAAACTGATTTGTCACTTGCGTGTCACTGTAGGTAACACCAGTTTTTTCTTTATTTTGGGAAATCGACCAGTCAGACCTCTGCATGCTCCCATTGAATTAAACTATAATACATGGACATTATAACTAGCAAGGGACTGTTCTTTATTTATCAAAGGAGGGGGGGTGGCAGAGGCGTGACTCCCTCAGAAGCTCCTAATATTTTTTTCTTGAGCCTCCCTGAGTGGTTTTGATAAATGCATGAACCTCTCTCCACCATCAATGAGTCATTAGAGTTTTAAAACTTACACTTTGATGTTTGAAAGCTTTTAAAGTTGAGGGTGAAATCCTGGAGTTGGGGGGGAAAAAAAGCCTCATTTTTTTCACTCTTGTCATGTTTGCTGGTTTGTTATTACAAACGACGGACAAATGTTAAATGACACATAGAATAAATCTGTGTTTGGAAAGCAGAAGGCGAAAGTCATAATGAAAGAAACACATAACTCCCTCCCCAGTGCTTAAAAATTACCTCCCCAATCTTGCACCACCTCTGCTTCCCTCACAAATAATGAACAGTCACCAGTGGATAAAAAAATAAATATAACAGCAGAGTTAGTTTTAGATTGAGCCATCAGATGGAGACTGTGGAATAAAAGGTGGAGGTAGAGTTCATCTGACTGCAGACCTCTCCCATACAAGTCAATAGAAACGGTTTACTGACACCAGTACACTGAAAATGGCATGGATGTTTTGGATTACACATTACTAGCAGTTTATGCAACCACACACACGTTTTGACTACAAACCAGGCACCATTTGTAGTTGTAAATGTAGGGAATGTGATAGGAGCCATACTGCTGGATTTATTGTTCATGTTGATAGATAAAATGAAATATCTGAATCACTGAAATCTGAGTATGCACTGTGTCCAGGCAGAAAATGTTTTTGCCTGTATGCTGACTAAGTTTGTGTCGTTTGATTGCTGTTTGGTTTAGTTAGAAATTATTATGTTTGCTGGCTAGTTGAACTTTTTTTAACTCCTCAGTGTGACTGTGTCCTCCTGTGATTAAATGCCCTGAGACATGTTTAATATCTATACTGTAAATATGTCATGATAGTCGTGGGTGGATTATGACTCAGTGGGCCCCTGGGCACAGATATGCAAAAGGCCCCACCAACAGAGGAGCAAGACACAGACTTTCTGATGGTTTGGCCTCTTTTTATTGTTGTATGTTTTGTGTCTTTTTGTAGTTCTGTGTCTCTTTGTGGTTGTTTTGTTTTGTCTTTTTGATCATTTTAGTCTCTTTCATAGTGATTTTTTGTCTCTTCTAGGGTCATTCTGTGTCTTCTTGAGTCTTTTCCTTCGCTGTATAGATAACACTTTCATTAATCAGTAATTCAGTAATCCATACATCCCAATATTCATATTTATACTTCTGCACCTTATATTTTGCCCACTTGCTGTACATACTGTATATACCTTACCATATTCGTGTCTACCTTTTATTGATTATTATTTATTTTACACAACTGAAAGATGAGATTGACATCATGACCTAAACATTCCGTCAAAACATCTTTTCATATCAGTCGTATTTTTATACTTGGATTGTATACCCCATTTACAAGGAATGAAGTTTAACTGCACTTTTAAGAAAAAGCTCATACAACCCAGACTTTATTGGTGCTATTTCTTGTGTGTGGTGTTTATCTTGTCCAGGTTGTGTGTGTGTATATAAACTGTAAATGTCACCATGCAGTGGTTTCCCAATGGTTGATTCTGTGATGTCTCAAACAGTCTCCAATAGTGTGGCAAAGGTGAGATGCATCAGCTTGCTCAATGATGCCAATGCACATAAGCATGAGAAACCATAAAATGCAATAAGATAACTTCTCTTGATCTTAACTCATACAGTCCACAACACTTTAAATAAGTAGGAGGTAATGACATTTAAAACCTGTATTCAACACCATGGCCATATCATGAGTTATTCATAAGAGCAGCACAGAGCTGATGTTGCATTCAGCTGTGAAATATCGTCTCTTCTTGTGTCTTTACAGTGTTACAGCTTCCTGTTTAACACCTTTTTCCTTACAAACTATGATGTGACTGTATCACGAGTGAATAAAGATCACACCCGTTTCAGGAAGTCTACCAGCCGGTGGCCTCCCTATGCCAATCTGAGTGTGTTTGCAGATGCCAAAATTATCTCCATTTAATAAGAAGAAAATCACAAGAGTTGACTGTTTTTACATTGAGTCTTTGGACAAACATCTTATCTCACCGTGAAACTGATTTAAACGGCCTTCTGGTGCGTGTTAAAGCATTTAGGAGAGAAAATACAAGGAGAAGACGTGCAGCAGGGCCCGTCACAGCAGGAGATGGCTGAGGTTTAAAGGCTTTCCAACCAAATTGAAGAGCAGTATTAGACTTTAGTTGACTTAATTATAAATATAAAGTCCTCCCCAATCACCTCCCCAGCTGTAGACTTTAGAGCTTCCTAAACATGTGTATTTCATGCGTTTATTTGAAACGAGAAAACACAAGTGTCTCCGTGTTGCTGCTGCACCGGAGAGCAGCAGCCTGGGTTGAGTCTCCACGGTTCTCATGGGGTGTTTAGGTACATCTCGTACAAAAACTCAGGGATGAAATGCCACATACCAAATATTACACATCAGATACAGAGATGTAAAGAGGCAGGAACAATAGAGATTAAGTGACTATAAGTCCACATGTAAGGAATGTACCTCTGTGTTTCGGTACACAAATAACAAAAGGCAATAATCATTTATACATTAGTAGTATCAAATATATTTGTGATAGACAGGCAGTAGTTGCAAAGTGAATAAAGTGTGTTGTTAACAGGAATATAGTCAGTGTGTATTCATTTTGAGATGCATATTCATATACTGTTACTGTAAGTAAAAGTATATGAAGGTAAGATAGGTGGGCGTGTGTTTTAAATATAATGTACTTTCAACTGAAAGCATTTTCTATACCAACTGTTGCCTGTTTTAGGAAACTTTCCTCATTACATATCATAATTATGGATATGGATATGCAAATTGTGGCACTGACATTTCAATACTAATTAAATGTATGTATGTAATTAAATGTAATCAAGTAGATTACTCAAGTATTGTACTTAAGTACATTTTACTTGAGTATTTGTCCTCCAGGGGCCCCTAATACTACTACTGCACTATATTGTGGATGGAAATATTATACTTTTTACTTCATTACATTTATTTAGGAGATTTAATTACAGTACATATTCAGATTTTTGACAACTTGTGATGCCATCTCTCAATATTTTTACTTTTTTTACAAACCAAACATTCATTAATGGATTTATGTGCTGATTATTTCCTTAACCCTAACCCTATTTTTGGTGTGGTAATAGCACCTCTACTTATGTAAAGGATCACTGGAGTACATTATGACTTATAACGTGTTTTAACACTTTATATTGAATCTTTCCCAGGTAGATATGATCTTGATGAGGCCATAAAGTGTGTATGAAAGTACTTCAAAGTCAATGCAAATCAAATTCATGTACAATAGTGATAAAAGCATTGTGAACCTTTGCTGAGAGGTCAGGAAGGCCTCTCAACTTTAAGTAGGTCCCTCAGATCTCATCAGTATCTAGTAATTCACAAAAATAATTTCAACAGAAACTCACTTAAATTACACTTTTAGGAATGAAAATTGATGCACGTGATTTAAAAGGTCTAAAAAGGTCATGCCATGATTCTTAAGTTTCAGGTGATTACACACTAATGAAAACACGTGTAACGTTATACTGATTTCTGCCAATAGACCCCAATGTAATCCTACACACTGGACCTTTTAACGACATTAAATATAATCTGCTTTATCTGCTGCTTTAATTCACATTATCATCTAATGTGCAATGTGTTCACTTGTGTGACATGTGTTATTTGGGACTCCATACACTTACAAACATTACAGTAGTTACTGTCATAAATGTTAAGATTCTTGTTGTATTATTTTTTATCCGTGACGTCTTATTTTGTAAGTCTGTGCGCTGAATGACGGCGGAAGTCTTGTTCTTGCTACTGTATAGTGACGTAACTTTTTTCTGATTGGGTGAATCCTACTGCTGTGCCGGACCAATGAGAGACTACAATGTTGCTATATAAGCTAGTGCCAAACAAACTGGGGTATTCTGTTTTTGCAAGAAAAAGTAAACGAATACAGCTCAACATGTCTGGACGCGGCAAAGGTGGAAAAACCAAAGCCAAGGCGAGGACTCGCTCTTCTCGTGCCGGGCTTCAGTTCCCAGTCGGCCGTGTTCACAGGCTGCTGCGTAAGGGAAACTATGCGGAGCGTGTCGGTGCCGGAGCTCCCGTCTACATGGCGGCAGTGCTGGAGTATCTGACCGCTGAGATCCTGGAGCTGGCTGGAAACGCCGCCCGCGACAACAAGAAGACCAGGATCATCCCCCGTCACCTGCAGCTGGCTGTCCGCAACGACGAGGAGCTCAACAAGCTGCTGGGGAGAGTCACCATCGCTCAGGGCGGCGTGCTGCCCAACATCCAGGCTGTCCTCCTGCCCAAGAAGACCGACAAGGCCTCTAAGGCCAAGTAAATCTTCTCATCACTACTTTAACCGTATCAAAGGCTCTTTTAAGAGCCACCCACTCACTCTCAAAGAGCAGAACCTTCTGGGAACGTTATTAATGATGTGGTAAACCTAATAAAACAGTAAGTTAACAAGATTTATCTCTAACTAAGTTTTTATGTCAGTGTTCCCCAGTTCTCATGAGACGTAGCGTTACAACTGAGCACAGTCATCTCTGTGTAACCTGTCATACATAAAACCTGTCATACTACTTAAATCCAGGGACTGTTCTTAACCTGTCAGAGGAAGAGGTGGCTGGGGATGTGACTCATTCTTATATTTATTTTTGACCCTCTGGGGTTTATCTTGAGCCTTGAACAGCGACTTGGAAAGGACATAATCCTCGATCCACCATAAATTAGTTATTAGATTAAATGTACCCTTTTATGTGTGAAACTGAAGGTGAAATCCAGGAGGTGAAAAGCACCCTTTTTGTACGTGCTGGAAAGTTTGTGTAAACAGTTGATCTTTAGCAAAATCTTAAATGAGTTTATCTCCATTTAAAGATCAGATTTGGCTGTTTTTTATTTATTTTTTTTGAAAGCATTTAGACTTAGACTTAGACTTCCTTTATTGTCATTGCAAAAAAAAACACAGCAGTGAGATTTTGGCAACGAAATGTCATTGCTTAGCTTCCGGATCACAACAGAATTAAAAATATAGTCTATATAACTAAAAAACAAGAGCTAAAAAATAATGAGTGCAATAGAGAATACACAGATAAACTGAATGTAAACAGCAAACATTTGTTGTACATGGTGTGACCAAGGACAGTTAAGACAGAGAAACTTTTTTAAAGGGTTTGTGTGTATGAAAAATGGTATCATTTTAATGATTCATGGAGAAAACATGCCTTCCAGACTGATGCTGATTATTTTTCGCATGTTTTCTTTTGATTCGTAAATAACACAGCCATGTTTTTTTTTTTTTTTTTTTTTTTAATAAAACTTGGCAGTATAAATTCAAAATACAGCCATCTGAGAGTGTATATCCCTCCCTTAAGCCAAAATGAAATAAACAAGTCCCTCCCCACTGTGTAAAACATTATTCATCATGCTTCCTTACAGCAGCCTCTCACACTCCCCTATAACAAACAGTCCCCAAAAAAACAACTCCAAATTCAGTTTCAATTATGTCATGAGCAATTTCCACTGTAGCTACTCAAATACCACTGTAAATAGCATTCATCTTCTTTAAATCTTATGGATAAAACAAACATGCCAGCATCATTTCACCATGTTAAACCACATATGTGGTGATACGCTCTTCTGTCTCCTATAGGGATGGGTAATTAAAGCCTTATGAATGTTTGGGGGTTTCTTTTCATTTGTGTTGAAAAGACTGGAGGCTTTGGAGCTGTCACAGTCACAGTGACATCTGGTGGTTGTCAAAAAGTACATCAGCCCTTCAAGACTGCTGCTGGAGAACTTAAAGTAAATGAAATCTAAATGTTTTTATTAGTTTTATGTTATTATTAAATCCATAGTACTTTTGGTCACAAATGCTGCATTAAATGTAGATGGTATTGTGCAATAATGGTGTAACAACTTGATTTTTGTCCAGCAAAAGAGACAACGTTGTAAAATTTAGATAACTGAAGTAAAAAAACAAATTATCATTTGTGATATTGAATATGTATTATATAAATGTATCAGCTTTTATTTTGAAGATTTTTTTTGTAAACCGGAAATATAGCGGCTTACAACCTCCAATTTGAAAAGAGGAACCGGAAACTCGACGGGCGGGAGCTGTCATCTTTAGACGCCTGTCTTCACTTACGTCCGCAGATTGGATTCAAATACCGACGCGAGCCAACATCAGTTATTCAGAGTTGATCATCGTCAGAGAGAGTGAGAAGAAAAGAGATCGGTTTTAGCGAGAGTTCCGAGTGAACCAGTTTATTTATTTTAATTTTGGCACACACTTTTACTGCGAACGTTCATAGAGGTGTTTGTGTGCAGAGAGCAGAAAGACTCCGAGGCAGCAAGCCAGCGGCTCTGCCCATAGACCACAGAGAAGATAAGCCAGACCACTTCAGTTCACTAAACTGCCTTATCCGCCATTCAAGACGCTCCTTTGTTCCCGCGGTAAGGTGTGAAAACCCTCGGGTAATTTATCACTTCCACTTTGGGGAAAAAGTCACTCAATCACTTGTTAAAATCACCACTACAATCCTCACTGAGTTCATCCTCACTCACTTATGGTAGTTATTTATTTACTTATTTATAATTGTTCTGGCTAGTGTTCCCTCTGCATAGGATACTCTGCTTGATAATGGAACAAGTGTAACAAATAGGTCAATTGTCAAATTTTTAAATTTGCCCTTTTATAAATTATTTTAATATAGAAATTCCCAGACTGAATACTTTTTAAGCCTCATTTTCTAGAGAATTTTAACTCAATAGAATAAATCTAAACCCACCAATATGGCAAGTAAGCAGGCCCCAAAGGCTCTGACACCCGATCAGAGGAAAGAAGTGTGGACCAAAGCTTTTGATACAAAAGGAAACCCTAAACAAAAGCCCAATGAACAATCCAAGATAACCAAATCCAAGGTCACACAAAGCACTAAGCCCAAACACCCTCCCATTCCTGCTGTCCTCCACCAAGATGTGAACCAAAGCCTGGATAATTTCATTGAAAATGCCCTACAAAATATTGAGGGTATTGAAAAGCCAACAAATGCCCCAGACCCATCTCCAAGCAATAATGATATTCTGAAATCCATCTTTGGACAAATCGAGTCCTTATTCAACGATCTTAGTTTGCACATTCAAAAAACACCTCTGGCTTCATTTGTCCCTGAACTGCAAAATACACTTACAAGAATGAATAATTTTCTGCAGCATGATAACAATCCAGCCCCGGCTGTGACTAGTAGCCACAGATCATATGCCCAAACTTTGACAGATACCCTCGATGATGACGGCTTTGTGCTGGCACATAACCCAAAAAAGCGCCGCAGATCCAGTCCAGGTTGCCAGATAAACACGCCACAACAGACCAACCCACCCCTGTCAGTAATTGTGGACAATATCAACCGAGTAATATTCAAAACTGAAAGAGACATTGCAAAGGAAATCATGCGGTGCAAACCGACAGTTAAAATCCAAAGGCTGGTTAACCTGCAGCGAGGGGGGCTGCTGATTGTTCCAAAAGATCCCCACTCAATGAACCAGCTCCTCGTTCCTTGGCCTGAGGATGCATTTCAAAGCACCAATCTCAATGTCAAGCTGGCAAACCGACAAGGTGGACCAACAGCACATCAACCAATAAAACAAATTGTCATTAAAGGGCCCTCTCTCAACATTACAACTGATCAAATCAAAGAGGAACTGAAAAACCAAGGCATTGATATTCAAAAAGCACATCGTATCATCAGCAGGGCAACAGAACAGCCAACGACCTTCATCAGAGTTCACCTACTCAATCCGGAAGACTCTGTCAAGCTCATACGAGAGGGATTTTATATGGACTACTTTCATTATCGTGTGGTAAAAGCCCACGCTATAACAAATATAAAACAATGCTTTAAATGCCAGGGTTTTAATCACACAGCCTACCAATGCAAAAACGAAGTAAAATGTGTCAGATGTGGGGAAGGCCACTCACACAAAACATGTGGCAGGCCAAAACACGAAACAAAATGTGCCAACTGCGGGGGGGATCACTCTGCTGCATCCAGGTTATGTCCCACCTATTTATCCCTGACTCGACCCCCCCAGGCCCAGCCTCTTTCTCAGCCCCTCTCAGGTCAGAAGAGCACCAGACACCTGCAATGCACAACTCTCCAGGGTGACCTAAAGGATCTGTGCCAGAACAAAAAGCAATATGAGGCCATCTGGAAATGTCTGGAGAAACATCTTCAATAAATAACTAAGGGAAGAAGAGAAGGAAGAAATAAAGAGGAAAAAAAAAAAAAAAAAAAAAAAAAAAAAAAACATGAACAAATTGAACATTCTGCACATTAATATAAGGGGAATCAGAGCAAACAAAGAAGAGCTACTCCATGTTCTACAGGAAAAGGACGTGCACATAGCTTCAATAAATGAAACATTCCTGTTGCCTCACATCAACTTCTCCTTACCTGGATATGACATCTTAAGGAAAGACAGGCCTCACGGGACACGTGGAGGAGTGGCCCTCATCATAAAGAGACAAATTACATACAACGAAACAACTATCTCAATGAGCCCTGAAAAAACTCAAAACAATGAATTCATAACTGCAAGAATTAAGCTTTCTTCTAACTCCAGTATCTTCCTGATGTCAATCTATTGTCCTCCTGGTGTCATCCCCTCCTCTGACATTTTTCAAGAAATTCTATTAAAAGAGAAGAACGTAATAATAATGGGAGATCTGAATGCCAAACATCCAGCTTTCAATAACAAAACTACAAATCAGTCTGGTACCACATTGAGAAATATAATTGAACTATCCGATTTAGTCCTCCTTAACAATGATGAACCAACACACTATTCCACCTCACACAACTCTGTGGACATTCTGGATCTGTGCTTCTGCACCCCAGATCTTGCTGGAAAAGTGACTCAGTTTTCTGTCTGTGGTGATGTCGGCAGCGACCATCTCCCAATACTTATCTCACTCAGTCTAGAAGCCCAATCTGCTACAAGAAAACCTAAATACGACTATAAAACAGCGGATTGGGAGGCATTCAAACTCTTCACTGCTGATCAGAGTGCCCCCCTTCCTCCTTGTGACCCAGAGCCCTCTGCCATCGACCAAAGAGCAGTTTTGCTGGGACAGGTCCTTCTCTCAGCCAGGGAGCGCTCTGTGAGACTCAAAGGGGATCCTAAAGGCTCAAAGAACCTCCCACCTCCACTGCTGCAGCTTATAAAAACAAAAAGAAAACTAAGAAGACAATTCATGAAAACAAGATCGTTAGAAACCAAACAAAAAGTCAATCAAATACAAACACAAATACGGAAAGAAATCAGGAGGGAACGAGAAAAAAACTGGGATAAATTTTACACAGGACTAAATAATGACCCAAATCCCAAAACATTTTGGGAAAAGATCCATCAGTTAAATGGAAAGAAAAGTAACTGCAGAATATCAGTCTTAAGACATAATGGCCAAATAATTGAGGAAGAAAAAGAAAAGGCTAATGTCTTTAAAGAGCACCTGCAAAATGTTCATTCATGTCCCGACGACCCCATGTTTGATCCAGAGTGGAAGGAAATAGTTGAGCGCCAAGTCAGACTGCCTACTCATTTACCCATTAGAGATACAGCAGTCAGTCATCCTCTAACCAAAGTGGTCACAATAGCTGAGCTTCAGAAGCACTTTAAAAAACTGAAAATGAAAGCCCCTGGGGAAGATGGAGTGGACAACCGGCTTATTAAAGAAGCTTCAATAGAGTTCTTAGGCCAACTTGCTGACCTCTTCACCCTTTGCCTCCATGCTGGCTACTTCCCAAAGCCCTGGAAGACAGCCCTGGTGTCCATGATCCCCAAACCACACAAAGATCCTCACTTGCCAGTAAACTACAGACCGATCAGCCTCTTGAGTACACTGGGTAAACTCCTGGAGAGAGTGCTGGCTGACAGACTCCAGAACCACTTTGATGCCCTTGGAGTCTTGGGGGTTCACCAGGCAGGATTCAGAAGGGCAAGAAGCACGACCGACAACATTTTAAGGCTGGCAGAAGATGTTCAGCGTGGTTTTAATAAAAAAGAAGTAACAATTGGAGTCTTTTTCGATATCGAAAAAGCATTCGATAAGATGTGGCATGAAGGACTGATATACAGGCTGATGGACTGTAACCTACAACTCCCGCAGCAAATGGTGGTGCTTCTAAATAGCTTTTTAACTAACAGAGAGATCACAGTGAGAGTTGGAGCATCGGTTTCCTCTAGATTTACCCCAGAAGCTGGCGTGCCCCAGGGCTCAGCCCTCAGTCCCCTCCTGTTTCTAATATACATAAGTGACATTTATTATCCGTCAAGAGGAGAGGGACAAGTCTCTCAATTTGCAGATGATCTCTGCTACTGGGCCTCTTCAAAAAACGCTAAATATGCTGCTAAGAAGTTACAGAGATGTATAACTGAGATGGAAGGTTGGGCAAACATGTGGAGAGTGAAACTGAACCCTCTGAAAACGCAATGTGTGCTTTTTTCCAGACATCCACGCAAAAAACCCCACATCAATCTCAAACTATACGGGAAAACTCTTCAGGCCACCCCCACGGCAAAATTCCTAGGGGTGATCCTCCAACAAAACATGCAGTGGACAGCACACATTGCTGCAATCGAGAAAGAAGCAAGACAGAGGCTAAACCATCTGAAAGTGCTCTGCAGAAAACAAGGAGGAGCAAACCCTGAAATCGCTGTGCGGGTTTACCAGTCTTACATCAGACCTCTGTTTGAATACGCAGTACCTGCTTGGTGTAATGTAGGAAGATCACAACTCAAAAAACTGCAGGTCATTCAAAATCTTGCCATTAAAATGTGTTACAGAATACCTACATACACAAGTAATGAATATATCCACAGACTCTCTGGCCTGATGACAGTACAAGAAAGAATTGTCATTTTGGGGAAAAAATATCTCCACAGAGCTGAAACCAACCCATCTCTACAACCAATCATAGAAGAAGAAAGAAGTGACCCACCCAGATCTCTCTGTACCACCCCCTTGTCTCTCCTATTGAAATACTGACACAGAAATCTAACTCAATCCACTGTATAAACAATCCACATTATTACAATATACTCAATGTACAAGACATAGCAATTATATTACACCTTTCCTACACTTGAATGATCAATGATCTCTACTTTTTAAATATTTTTAAATATTTTTAAAAATTTTTTATTATAGTCTTTATTTTATTATAAATATTACTGACTAGCTACAACCTCTTTTTGTTTGTTGGTTTGTTTGGTTTTTGTTTTCTGTTTTAATTCTAATCAGTAG
Organism: Cephalopholis sonnerati; assembly: GCA_019142605.1. Classification (NCBI taxonomy): domain Eukaryota; kingdom Metazoa; phylum Chordata; class Actinopteri; order Perciformes; family Serranidae; genus Cephalopholis; species Cephalopholis sonnerati. Next base: position 3,050,278 of record JAGQAX010000022.1, on the reverse strand, counting down.
TTTAAAAAACTAGTTTAAAAATCAATTCCAAAAAAATAAAATAAAATAAAATAAAATAAAATAAAATAAAATAAAATAAAATAAAAAGTATAACAAAACAGGAAAAAAAAAAAAAAAGTCCCGTGGTGAGCAAAGTGAACGATTGTCGGTGGTGATAATGCTGGTGATTGTGTGTTCTTAACCTTTCTCCCCTTTTCCTCCCCCACCTCAACGGAGAAACCGGGACTGAAGAGGACAGCTGTCCTGAACTGTCCCTACAGGCGCCAAGATCCTTTAGTTTAGTTTAATCAGTTATTCTTATTCTTCGGAACAAACTAGACTCAGACAAAATGAGTGGTCGCGGCAAAGGAGGCAAAGGACTCGGTAAAGGAGGCGCTAAGCGTCACCGTAAAGTTCTCCGTGATAACATCCAGGGAATCACCAAACCCGCCATCCGCCGTCTGGCTCGCCGTGGCGGTGTCAAGCGTATCTCCGGCCTCATCTACGAGGAGACTCGCGGTGTGCTCAAGGTCTTCCTGGAGAACGTTATCCGTGACGCCGTCACCTACACCGAGCACGCCAAGAGGAAGACGGTCACCGCCATGGATGTGGTGTACGCTCTCAAGAGGCAGGGCCGCACCCTGTACGGCTTCGGAGGTTAAACCAGCTGCCTGATCTCACCTAAACACAACGGCTCTTTTAAGAGCCACACACATCATCCAAAGAGTTTTATTACCTGCAGTGAATTCATGATTATTATCAATGTGACACAGAAGTGTCCATACTAAACGGCCTTGAACGCACCATGTTGTGTTCAATATTTGCGAAACAGCCAGTAATTTTTTTTTTTTTTTATTATTTAGTTTAGTTATTAGTTATTAGTTATTATTTAGTTTTATTTACAATCAAGAGGTGTAGAAAAAACCTGAACATTGAACAATCCAGGGGTTCAGATAGTTAGTGTTCTCTCTTTCAAACAAAGTTCATTTCTTTCAAAGTCTGAAGAGTCCTTGTTGCTTTGTTGGTCTTCACAAATTCAATGGAGGTGCAGTATTGTTTGAGTTCAGCAATGAAACGATGAAAGCAGGATTTTGATGAGGCCCATTTAGACTTATGTATGTGAAATTTACCAAGAATTATAAGCAGTTGAATTATATAACATGCATTATTAGACACATCCTTGGATACAAAATATAACATAATGCAGGATAGATCGAACTGAACATTAGTACACATTTTCTGATTAATGAAGTCAGTAATATTCCTCCAAAATAACTGTGTTCACAATGAAAAAACAGGTGAATTATAGTTTCTTTTTCTGAATTGCAGAATACACAAGAGTAGTCCAAATTAAGTTTAAATCTTTCCATTACTTCTTTCACAGGATAGATTCTGTGTAAAATCTTGAATGATACCTCTTTTACTTTGTTAGTGATGCAATATTTATTGAGAACACAGCAAGCTGCGAAACAGCCAGTAAAGGAAAGACAACCACAGGTAAAGTCTCTGCACTAACTGTGCGACTAAAGCCTTTCATATTCATTAAAAAACTAAAGTGGTGGTCGAGGAGACCTACCGATATATTTACTTAACATGGGTGTAGAAATTCTTGTCAAACTCTATTTTTTTAATGGCATTTTCAAGTGAAATTACAAAAGCAGGCCTATTAGCATCACAATGTACCAAAAGTAAAGGTATTAGCTGTAGTAATAATACATGTACATACAATATGGACAAAGACAACCTGAGAAGAGAGCACAGCACAATAATTCCATTTACGTACTCAGTGGGTAGAAGTACAAACTTAATCCCACCCCTTCTCCATAAAGTATGAATAAAAAAAATGATATTATCTTACTCTTTACCTCACTCCGAGCAGGCAGACCTGCTCATTAACAATATATAACATTCTATTAGCCTATAATTACTGATAAGTAATGTGTTCATCATCATGCTGCTGTTGGTAAAGGTGAAAGTCATTTTATATACAGCTGGGTAGTTTCATAATACATCAACATTTATTAGTTGATTTTTATGTTGTATTAGTAACACAACGGCCACACACATCGTTTCAAGATTAAAGTACCTCAAAATTTTGTTTTTTAGGTTCAAGGAAAAATTATCAGTTGCACTTTTGTGCGACGCCAGGACCACATCCATCAACATAAAAGCTTATGCTTATAGCTTATAAATTAAACACACATCGTTTATAGGAATCAAAACGTTGGATATCAACGTCAGTACAAAGCATGTAACAAACAAACACACGTGTGTGTGTGTGTGGATAGATAGATAGTACAATAATACAGTCATAAAAGGAATGGTAAACACGATAGTATTGGAATGAAAAGCGGTTTATAATCAATTACGGGGTCAAATTAATACAATTAAACTAATCGGGAAATAGAAATAACCCACAGAATAGTGCTTTACACTAATACTGTAGCTATCAGAAAAGACTTCATCTGCAGTTGATGTTAAACATGAGTTGTCAGCGGAGGAATGAGCTCTTTAGTTGAGAGTGAGGTGGCTCTTAAAAGAGCCGTTGTTGCGCTGAGTGTAGTCGGGTGAGTTTAAGCCCTCTCTCCGCGGATCCTGCGGGCCAGCTGGATGTCTTTGGGCATGATGGTGACCCTCTTGGCGTGGATGGCGCACAGGTTGGTGTCCTCGAACAGACCCACCAGGTAAGCCTCGCTCGACTCCTGCAGAGCCATGACGGCGGAGCTCTGGAAGCGCAGGTCGGTCTTGAAGTCCTGAGCGATCTCCCTCACCAGGCGCTGGAAGGGCAGCTTGCGGATCAGCAGCTCGGTGGACTTCTGGTAGCGGCGGATCTCTCTCAGAGCCACGGTACCGGGCCTGTAACGGTGAGGCTTCTTCACGCCGCCGGTGGCTGGGGCGCTCTTACGGGCAGCCTTGGTAGCGAGCTGCTTCCTGGGGGCTTTGCCTCCGGTGGATTTACGAGCGGTCTGCTTGGTTCTTGCCATTGTTCAAGTATGTCTACTTCCTCTGAGCAAAGTACAGTAATGCTTTCGCAGAGACTTTGTCTGCTTTAAATAGCCATTGCCGGCGCGCCAACAACGCTCATTGGTCCGGTGAATGCACGTGATCAAACAGCTCAGCTATTGGACAAAATATATTTGAAAATTTAAACTAACCCGCTCAAACACAGATCTACTGTTTGGTTCATTTGAGCACTTTCGGTTATAAACAATAAAAAAATACATACAACAAAATAACGTACTTTATATATATATATAATAAAAAAAAACATACTGAAACAAAGTTAAATTAAATTACTTAATTTGGGGCATAATTACAATGTCAAATGTGTTTTACATTAATGCTTTAAAATACCTACAGTACACTGCAGCATTTTACAATAAGGATTTTTTTTATAATATATGAACCTCAGTGATTATCTGATTACAAAACCAAGAATGATATATGAAATAGTACCAGAACTGGTGTGTTTAAAAGTAAAATGTGCATGTTTTACTATTCATGGTGTAAGATTAACTTAAATAAAAATGAGTTTGACATTCCTAAAAACTTTATTATTTAGTAATTCAAATAGTGAACCTCCAATGAAAAAAAAAAAAAATTCACACAAAAACCCAGCCTCCTCACTCCTCTAATAAAGAACCATCTCTGTTTCAGGAGGGACATGTTGTTCACTTAAATCCTCCATTCCATAGCTTGTTTAAGATTAATTTGATATGTGTTAGATTTTACAGAAACATATACTTAGAACTCACATCGTATAGTGCAGCTACATATTTAAGATAAGATAAGATATCCTTTAAGTGGATAGCAAAGATAGGTAACAACAGTACAGAGACAATAAATAGCAGCAGTATAAACAGTATATAAGAAGTATGAAAAATTAAAAGAGGAACACGTGGAGTATAAAATATAGAATAATACACAATATATACAGTCTTTCCAAATTTGCACTATGCAGAGGGTGGGAGTCATTCCCCTTCACTTATGACAGCCTTCTCTCACCTACCACCTCCACTGAGTCCAGGGGGCGTCCCAGGACAGAGCTGGCCCTCATGATCAGTTCATGTCTTCCTGTCAGCTGTCAGCAGACCACTCCATAGAAAATGGCTGATGCCACCACAGTGTCAGTTGAATAATACACAATTATCTAGATACTCATCAAGAGGTAACATTTACACTAATTCAACTATGTATGTTTCAATACTGTCTAATTAAAAGAAAGAATAGAAAACCAACCTTAATATGCATTAAGGACAAAACTGCTCTTAAAGATGAAGTGGGTGGCTCTTAAAAGAGCCTTTGGTTTAGTATTGGGAAAGCACCAGTGTTTACTTGGAGCTGGTGTACTTGGTGACAGCCTTGGTGCCCTCAGACACAGCGTGCTTGGCCAGCTCCCCGGGCAGCAGCAGGCGGACGGCGGTCTGGATCTCCCTGGAAGTGATGGTGGAGCGCTTGTTGTAGTGAGCCAGACGGGAGGCCTCACCGGCGATGCGCTCAAAGATGTCGTTGACGAAGGAGTTCATGATGCCCATGGCCTTGGAGGAGATGCCGGTGTCGGGGTGGACCTGCTTCAGCACCTTGTACACGTAGATGGCGTAGCTCTCCTTCCTGGGCCTTCTCCTCCTCCTCTTGTCCTTGTTGCTGCCGGACTTGCTCGCCGCTTTCTTGGCGCCTTTCCTGGCTACTTTGGGTGCTGGTGGATCAGGCATCGTTGCGATTATCGTATTCACCGATGTATGAGGAACTGTGTACACTGTCTCTATTTATATCAAGCTAATGCAAATTTTACTGTGCTATCCCCATTCTGCTATTGGTTACTTGTGATTGCGTTTTGGAGTTACTATGCGGAAGTCCTACTCCGCTTTATACACGTGGCCTTTCGACATCGAGTATCGTTATAAATCACGTGTTTTATTTAAAATAAGAAACAAGACTGTTGCAGCAACACAAGGATATAAATTTATATTTATATATATTTTATTATAATAGTAATCATAACTAAAATCATAACATTAAATAGAAACTGCAACGTATTTGCTGTTTATTTGTATTATTATAGAAATATATAATTAGTATATTTGTTTTAATATGATGCCTCGATTGGATGTTTTACTTTGATGGAGGAGTTTATACTTATTCAATTTATTCAACAAGATTTGTCCCTACAATGGTCACTTTAATATGATCAGCAAAGTCAAGTGCCACATATATTGCCACATTTAGTTAAATTAGTAACCGAGAAAATGAATTTATTACGTTACGATAAATATCCAGTGGCTGTATTAACTGAACGTGCGATAGAGTAACACATTTACTTCAAAATACAGCTTTTGATTATTAATATCATAAATTCACTGCAGGTAATAAAACTCTTTGGATGATGTGTGTGGCTCTTAAAAGAGCCGTTGTGTTTAGGTGAGATCAGGCAGTGATTTAACCTCCGAAGCCGTACAGGGTGCGGCCCTGCCTCTTGAGAGCGTACACCACATCCATGGCGGTGACCGTCTTCCTCTTGGCGTGCTCGGTGTAGGTGACGGCGTCACGGATAACGTTCTCCAGGAAGACCTTAAGCACACCGCGGGTCTCCTCGTAGATGAGGCCGGAGATACGCTTGACACCGCCACGGCGAGCCAGACGGCGGATGGCGGGTTTGGTGATTCCCTGGATGTTATCACGGAGAACTTTACGGTGACGCTTAGCGCCTCCTTTACCGAGTCCTTTGCCTCCTTTGCCGCGACCACTCATCTTGTCTAAATTTAGTTTGTTCCGAAGAATAAGAATAACTGATGTTGGCTCGCGTCGGTATTTGAATCCAATCTGCGGACGTAAGTGAAGACATGCTCCTTAGATGACAGCTCCCGCCCGTCGAGTTTCCGGTTCCTCTTTTCAAATTGGAGATTGTAAGCCACTATATTTCCGGTTTACAAAAAAATCTTCAAAATAAAAGCTGATACATTTATATAATACATATTCAATATCACAACTGGTCATTTGTTTTTTACTTCAGTTATCTAAATTTACCCACAACGTTGTCTCTTTTGCTGGACAAAAATCAAGTTGTTACACCATTATTGCACAATACCATCTACATTTAATGCAGCATTTATGACCAAAAGTACTATGGATTTAATAATAACGTAAAACTAATAAAAACATTTAGATTTCATTTACTTTAAGTTCTCCAGCAGCAGTCTTGAAGGGCTGATGTACTTTTTGACAACCACCAGATGTCACTATGACTGTGACAGCTCCAAAGCCTCCAGTCTTTTCAACACAAATGAAAAGAAACCCCCAAACATTCATAAGGCTTTAATTACCCATCCCTATAGGAGACAGGAGCGTATCACCACATATGTGGTTTAACATGGTGAAATGATGCTGGCATGTTTGTTTTGTTTTATCAGTCAGGTTTAAAATGAGATGAATGTTATTTTCATGTGAATTTGGGTGCACCAGTATAAGGCCAAGAGTGGAGGTCTTAAGGGACTGTTTGTTATTTGTGAGGGGCAACAGGCTGCTGCAAGAAGGAAGTATGTCGAATAATTTGGTGGGGAGGGACTTGTGTTATTTTATCTTTGCTTGGGGAGGATATACAACCTCAGATGGTTGTGTTTTGAATTTATACTGCCAAGTTGTATATAAACCATGAATATTTTCTCTTAGAAAACGTACAAAAACCACCACAACCCGTCTGGAGGCATGTTTTCTGTAAAAATTGTTAAAGCTGTATTAATTATCAGACAGAAACTGTTCAAACTTTCTATCTCCATCTTAACAGTCTTTGGTCTTATGCTGCGTTCCATTTACCTCGGAAGTCGGAAGTGGGAGCTGGGAATGACGTCACAGCCGAGTTATCAGTGTTCCAGTTACAAAGTCGGAAAAAAGTTGCCAAACGGGAAGAAGAAGTCGGAAAACAAGATGGCAATGTCTACGAAAGCTATTCTTGCTCTTACCTTGTCTGAATATTAGTGTGACAAACACTAGTCAGAAGTGCTAATAAACTGAATATTACAGGAGCTTCTACTTAACTGTTTACACCCGGGGCAGCCGTCTTGATTGTCAACTCAGGGGTGGTGAGGATTCTTCGACTTTCGGAATTCCGACTTCAGGGGGCGTTCCAGTTGAAATTTCCCACTCGGAACTCAGAAATCCCAACTTCCCAGTACAAATAAAAAGCACCAATATCATATGCAACGAATGCTTTCATCAGAAAAAAAAACTAACACAACCATATCTGACCTCAAAATAGGGAGTCATCATGAATATTATGTCATTCTGTATCTCATTTCACATTTAGCCAAAAGACAAAACTGTAAACAAAAAAAAACACCTCCAGGATTTCTTCAACTTTCACACACGAAAGGGTAAATTTAATAAATCTAATTACTGTATATATTGTGTATTATTTCTATATTTTACACTCCATATGTTACTCTTAATTTTTTCATACTTTTTATATTGCTTGCTTGCTATTTTATATTGCTTGTTGCTATTTATTGTCTCTTACTGGTGTTCCCTATCGTGCGCTGCACTGGAAATTTCCCCACTGTGGGACTAATAAAGGAATATATTATCTTACTAATTTATGGTGGAGCAAGGATTGCCCATAAAGTCTCAAAGAAAATATTTGTAGCATCTTAGAGGGTCAAAAAAAAACACATAAAAATATGTCACATCCCCAGCCACCTCCCTTCTGACAGGTTAAGAACAGTCCCTTGATTAAGATAGTATGGCGGATTGTATGTGTGATGGTTTACAGAGAGATGACTGGCGGATATGTAGCTCCACATTTCATCTGACAGCTGAGGCACATTATCTTACAGTTACATTAAAGACTTATCTTGATTATGTGTATCAGTGATGTACAACATCCATTTTTGACTATGTTCCCGGGAGGATTCTGCTCTTTCAGAAGAAGTGGGTGGCTCTTAAAAGAGCCTTTTGGGGGCTGGTTTCCAGCAGTCGCCGGGTCTCCGTATTTACTTGGCCTTCCCGGGCCTCTCGGCCTTCTTGGGCAGGAGGACAGCCTGGATGTTGGGCAGCACGCCGCCCTGAGCGATGGTGACTTTCCCCAGCAGCTTGTTGAGCTCCTCGTCGTTGCGGACAGCCAGCTGCAGGTGACGGGGGATGATCCTGGTCTTCTTGTTGTCGCGGGCGGCGTTTCCAGCCAGCTCCAGAATCTCAGCGGTCAGATACTCCAGCACTGCCGCCATGTAGACGGGAGCTCCGGCACCGACACGCTCCGCATAGTTTCCCTTGCGCAGCAGCCTGTGAACACGGCCGACTGGGAACTGAAGCCCGGCACGAGAGGAGCGAGTCCTCGCCTTAGCTCTGCTTTTAGCGACCGATTTACCACCGCGTCCAGACATGTTTGATTCAGTTGTATCTGTTCAGATAACGGTGCTCTGACGCTGATTCTTCTAAATATGGCTGATAGTGGCTCCCAGCTGGTCGTTCATTGGTGTGTTGGAGCGTCGGTGTGAGCGTCCAATCAGAAACGACAATGTAAAATACTGTAGAGATCACACGGCTTCCGCCTGCAGTTAGTGGGAATTTCAAAGTAAGACGTCACAGAAACGTTCACATTTAAAATAAGTACATTAAAATAAAATAAAGTTAAAAAAAAAAAAAAATTAAAAAACAAATTAAACTTTTGTTTTGTCTTATTATCAAAATATCGATGTTAAATTTATTTATTTACTTCGCTTTTGTTTGTTTGGGTTTTTTTGTCAGTTTGTATCAGGTAGTGTTTATTACATGTTCCTCACATATCTGTTGGTTCTGTCAGGACATCAAGGAAAACATATCTCTGTTTTATTTATTTTTCTAACTTGTGTTTTTTCATTGTGCACTCAAGGGAAATATATATCAAATTTTTATTTGTTTTATTCATAATCATCTTTAATTATTTTAATCTCTTTTCGGAACTGAAATTTAAGTTGCACAGTCTCAGTCTCATAAACAAATCATAGGCACTGTATATTAATTTTTATATTCCATGTTTCATGTGGAAAAGTAGATTTAATGTGATTTTTTTTTTTTTTTTTTTTTTTTTACACTAAAAGAAAACAGACCTTTACCTAAATTAATTACAAATATAGAATACAAAATTGTTTTCTTGTCATGTCAGCAGAATTATTACAGGCAGGTTATGTAAAGCTAAATAAATATATAATCAGTATGATAGTTTTTAGATGTAGCCCTGTTTGTTCTCTACAATAACATCATGTACAAACAAACAGAAGTTTCAGTCTCTGTTTAAATTAAAGTCAACTGCATCTTCCCTTGAATGCATTTCTGGAAGTAGTTAAGTACAATAATAATTATTTAATTGTACACCATACAATAATATTCCAGTCATTTTCTCAGTCTATGTGAGTTTGTTCCTACTGGGCTTGATTCACTTTGTTTACGCCCTCATTCTATTATAATATTTATTATGACTCAAATTACAACATAATACAAACTCAATCTTAATCTTTTTATCAGTGATAATGCATAATATTTTATAATATTTTCATATTGTTCATATTTAAATTGAAGTGACTACAGCTACAGTGGAATAAAAAGCACCATATTTGCCTCTAACATGTGATAGAGTAGAAATATAAAGTAGCATGAATAGTAAACACTCAAGTGAAGAAAAGGTACCTGAAAATTGTACTTAAATACAGCAGCCTACTTGAATAAGTGAAGTGAGTTGTTTTCCATCGTGTTTCATAAAGTAACTGTGCAAAGCAACAGTAACTAAAGCTGTCAGAAAATACACTATTTACTGAATAAATAAATAAACATTAAAGGAAAGAACACCACAAAATGTACTTAACTGAAGTATTTGAGTAAATTTGTGTTAAAGAACCAGAGAAGAAAATGAATATATAACACATTAACCCTTATATAACAGTATTTATATCACTCAAATATATGCAGACTCATATAGTGAAAATAACATACTGTGTAAAGTTTTTGGAACATATATTATTACAAAAAAAAAAACCACGTGTGTTTCTTGTAAATTTTTGTAAAATGTAATTTGTAAACATTTTGCAATAATTTGCAGATGTCAGGAAAACAGGTTTTCAAGAATTATTCAGCTGCATAGCCTTTTATATTTTATGTTTCTATCTTTTTCCCCTAAATGAGATTATATTATAGATTTTTCACGGCAGACAAACACACAAAAATGACAGGATGTAGGAAAAATTCCTTCCAGAGGGAGGTGGGAGTTGAGGGCCTCAGAACAGGGGCCTCAGCCAGACGTTCCCAGTTCACCCTCACTACTTGTTTGGGTTTACCAGATCTCTCCAACCAGGCCTGATGGTCCAAGGCCAAGCCACCAGACGCTCACCAGCCATCCAGCTCCCCTCCAAGGTCTGGCTCCAGACTGGGGGCCCAAATTTCCCATTCCTGGCGAGGTACTCTACCATTCATTGGGGTCTATCGAATTGCTCCTAGTCTGGCCCCCCCCCGAGACCACTTTGCCTTGGGAGCCCCTACCAGAAGCCATTAGCCCAAGACAACACAGCTCCCATAGTCACAGGGACATACACGTGTGTACTCTGACCACAGGAACACATGCACACAATCTGACATCAACATATACTTTTTGTTGTCGTTTTAAAAGCTACTTTGCTGGAACAGACAAGATGTTTGAGACCAAGAGAGATGTTATGTTTCAACCTTGTTATATTACAAAGAGAAGAAGGGTGCAATGATGTGACTTCAGAAATTACTTTATTGTGTTGCAGAAGCCGTTTCCTCTCCCTGCTGAGATGTGACAGGGATGATTCAGCTTCTTCCATGTGTCTATGGTTCAGAAAGTCCTCCAGCCAATTACTAAAGTTAAAACATGTGGCCTGTCTAACTTTCCAGTGTATACCAATTATGCACTTTGTTACAACACATTATCATTCTTATTATCATTACTATTATCAGTAGTAGTAGTAGTATTTCAATAGCCACATTCACCTATTTTGGTTCATATTGCTTTGTTTTTTCATTTGAATAAACCAATCTATGGGACCAAGAGAAGAAGCCCAGAGTGGAAATGGAGGTTCAGAGGTCAGTGTGCAGTAGAATAGAGTCATAGAGGCCTCAGGTCAGACAGTACAGAAAAATATATTAGAGTAGAGTTGAGTTAAGAAGAGTACATTGGAGTAGAGTAGAGGTAGGAGCAGGAGTGGGAGTAGAGTAGGAGTCAATGGGAGTCGGAGTCGGAGTGGGAGTGGGAGTGGGAGTTGAAGCGGAAGTGCCAGTGGGAATGACATAGGAGCAGAGTAGAGTAGAGTGATGGAGACTTGGAAGTTTGATTGTCGAGTACAGTAGAGTACAATACTGTACAGAGTAGTTTGGAGAGGTGGAGCCTCAGGGGTTTAGGCAGAAGAGTAGAATAGAATAGAATAGAATGATGGAGGACCAGGGGTCAGACAGTAGAGTAGAGTGGAGTAGAGAGAGTACAGTAGAGTACAGTACTGTACAGAGTAGAGTTGAGTGATGGGGTCTCAGGGGTCAGACAGTTAAGTACAATTATAGTATAGTAGAGTACAGAGTAGTGTCCAGTGGAAGAGCCTCAGGGGGTTAGACAGTAGAGTAGAGTAGAGTAGAGTAGAGTGGTGGAGGCCCAGGGGTCAGAGGCGAAAGGCATCCCAGCATCCTCGCTGATTGGCGAAGAGATGACGGCCATCTTGGATTGTAGCGGGGAAGAAAGATTGATGCGGTAAGCTCCTTCTTTTATTCGTTTAATTTATTTTCTCAGCAGAGACTCACCAAAACCTCGTTTAATCAAAAACACAGCTCCCGTGGGAGTTATCACGGAATCGGGCTGTGGAGGGAGGCGGAGAATACGACTTTAAACCCGGCAGTCCGGTTCCGTTGCTTTTTGTTGTTGTTTTGGGGGAACTAACGGACGGAGACACAGTAGGCCCAAACCCGAACAAAAACACACTTGCTCACCGATGTCTTCTACACCGGGTTCCTGTTTGCATATCCATGTGTAGACCAACGTTCTCGGTTTACCGTAAAGTGCTCAAAGTGTTTACAACTCTGATTTTAGTGGTGTTTTAAGCCGAGTAGCTCGATTAGCAGTGAGCGTTAGCTCTCACGCTAGCGTCCCCATGTATTCCTATGGAGTTAGCTGTCAGCTTACATGCACTGCACGGCTAGCACGTAGCTCCTGACACACTTTACAGTCAACAAGGTAACACCAGCTAATATGTGTTATTTATTTGGACCCCATAAACAGAATTAACACCTGAATAAGTCGGTTTATGTGTGCTGTGTATGAACTACCGCTTTGTGTTAACGGTGGATGTAATGTTATTCACACAGATAGCATTAGCTTACATAGCTAACAGCAGCTAGCCTTTTGCGACACTGCTGCGCGTTTAACGTTGCTTTCAAAGAAGAACAGTGAAGCTTGCAAACTACTCGGCCAGTAGCACATGGTTTAGCGGGGTTTCTAACCTGAAACACACAATAACACACTCTTTACTTAATATCACAAGCGTGCAGGAGCTAAAGGAGCCGTTGTTCACTGGGTACCGTTTGCTACTGCTAACCTGCTGTAGTAAACAAAAGTAATCTGAGAGATCGGTGTTCAAACACGGATGTGGGTCTAAACGTTTACACCTCCAGCAGGTAACTAAGTCTTCTATATTGTGATTTGAGGTGAGATTCTTCTGCAGTTGTTTATAATGTGCTAATTGACTCAGTCTTTCACACATTACAGGGTGGAAATGAACCATCTCTACTTCATGATCATTTATGAATAACAAAGACTTGGGTCGTCCTCATCAAAAACATATTTTCTGTTGGTTATTCATTATTGATTGGTCTTGAAATAACTTTGTTGTGTAACAGTTTGCTCTAAAACTTCACAGAAAATAGTGAAAGCTAGAGTCTAGGTTGGACTATTACATTAGATGTTTTGTCAACTAAAAGGCTTTTATTATGATTGAAGAGTAAGAAAGACAGAAAATATGCACATATAACCAGATAATTTAGGCCATTTTTAGCATCTACACAGGGTATGTGGTGATACTTTCACACCAAATGCAGGGTGATGAACCCCTGATTTGGTTGTATCTGCCTCTGTGTTTATTTACTCACGAAAGTCTCATGATTCCGGTGAATATGTGGTTTGTGTTGTTGAAATAAGACCTGAATCTGCAGCTGTAGCTCTACTTGAAACTTACTATTATATTCTCTGTTTGTGTAAACATAATAGTAAAGTTTGAGTTCATTGAAAGTGCAAGTGAAAGTGCAAAGGGGTTTGAGTAACCGCCGCTGACACAGGCTCCTGAAAGCCTTGGTGTGCACACCTCAAAAATGAATAGCACGCTTTCTGCATAAAAAAAAGGTGGATTATTTGAGCACCAAAAGATATCCAACCATATGTGGGATATGCATCCAACATGAAACTACAGCGGGAACAAATTGGCAAAAAAAATGGCAAATGTGTATGATTTTTTTCTTCCCTATTCTGTAATTTATTTGCTCGTTTTCAGGATTGCAAAACTTAATTTCTGTGAGATGATCTGAGCATAATAGCTGCCCTTTTTGTAGACTCAGAGATGCACGTTTAGGGTCTACAAAATAAGTACAGCGTGTGAGTAGATGTTAAAAGACAAAAGCGTTTGTTGGGTTATGTACATGCGGAGTTTAGCAGTTGCTCCCGATAACAGATGAAGTTTTATTCACAGCATCTTAAATGCATGTCATGTCAAGAATCACAGCTTTGGTGAAATACTGCAGGTGTGACAGAGAGAAGCTGCGTCACATCACTGCAGCCTGTGGTCTGTTAGTCCATCTGACCGTTTCCTGCGTCTGGTTTCTCAGGTGACACGCGGTATGTTTGGTGCTAACCGGAAGAAGTTTATGGAGGGAGGGGTAGAGAGCGACTACGCAGATGACTCCAGCCTCTACTACACCCAACAGTCCATGTTCCCTCCACACCGCCCTGACAAAGACGTAAGTTGTCTGTTAAACTCTTCCTCTTCCTCAAGGCTTTTTTAGGACCGTAGCTATTCAGTATCTTAACTTAAGTTTCACACTTGAACCAAAAAAGTACCGAAGTATTTGTGCAGGGTGAAGTTGTTGCAAAGCAAGTCTGCAGACTTCTCTGTAATGTGATGTACAGTAATAAGACAGATTGAAGTAAAGGTGTATGATCGTACGACAAGGTGGGCATCCTCTGACAGCGATCAGAGCCTCAAAGAGTAAAAAATCTAACCAATAAATCACTGGATCTTGTCTCAGTACTTCAGCTGCTTCTGTCATTTTAGTTTCCACTCATGTTTCTATCATCTTTCTCCTTATTCTTCCAATTCTTGTCACTGTAAACCCCAGTTGAGACATCTGACATCTTTTGTTACACTGATACGAAGGTTTTTAGGAAAACAAGTTCATGTTTCTCAAAGTAAGGGATAGAAATAAGGTTTTTCTATCATAACTCAAGTGTTGTATCAACGCTAACACTAAAGAAAATTTAAAACTTTATTAGCCTCACTGTGCCACCTCTTTTCATGCCAGCAAGGAACTTCTCCAGACTGCCATACTTTTATGTAGATGGGTTGTTTACGCTTTATTTATTTTATTTATGGTTCATAATAGATGGTGTTGTCAGGAGAGTTAATGAACGTGTTTGTGTTTTCTCTCCCTTCAGATGCTGGCGTCTTCCTCTGCTTCCTCAACGGGTCAACTGTCACAGCTAGGAGCCAGCTTATATGGCCCGCAGAGTAAGTTGAACCCTCACACACACACACACACACACACACACACACTCACCTATTCTTACTTTTCCCGTTGATCAATTTATAGTTGACGTGAAGAGTTAAATTGATTTCTCTGCCCAAGCAGTGCTCAAACATTGCTCCAAGTTAGTCTGCGCTGAGTTAAAAAAAGAGACTGAATGAGTAAGAGGTATATAAAAGAATTATCCACCATAACATTGTCAGTGGCGTCCATGCTGCTTTCCACTGTTTACTCACCTGTTTTCTAGCCTCTCCATGACATTGAATATAACACGTAGGGGACAAAAACAAACAGGAAGGCAGCCTGTACGGCTCGGGTCACTGAATGTGGGAAAGCAATCTATAGCCTATTTTTAGAATGTTTAAAAAACCTGTGTACGTGTGCTAATTTTGGTGGAAAAGAGGTATTATTTACTTAATGATGCAGAGCGACAGTGGACAGTGTATTTCATTAATTGTTTTACTGCGATAGAAAGTGAGGTTTGTGGTGAGCAGAAGGTTTGCAGTGGAGATGTCCTCGTTAGATGTGTGTTACTGACATGCAGTAGCTAACTGAGTCCTTTCTCATCTTGATTCATGTTGTCATTACTCTCAGCAGTCACAGCTCTTTTTGTTTCCATATGATGTCTGTAGCCGCTGTAGCCCCCGACATGTGGCCAGATGTTTGAGGAGGCACATCAGTAACAGCTCAGTTTTGGAGCCTACACATGTAGATATATAGAGATAGAGATATAGTCAAGGTGGTACACAGAGGTCTCATTTCAGTTCTCACACCAATTTAGAAGTCAAGCTTCAGTGTAAGTTTGGTACACGGAGAAAAAAACAAATGTTAAATGATGTGTTTATTGTCATTAATTTGGAGAGATAGTGGTGTAAGTGTCAGAGACTGACAGAATCAGACGGTAAGTTTATTGAGAATGAACGTGTTTTCTCTCCGGTTGCAGGTGCTTTGGGGTTTCCCATGCGTGGTATGAACAGCAGCGCAGCGCCTCAGTTAAGTCGAAGTGGGTTGAACCAGTCTGCCAGCCAGCTCCCCAGTCATGCCAGTACACCCAACACTGGCACGATGCACACGCCTCCCTCGCCGAGCAGGTACAGCACACAAACACACACACACACGCACTGAGGATGGCTGAGGATGATTCCTGGTGTGTCCTGGGGGCTGCTTAAAACATTACGATTTATTTATTTTAGACATTTGAGTTGATTTACTCCAAAAGCTGTAAAGTGAGCGGACATTTTAGACAGAGGAAAACAACTTAGTCTGATCTGCGTCATGTCATCTTTACGTCTCTGTCTGATTCTGAGAGTTCACATGTGAAGAAACAAATTTAACTTAAAATAAACTAATTTACGGTCTAAACAAAGTTTGGTGTTAAAAAATAAAGAATGAATGTCTTGACCTAAATTGTACTGTACACATTCTCGTAGAGAATTACAGTCATTAGGATGATGACCGTGGAAGCAGTTATGACAGTGGCTTTTGTTGCTGCTCCTCTTTTTAAACGTATTTTAATAGTTAAACTGCTGTTTATATTGTCTGCTTATTTTGTTTTCAAATTGTAAAGCACTTTGAGCTGCATTTACTGTATGAAAAGTGTGATATAAAGATTGTTTTTATTAGTAGTAGTAGTAGTAGTATTCAAAGTTTACACAAATTTTTGACATTTCTGTGTCCATAACTCTTTGTATCAGAACGTTTTAGCTCGTCACTACATTAATTCTCACAGACCTCCAATAGAAGTTAATTTAACATTTTTCCATAATCACTGTGTTACTGGGAAATTACTTTTTTAGGATGCAGCATGTTTTTACAGTTTATATGACGATCATGAGGACAGAGGATAAAATATTCATCGCTGTGAAAACTTTCCAGACTTGGCCCTGGTTTTGGTTTAACAGCAGAGTCGAACCATGTCGGTGTGAGTTTGCTGAG
The DNA here is from genome assembly GCA_019142605.1 of Cephalopholis sonnerati. Taxonomy (NCBI): domain Eukaryota; kingdom Metazoa; phylum Chordata; class Actinopteri; order Perciformes; family Serranidae; genus Cephalopholis; species Cephalopholis sonnerati. Next base: position 3,033,610 of record JAGQAX010000022.1, on the reverse strand, counting down.
AGCGTTTAACGACTGGGTGTTGGATATTAGCCGCTGGTGTTGTGTAAGCTCAAGCTAACGAGACAGAGGGTTAATTGACCGTTTGTTGCGAGGAGAGCAGTGCTGCGTCCAACCTCTGTTAACAGAAACACTGAATCGTATAAATATAAATGTCAAAGCCTTAATTGGCGGGACCTAGTATGTTGTTTCTGCTCCTCTGTTTCACAGCTTTGTCAAGCGTTGTCTCAAATTCAGAGCCTGCTATTATAAGTATTTATTTTCTGCACAACCCACAATCCCCCCACCCCTGGTAGAAGCTTCACATATTTGCTCTTGATTACTGCAGAAGCTCCGGAGCCTAAAAAATGGTGTTCGAGAAAGCCCCACTGTGCAGACTGCATGCATTGCAACTGACTCCAGTCGGTGCTGTTTGGTTCCTCGTTAAGCAGTCACACATTATATTTTCTCTTTTTGCGTCTTTCTTCTTCAAACGCAGGAGCTCTTCTAGCTTTCATGAGGTCATCATTGTCTTTCCTTATGAACATGCTTCTTTTTTCTTGATTTTTATTGCAGTACTACAGCATCATGGTGCGTAACTGCCATCAACTGGAATGGAGCGAAGAACAGGAAATGCGCAAGCGTAGAACACCAGATTAGAGCAGACCCTAAGTTGTAGTATGGATGGAACTGCATGCACGTCCATGCAACCAACACAAATCTGCAGCTGTCAGTAGATGCAGAAAATATGTCCAAGCCTGAAGTAGTATAAACTGAGTTTTGGCGGCTGATAAGCCTCAACCTTATGGTTAAATAACTCGACTTCCCGGATCGTATTTCATTATCTCACCAGTAAACCCTCTCACTAACACAGCCCCTTGTGTTTTCTCAGTCTGAACGTTCAGTCCGACACGTACCACGTAACCTCAGTGTCCCCGTTTCAAATCTAGCTGCTCATGTTCCTCTTTCTCTCTACAAGATTGGAACCACAAAACCACCTCCTTCGCCTTTAACCTCGTGTTGTTTTTCCTGTGTTTGTGTCTCGTTCTCTCTGCAGGGGGATTCTGCCAATGAGCAGCCGGAGCGTGCTGAACCACAGCCAGCAGGTGGGGGGTCCGACGGGGCAGACGGGTGGGATGGGAGGGGTTGGAGTGGAGAGGGGAGGTGGTGGCGGTGTAGGAGGAGGGAGAAGCAGCAGTATGGGGAGTCCCAGCCGGTCGTCACCAAGCATCATCGGCATGCCCAAACAGCAGCAAGCACGGCAGCCTTTCACTATTAACAGGTAACTTCCTGCATGATGCACAGGTTCACTTGTAAATCTGAAAAGTTTGACACCATTTTTACTCATTCTTTCACCCACTCTTTAGCTTTTTATAGTCATTTAAATTTATATATTTAGTTATTTGGGACTAAGAGCTTGTTCTGCCCCTTTAAACTCACTGTAGGGCTGCAGCTAACATTTAGTTGATATTTTCACACTTATTTAATTCGTCATTTTGTCTTAAAAAATGTCAAAAAATAGTGAAAATTTTGCATCATAATTTCCCCAAATCCAAATTGACATCTTCAAATTGCTTGTTTGGTTCGACATAACACTTGTCTTAATCTGGACACATTTTCCCCACAAATACAACATGCTAATGTTATTAGCACAAGCCTATGGCATTTTACATTGTATAAATTAGCCTAGCGACTAGCAGACATTTCTAATACTTAAATGAAGCCTGGGACAACAGCAACATTTAACAAAGGTAACATTGCAAAATTTGGCTCCATCACAACTCACAAGGTTCACTGACAAAACAACTGTCTTATACTAAACACGTTTTGGCAGTTTACATTGTATAAATTAGCCTAGCAGCTAACAGAGATTTCCTCTGCTCATATGAAGGCAGGATAGAACATGTGAACCACATTGTGTTTAGTTATGTTGCCGGATAATGCTTAAATTAACAAAATGCTAACATCAGCATGCTAATAAGCAGATGTTTAGCAGATATAATGTTTATGTATGTATCAAATGTCATGGCATGTCATCAAAATAGTTTTTGAGATACATCAGTCTCGATCACAGTGGTGGAATGATCGACCAACATCCCTGACGCCACTCCACTAGCATGGCTAACAAACAACCCAAACCATGTTGCACCGATAACAACGCTCAGTAATCATGTGATATGACATCAGGCCAATGTGTCTCTGTTTGTGTCAGTATGTCAGGGTTTGGTGTGAACAGGAATCCAGGCTACAACATGAACAACTCTCTATCCAACAACATCTTCAATGGCACAGGTACAAAAACAAAATGTCATTTCTCAATTTTATTGTCACTCCAGTGTCGTCTTTGCCTCAATGTGTTGCTGTTTGAGTTCAGAAATTTTAAGTTTCTTTTTAGAGGTTTAAAATTTTTGTTTGGTTTATTTCAACACTGTTAGAAGCTCAAATAAGTTTGTGGGTTAAATTCTATTTTTCTGTGTGTTTCGTCTAGACGGCAGTGAGAATGTGACGGGGTTAGACCTGTCAGACTTCCCAGCATTAGCAGACAGGAGTCGGAGGGATGGAGGCTCGAATCCAACCCCACTGCTCAATCCGCTGGCCGGTCGGGCTCCTTACGGTGAGAGAAACCAATGTGTGTGTTTATTAATCTACCATAAAAGACAAGACACTATATATGGCAATTTAGGTCAGGTAATGATTTAATTGTTCTTGTTTATTCACTAAGCCGGTACAAGAATAAGCTCACCTCTAAATCCACTTAGATTATGAAGTCGTTCTCAGATGATGGAGTTTTTTTCCAGTTGTCAGAGAAATTAAGATATTTGAGTTGTTTTATTGATTTTATTTTGAAAGGCATCAGTTTGTAAAATGAGTTTGATGGCTCAATATATTTTTTTGGTTTGTATTCTTACGACAGTATACAAGCAGAGTGCACCACTAGAGCTGAAACAGTTTGTTAATCCATTAGTCGATAAACAGAGAATTAGTCTGCCACAATTATGATAATAAACTTAACATTTGAAACATTTTCAAAATGTTCTCGTCGTCAGTTTTTATTATGTGATAAACCAAATGATTAATTAGTCAATACAGAAAGTAATGAAAGTAATCATTAATTACTGTCTGTGAATTACTGTGGATTTCTTTGTTTCACCAATCTTAAAGGGGACCTGTTGCGCTCAATTTCAAGTTCATACTTGTATTTTAGGTTTCTACTTGAACATGTTAATGTGCTTTGATGTTCAAAAAACACTTAATCGTCCTCATACTGTGTATGCTTCACCCTCTGTCTGAGACGCTCAGTTTTAGCACCTGTTCACGCCCCCATCCTGAAAAAACCCAGTCTGCTCTGATTGGTCGGTGTTTCACGGTCTTCCACATTTCAATATCTGAACTGTAACTGAAGCCGGGTAGTGAGTTTAACGGAGATTAGCGTCACTTTTTACAGTGAAAAATCACCAATAAAAACTTCTGTATAAAAGTACAAAATAAGGAAAGGCATTATAGGTCACCTTTAAGGTGTTTTTGTCTCACATTATTACGCTATAACCTGTGCACTGCTCACCACTTTCCCCTCCATTTTTACAGTTGGCATGGTAACCAAGCCGTCCAGTGAGCAGTCGCAGGACTTCTCCATCCATAACGAAGATTTCCCAGCTCTCCCTGGGCCCAACTACCAAACAAAAGATCCCACCAGCACCAACGAAGACAGCAAAACGGTCAGATATCCCCCTTTTTTTTTCTTATCCTCGTGTTTCTTCTTTACTTCATCATTTTCTCAATTTCCTTATTTTATCTTTTTGTTATTGTTTACTTGTCTCTGTCCTGATTTCTTGTTGTTCTCAGATGTCCAGTCGTTCCTGTGTATTAAATGTTGACTTCCTGTTTTCATCACAGTGTCCTTTCCTTACTTATGCAGTGCTCTCACGTCCTGACTCATCCTTGTTTTTTGGGGACTGTTTTTCTCCCTCCGTTTTTGTCCAATCAGAATCTGAACTCATCAGGAAAGCCCACCTCTAACTCAGATGGTCCAAAGTTCCCCGGCGACAAGAGCTCTGCGCCTAGCAACAACAACCAGCAGAAGAAAGGGATCCAGGTGCTTCCTGACGGTGAGACACACGCAGTAGATCATGATGCGTCCACATACAAATACTAACAACTCTGGTGAATAAGTGAGGACAGATTTCAGTCTAAATCAGCCTCATGTGTCTTTGTGTCCCAGGGCGTGTGACCAACATCCCAATCGGCATGGTAACGGACCAGTTTGGGATGATCGGCTTGCTGACGTTCATCCGGGCAGCAGAGACGGACCCTGGCATGGTCCACCTGGCACTGGGCTCTGACCTCACCACGCTCGGCCTAAACCTCAACTCACCTGAGTACGAGAAACGCACACATGCACACACAGTTTAGAGTCATGTGAGGATAACAGAGCCAACACAGACCTAGGATCAGCTGACCATCACTATTTTTGAATTTAATTCAGACCTGTTAATGTTGATCAGAGACCCAAATTGTCTCAGAGTGGGCTGTAAATACTAAAGCGTCAGTCCAAACAGAATTAAAGGAGTGTTGAGAACCAGTTAGCCGTGTGCAGGTACTTTTTTGTTTTGTTGACGCTTTGGAAAATTCTCATCAGTCACATAAAGCTGTGCGTTTGTAATGAATAGACTTAAACATTCAGAAACACTGGACTCTTCTCTAATTGTGTTCACTCTTCCCTGTGTCTCTCTCAGGAATCTCTATCCTAAGTTTGCGTCTCCCTGGGCGTCAGCTCCGTGTCGACCGCAGGACATAGGTGAGTTTACACTCTGGACATCAAATGTGTGACTTATTTTGAGTTTATTCTGGATATTTATTAGGGCTGCCTCCCGTATAAGAATGTCCCTAGTGGACCAGCAGTCCTCATCAGGGTCCATCAGTGGACTAGTGTCCCTCATGTTTGTGATATGAATGTAATGATGAAATGATATATTTTGGTGGTTTGAGTTGAAGGTGTGAGAAAGAATAGTCTCAGTAACATTGTTAACACTGTGCTACATTACAGAGAAATACAAACCGTACTAATGAACCTTCATTAATATAGGCCTATATTTTATCTCCAAGTGCACGTCACACACTGAGCGAGCCGCCTGTTAATGACGCTGTGGGCTAATGGGCATGTAGCTACTTCCATGTTTCACATGATACGTCATGTTTGTAGTGGACCAATGAAGATGAGTTTACATATCACCTTGGGTTGGTCCTTCACCTTCTCAAAATGATCCCACACTTTGGACTTCCTGCCCCACATGTTATTAACTAGCCTGTGGAATAACCGCAGGTACCAGCCCTGGAGATTAACCTGACTCCTGTCTGACTGCTGAGCGTGGACACTTCCTGTGTCTGTCCTTTCAAATTAAAGTCACACATGCTCCAGTCATACAGGTTTGGATTTATTTTGACAAGGCGCAGCTCCTAATAGAGTTTCACTTTTATTTGTTTGGTTGGTTGTTTTTTTTTGTTACGGTTCTTTTTCTGCGACTAAGCGACCAATGAAATCTTGCAGAATAATGACCTTTCTGGTCGACTAACATTTGGTCAACTATTAGGTGGCAGCCCTAGTATTTATGGAGGAAATATTCAACTTTAATTCATGTGATGGACACAAACACAACTGAAATGGGATGATTACAGTATGTTGGTTAGTGTCTACTGGATGTGTAAATTGGCAACTGTTTGCGAAACAGCTCTGTAAGGCATGGATATGCAGCTTCAGATATGGGCGTTCAAAGGATCAGATTCAACTTGTTATTATTTCCTTGATAAATTGAGGTGTAGAAGAAGAGTATGTGCAGGTTTTACAGTGCTTTCATCTCATTTTGCTTTGTCTTCCTGCAGACTTCCACGTCCCCTCAGAGTATTTAACCAACATCCACATAAGGGATAAGGTATGAACTCCAAAAAAACACCAGAAGATCCTCTTTTTGTCTTGTTAGTGGAAAATAATTTTGCATACATTAAGTTTTTTTTGTTAGTGTTGTTGTGTTTTTTTGACTGATCAGTGATGTACTCTAGATGTTAGATGTCTGAACTAAATAAAATCTGTAACTGTAGATCTGTTCCCCTCCCTCCTTTCATGTCTCCAGTTAGCAGCTATCAAGTTGTCTCGGTATGGTGAAGATCTGCTGTTTTATCTCTACTATATGAACGGAGGAGACTTACTACAACTCCTGGCTGCAGTAGAACTGTAAGAACAACACACACACTGCTGCATTTAAACACAAACTGATCAACAAATTACATCACAATGGGTAAAATTAAAGACGATTTCTGTTTCAGTATAACTTCACTTTGCGTCTTTATTATGTTTGGAATGTAATTTTTGTTGCATATGAATTAAAAGAAAGCATTTAGAAAGGAACTACACTGCATTTGTGTACACATATAGTTTGATGATTTTGCTTTTGGTGGTCGTCTCATGACGTGGTTTTCCATCTTTAAATACGAGTCCTTCCCAAAGCTTTTAAATTCTAGTCTCACTGGATGTAGACTGTGGATATAAACCTGTTAGTGGCCGGCTGATTTATTATTTTGTTATTTTTCATTTCCTCTGGTGGGCTTAAATTAATAACAGTGGTAGAGCAGACAGAAGTAAGAGTGAACTGTGCATGTGTGTGTGTTCAGGTTTAACAGGGACTGGAGGTACCATAAAGAGGAGCGGGTTTGGATCACTCGGGCTCCAGGGTATGGAGCCCACGCTGAAGACCAACGCCTACGAGAGAGGGACCTACTACTTCTTTGACTGCCTCAACTGGAGAAAAGTGGCCAAGGTAAACACCTGTTTGATACCTGTTCCTGATGTACAGCTTTGCTAACATGCAATGAAACCAAAACACCTTTATATATAGGCAGGGACGCAACCAACGATTATTTTCATAATCGATTTATCTGCTGATTATTTTTTCCATTCATTGTTTAATATTTTGGCTTGAAAAACCTTAAAAACACTGTAAAACAGTCACAGTTTCTTAGAGCCAAAGGAAGCGTTTCTAATCGTCTTGTTTTGTTCGACCCAGTGTCCAAAACTCAAAGATGTTCAGTTTACCTTCATTTTAAAGCAAGAAAAAGCAGCAAATTCTCACATTTCTGAAGCGGGGAACTATCACATGTTTTGCAGTTTCTGCTTTTAAAAAAAGTCTTAAAACAATTAACTGATTATCAAAATAGCTGCAGGTGATTTTTCAGAAGACAAATTGAGATTATGGCCATTTTATCAAATAAATAAAGTTGTGTCATGCTGCTCATTATCTGTCCAGGCACGAAATATTAACAGAAAAAGAAATTAATTTGAACTTTCAATGTAATATAAATTATTTTCATTAAAACAGTTCTGGCCAATTAAACATCCATCAAGGATTTTGATTAATCAAGTTTAATTTCGGGGCTTTTTTTTTTTGGCAATAAAAATTACTCAAATAATTAATCACTTGTAGTGATGTTAAAAGGTTTTCAATTTAATGAGTCCCCAGACCCCGAGGTAGTCATTAGAGTGGGTAATTTTGGTTATTTTCAAGATGTTAAAAATCTATCCTTTTTTTAAATCCCAAACCTCTAAACTTTATTAACAAAACCACAGACTGTACATTTATCTTTATATACAGTCTCTTTGTAAAACATTATACAAATGTCACATTTTGAGTTGATCAGAAAGAGCACAGAAATCAGCTACCCAGAGTTAAGTAAATAAAATGTGATTGTGATGTGAGATCATCTGTAGAAATTTGGACAAGCTACTGTGTAAATGTAATAGTTGAACATTTTGAGAAATATGCTCCTTGTGTTTCATTCTGAAAAAGGTTTTATGTTTCCTTTCACTCAATGAGATTAAGAACAAAACAGGATCTCGTCTGCCGTTGCACGAGTGAAAATATTTTTCGACATGGTGCATCTCCTCGACGTTAAAGCACCATCAGGTCGTCACTGACCGAGTGAAAACAACATCTGCTGTATTGCAGATGTTGTGATGTAACATTACAGAAAGTCATTAGTAATGTCCTACATATTCGTAAATTCAGGTACATTCTATGTACCTAAAAACATGAGGATATTGTCTACTGGTGGTCTCTGAGGACCTCTGTGCTGCCCCGCAGACACCACCGCCCCAATGCACAAACCGTCAGAGAGCTAGGGATCGCAGTAGGCAGACAGGCCAGTCTTAGCCGGTGCAGAGCGCCGCACCTAAACCGGTGACACATCACGGACAATATGATCTTAACAACCAAAACACAAGTTTCACTCTCGGTGGTTTCTTTGACAGTAAGAAATATTTCCAGGGCGGCACGGTGGTTAAAATCCACCGGCTGGCTGCGGCACTTCTCATGTTCTCATGGTTTCTTCGGTTTCCTCCCACAGTCCAAAGACATGCAGGTTAATTGGTGACTCTAAATTGTCCGTAGGTGTGAATGTGAGTGTGAATGGTTGTCTGTCTCTATGTGTCAGCCCTGTGATAGTCTGGTGACCTGTCCAGGGTGAACCCTGCCTCTCAGTGTCAGCTGGGATAGGCTCCCCCACAACCCCCAACAGGCTAAGTGGTTACAGAAAATGAATGAATGAAGAAATATTTTAAAATAAGTAAAGGCACGTTACGCCTCTGTTTCTGTGTTTTCAACGCAGGAAATACAGTGCGTCCCCTGGAGGCATTGATAGTGAGTTTACTGTGTCCTTTATGATTTGAATGTGTCAGGATGCAGGACACAAACCCAGCACATCACTGCGTTTGTCAAAATATTAGCTGATTATGTTCATTTTGATCGACTAATTAAGGCCACACGACCTCATGGCAAACACAGCTTAGGTTTAATCTGTGTTTTTCACCAGTAAATGTTTTTAGAGCTGTTTTAAATGAACATTTGGACTATTTAAAATAACAGTTAAGGCTGTATTTTGTAAAATAAACACAGAATATGACGAGCCCAGTGTAAAAATGATAATATATTCTCACAGAATAAATTAATAATAATGTTTTTTGTTTTTTTTTTTAATCTTTATTACGCTTATCAAAACAGAGTTACAAAGTGCTTTACATGTCAATAATTAAAACAGACAAGACATGAAAACAACTTTTCAAGAACTGATAAAAAGACTTTATTGTATAAAAACCTGAGGAAATAAGACAGTTTAAAGGAACTTAAAACTCCAGTAAAATCAGGAAAGGCTCTCTGATAAAAATATGTTTTTAAGAGGGGATTTAAAGTACGTCACTGGCTCGGCCAACCTGATTTCCTCGGGCAGATTGTTCCAGAGCCTGACTGTGTGTCTCTTTGTTTTCAGGAGTTTCATCTGGAGTATGACAAACTAGAAGAGCGACCTCACGTTCCCTCCACATTCAACTACAATCCTGCCCAGCAGGCCTTCTGATTGGCTCTACCTCCTCCTGCCTGCCTGCCTGCCATTGGCCCTCCTGGCTCGTCAGTCACCACCCCTCTAGGTTTTTCCACCTCCACACACTCAAAGTGAATCTGGCCAATAAGGACTCGGGACGGGAGAGGACGTCCTGTCTCCTGCTGTCCCAAAAACACGTCTCTGAACAGACTTTATCATTTTAACTCTTCTGATTTCTGTTTGTTCTTTACCTCATTTTCTGTTTTTGTTTTTTTTTTTTTATTTCCCACCCCTCCTCCATGAGTTTGGTTTGGTTGGTCTGTTATGTGGAGCACAGACGTAATGTCAACAGACAGCACAGTTACAACACACCGACACACGCACTGTAAATAACTGTCCATCTGATCCAGTGATCCATGTTTCTATTCAGTCTTAAGAATCGACTATTTTTGTCTAGAGAAGCTTTTAAGAAGAACCAGATTTTAAACACAGAACACAGAATACAATCACCCGTCAGGTGGATAATTATTTCACACTGTGTCACACCTCTCTGATCTTTGGCAGGAAAATATTTATCTTTATTTTTACCAGGATTCTCCAGCAGCAACACACACACACACACACACACACACACACACACACACACACACACCTACATCAGCAGACAGTGGAGAGTCAGGAGAGGAAATGCAATGTACATTGTAGCACTATTTCATAATAAAAGAAGAAAAAATATCTTTTTTGGTTTGTTGATGTTATGTGGCGACACGTCCAGCAGCATACACTCCTTTTTTCTGTTTTTAATTTAATGAAGTGAAGTTTAGCAGCCAGAAACACTCAGACAGTCACTCTGAGTGGGATGTGTTTGACACTGTTTCATATTTATTCACGTCCCAAAGAAAAATCTGACGTTATTCTGTATTGCTTTTTAAAGTTAACAAATCCCATGTGCAGATCTCTCATTACAAATCAGCTTGCCACTTTAGTTTCTAGCCAACAATTCTCAAACAGGAGGAAATAGTGCATTTGTTGGGGACTATTTTTAGCGGCTGATTAATCCATATTTGGTGCTCTAGTGAGTTTTTTTTTTTCTCAGGTTGCTCCATTTAACGGAGGCCTGACGAGGTGAACGTATCCATTAATTACCAAGGAAAAAAGTTGGAAAATATCCCCATAATTTAGTGTTTTTTAATCTCATATTTTTGATCATCACATTTGAAACTCTCTTATCAAGTCATTTATTTTATGATTAAATCGTACACAGCTACAATTTCTTCAGATTTTCCCAGTTAATGAATTCCTCATTTTGGCTAAAAAAAATAGTAAAAAAGTGTAAAGTTTATCACAGTTATCTAAAGCCAAAGTTGACAACATCTACTTTTGTCCAGCAAAACCCAAAGATACTCACTTTACTGTGATATAAAACAAAGAAAAGCAGCAATTCTTCACATCGCAGAAGCATGAACAAATGAATTTGGGGCTTTTTTGATAGCAAAATGAGTACACACAAGTCAGAATTTCGGTTTCCAACAAAAATCTTCAAAAAAAAATATTTTTTTAAACGTGTCTGTTTCTCAAAACAAGAAACAATCTGAATGCTTCTCTAGAATTTGAAACTAAATTTTTAAAAATAAAATAAATTAAAAAACGTATGATTATACATCAGGAAAAAGAAGAAGTATTCTCAAGGCACTGGCAGATGTGCAAGTCACCACCCAAGATGCATTGTGATTAGATCTCTCAAACCGCATGCCGATGCTGTAGGTCACATTTTAGCACATTTCCTTCACAATGTAAACGCTAGTGCATCCCCATGCGTTCCTGAAAAGGACGATGTCACCAATCTAAGATGTAGTTGTTTTGGTGAAAGCATGCTAACACTCTATAACTTGCCCATTTTACGACAAGTTGAATAAAGTGTTGGTCGTGCTGCTCCCTGAAAGCTGAAGATATGACTCATCAGTTGGAGACGAACATGCACTGTACTTCTGTGAACGTTTTGTTTCACAGATTCAGCTGCAGAGTGACCGCTTCATGCTTTCACGTTAGAGGAGAGGCTATGCCCAGTCAGGCTCCGAGATAATCCCACCTTCTTCTGCTACAAAGAGGTGAATTTACAGCTCACAGCAACTTAATACAACACGGTCTCTAGATTTGTTTGGTATCTAGTGTCCGATTTCCAATCCATCATTAGTGTAGTGAGCACACGCCACTGTCACCCTGAACATCTCGTCAAACCCTGCTCAAACTCCAAAACTCTATATGTAAAAAATAGTCTAATATTCATTTTGAACCATCAAAATTTGATGCGACTGATTCTGAGTCAGGTACAGCCCAAAGGTTAGGTGAGAATTTTTATCTGGTTCCAACAAAAATCTTGATTTAAAAACAAAAATAGAAAAAGGCTGGTTGCTGCGCTACAATTAAGAATAAAACTTTATTTTGAAAATACTTTAGATAAATTCATTTATATCAGAAAGAAGTAGAAATATTCTTACTGCTTTGGCAGATTCCTTTCACTAGAAAATACGACTGCAAGGACTGAGTATTTGTCGCAGCAGGACATTTTATGTGGGACTGAGTCAAAATAAACAATAGTGTGTGCTCATGAAGGAACGTGTCACCCAAAGTAACAGTGCGGCTCAGTGATGTGTTTTTAATGGCACAGAGGAAGAAGATGAATCAGGCTGTAGAAACACAAAGAAGAATCATAAATTTGACCCTCTGCACATGGGATTGAATGACAAGAAAAACAGATTTACTCCTCAAAATTAAACAACAGGATGGCCACAAATTAATAAGAGTAATAGAAAGAAAAATGTGGATTATTTTCCTGACAGTTTGGTGGATTAAAGTACCAGACTAAAACTACAAACGTTAGCACATCCCGTTCACACTGACGCAGCTCTCCTTACAGTTTTCACCATATTCTTCTTCATCTTTGTTTTTGTTTTTTATCCCAACATTACAGCTCCTTCCCTCTTCCAGCGACGCAGCCCTGTGTTTCTTCACCTTTTAATATTTAATTTCTACTTTTATTCCACTCCCCACTTTTATCGTCTATTTTCCGCCCTGCAACAGTTGAAACCCATCAGACGTCTGGAGTGACCTCTCTCTGGATCATTAAGGGAAAAGTTTTGAGAAATGTTTTTGTTCGCTTTCTTGTCTTGGGTTAAATGTTCAGATTGACTCGACTCTCACGTCTGTATGATTCAAATATGAAGCTACAGCCAGGAGACCTTAGCTTAGCTTAGGTTAAAGACAAGTCTTCATTTTTACAGTTTGGTTTTTATAAAGATTTACCAAATAAGATAGACGATAACATTCAGCTTTGGAGGTGCTGATAGAAGGATTTTGTTGCCTTTGGCCGGAGCTAAGCTAACTGTTTCCCCCCGTTTCTAGTCTTTACCCTAAGCTAAGTTAGCCATCTGCTGGCGTCAGCTTCATATTTATTTTACAGACGTAAGTCCAGAGGATATTTGCCGAGCTTTGGAGCCAGTTTTCGTAGTGGCCAAACATGCGGTGTCCATGGTCCATCACATGATGCCATGCGTCCCAAAAAGACGTTTTACCATAGAAAGACACGTCTGTAAATTAGTGGACAATTTTTTGGGAGCGTCAGAACCCCCACGAAATGACTCATTTTACAATCAAGCTTTGATCATTTCGGGCCGATAACATTTGGAAGGTCTAGAAGAGCCACAAGATTAAGTCATTTTATCCCAGTTAAAGTTAACAGAGCGCGAAACCAGAAATTAGCTGTACGGTCGGACGCTTTAAGTCTGTTGTGTGTTTGCTCCGTGGGCTGCACACTGCGGAAGTAGTTCCATTCGTCATGGAAATTTTAGATGTGTCAGTTGAACTTTTTTGGGTTAATGCGCCACCGAGCAACTCTCCTAGGAATGAACGGGCCCCACGTTCAATGCTGTATCCAGGGGCCTCATTTATAAACACTGCGTAGGCACAAAACGAGGCCTGAAAGAGGCGTACGCCGCTTCCCTCGCAAAGGTTGTGATCTATAAAAACAGACTTGATGGGAGAAACTTTGACCCGTGCTTATGGACATTTTGGAGACGGAAAATTAGCGACTCAGATGATGGTGGAAGCCTGATTGTAGAAACTGTCAAATATTTTTGGGGCGCACGCCATTTTTGGCTTTTGTCCATACATTCATTTTCAGTATGGATCCTACACATTGTTGTATAAATGATCTCCTAATACATCCATGTGTGAGAGTGTTATCAATCTGAACATCTAATTTTTGGCGAGAAAGCGAAGGACATCTACCCCAAATTTGCACCTTTCCTTTAAAGGTCGTTGCCACTCCACAAAAACACAAAGTTAACCAAAACAAAGTCCCAACATTTAGGCTAAATATCATAGATTATTTGCTTTTTATTATTTTTAATTTTCCTCCAGGAGGCACCAATGTACAGGCATGTTTGTGTCTATATATTGGAATATATATTTACAAACATACGAGGCAGTATTTTTAAGAAAAAGAGGAAAAACAAAAAATTCATCCAAAACGAGGAGACCCTCCCTTTGCTGGCCGCCAGTAAACGATGCAATACTAGACTTCCCGTTACCACGGAAACCACCATGGAGACGGTTTTACAGGGGACCACGCTCGACAACCACCAACAACCACCTTTTAGCAACAACAACAACAAGGACGTGACCGTGACTACAGGGCCCAGTTCGTTCACACTGCAGCAGCAAAAAGCCAAGGACACGCCCACAGACCCATGTGACCTGTTTTGAGAAGATTTGATTGGAGGATTGAGGACTGAGGCACTTGGCCAGTTTGGCTGTTTTATTAAATATGGCAGCTAGTGTTTTAATAGGAAAAAGAATAAAATAAATATTCTGGTAATGAAACTGACGGAGGACTCAGAGGTGTTTTTATTGTGTTACGGTGCAAAATGAAGTTTTGTTTTTCAGGAGTGACGTTACAGAAGGTTCCTGTTTTCTTCGTCTTCATCGCTCCCCAAGACGACGATCACCTGGCACTACAACACAGGTACAACACACAGAAAACCAACACATTCTCACTCCGACCTCGTCACATGTCCACGTTTGGTCATGGACTGTCCATTTCCACATATGACGTCCAAGGTACCCTGGGTGTGTTGGTTGTTGACGTTCTGGGACGCCATGTCAACTTCAGCCTGTTACATGCATTGTCTGTTTTCTAAATACACTTCTGTTTTCACAGGAAATTTAACGTTTACATACAGTCTCTTTCAAAATAAAAGCACTATGTTGGTACAACACCACGAATTGACTTTTTTTTCCTTCAACAACAAACATGTGGTGGAGTTTAGGAAAAAAGAACAGGGTTTGGCTTTACAATCTTACGGGACACAAACACCACCTTCTCGGGTGAAAGTCGGCCTAAATTTTCATCCTTGTCCCGTTGCGTTTCCCCCTGACGCTGCCGGGCGCTGACGCCTTTTTCATTGGTTTCTGACGCCGCAAGTCACTGCCCAAGCACCAGATTTCGACGACTTCGGAGTAAGACCACACTCAGAAAGCACACTATAGTTATTTTCTAATGTAACAATAAATATGAACTAAATCTATGACCTTTTTGTTTTTAGGAGCATAAATACTGATGTATGTGTTAAATTTAAAAGAAAAAAAGATATTTTGGTTAAAATATTATGATTTACTGTACTGTACTGTTCCTTTAAATGACATCACGAAGAGGAAATGACATCATTCAAGAGTTTGAAGAGGAAAAATTCAAGTACTGGTGAGTTTTGATTTTCTGTTAGAACATTGTTTGGTACATTTTTCTTTCAAGGCTTTTTCTGTCAAGTGTGTCACATCCACCCCGTCATAAAAAAAAAAAAAACAGGGAAAACAATTATAAAGTAAATTTTTTACTAAATGTAAATGTAAATGTTTTTTAATCCATCTGGATATAACAGGTAACCAAAATAGTGCCCAAGCTTGCAAAATATGATTTATTCCAGGTCTAACATATTCTTCATTCTATAAAATACAAAATTCTACATTTGGTTATGATAAAAAAAAAATTCAAAGGTCTGATCTGAACAGTTTCCGTGGAGTGACCCGGCTGTTCAGGAGCTTTCAAACTAATCCCAAGTGCTCCAAGTTGTTGCTGCTTTTTCTCTTTGTTCTGATTCTCTTTCAGGTTCCCTCGTCCATCTTGTCTACAAAGTTGAGACTGAAAGTTGATTGAGGACATTTTGAAAGAGCAGCTGACAAATCAGTCTCACTATAGACTCCACCTGAAGGCCAGAGCTCCAGAGCAGCAGCTGTTAAATGGACCTGGAGGTGAGTTTGATCTGTTGGTTGTGTTTCTGTAGTTTGTCCACATGAGGGCGCCACGTGCCAAATTAAGACCGACAGACAGGAAGTTAAACTGGACAACAAACTGACTCTGAGACATGTTGTTAATAAAGTTATTACAGGTGAATTTAACCATCGATCACGTTATCTGTTAGTTATCAGTAATAAGATCATCTTTTTGCAGTCAAAGCTGTTTGATAACTTGTGTTTAGGGAGGACAACAAATAACAAAGGTGTTAATAAATAAATACAAGGATACTTAAATAAATAAATGCAGAGGGTAGGACCTCTTACCTCATTAATAAAGAATTAAAGACATTTAAAAAAAACATATGGAAATACATCTAAGGATTTTCTGCATTTTTCTATTCATTTCCGTATTTATTTCAACATCTCTTCATTTATTCTTTATTCATCTCTGTATTTCCTTCAGCATTTTTATTATTATTTTATTTGTTTATTCCTGCATTCATTTGTTTATTTATTCCCATATTTATTTATTTATACATTTATTAATATTTATTTATTTTCTCCCATATTGATTTATACATTTATTTATTTTGATATTTATTTGTACTCTTTTTAGTTATGTATATATTTATTTATTTCCTTATTTATATGTTTATTTCTGTATTTATTAATACATTTATTAATTTATGTATTTATTTCTTTATATATTTCTTTATTCTTATATTTATTTATACATTCAATTATTTATTTATACCCATATTTATTTATTCAAACATTTATTTATTGATGCTTAAGTAATTTTTCATTCTCCAAACATGTTATAAAATGAAAGCAGTAATTTTTTTTTTTTTTTTGGCAAACATTTTGTACATTTGTTAGTTTACTAAAACTTTACATGTTTTTTTCTATCAACACATTAATGAGTTGACTTCTCATCACAGCCAGCTCCACGCCACAGCTGCTGAGTGAGTGACGACAAAAGAAGAAATTTAAGAAAATGAAATTTAATGGAGACGTGCAGGACGAGGACTGGTTTATAACCTGAAGGTAAACACACACACACACTAACAGTATTACAAACACAGAGACAAAAGATAACACACACACAGACACTCAGAGTCTGGATCTGAACAGTGAGAGCAGTAAAGACTTAATGTGGTGATAAAAGCAGCAGCAGAGCAGATTTTATTGCGGCAGTAGAGACACAGTGGAGACTAAAACCGTCTGTTAAATTTAGGAGAGGAAATGACTCGTCTTGATCTTCAATCTTAAACCAACCGAGAAGCCGAGGGGGACAAAAAGAAAAGGAGGAAGAGGAGGAGTGTGAAGACAGAAGATACAACATCTGATGTAATCAGACATTTTAACTCACACGTTGAGGCTCAAAAACAGGAAGAGACGAAAATGTGATCAACTTGAGTAAAATGTTTGGTCCTATGTGGACACATGTACATCAGCATAAAACCAAGTAATAGAACTTAAAAGGTGATTTCGCAGAGTACACAGAAAAAAAAGGCAATAACAAACCAACAATGTGAACAGAAGAGTTCACAGAATCAGACGACAGTAGGCAGTTAAAGAAAGTAGAATGAATGCATTTGTAAAGGAAAAGAAAGTTTTAGACATCATGAATTAAATCCCAACATCAAGAAGAAGAACATTAAGAATACATTTGACTTTTCATGAACTTCTTATCGAAGAAATCAGGAGCTTCGGCTCTGTATAGACAACAGGAGCTAATCCAGGTTCTGGTTTCTGGTTCCAGACAAGTCTGTTCAGTGTTGGAAGAAGTACTCAGATCCTTTTAACTTAACAACAAATGTAAAAGTAATCTATTACAAGTAAACATCCTGCATTTAAAAATCCTACTGAAGTAAAAGTACAGACAACATCCTTCCCTCCGTCCATTTTCATCTGCTTATCCGGGGCCTGGTCGAGGGGGCAGCAGAATGAGCAAGTAATCCAGACGTCCCTCTCCCCAGCAACGTTTTCCAGCTCCTCCAGGGGGATCCAAAGGTGTTCCCAGACCAGATGAGATATGTAATCCCTCCAGCGTGTTCTGGGTCTGCCCCGGGGCCTCTGTCCTCTAACCGACCCTTTTTGACACAAAGGAGCAGCAAACAAAAAGTACAAAATATACTTGATGTACTAAAAGTAAAAGTACTTTACAGATACTTTTAACTACTTTTTTGGGTCCCTTTACTTATATCATACAGTTAATATGTAGTATAGATGCAAGACTAAAGCTGAAACAATTAATCAGAGACTATTTTTGCAAGCGGTGACCTCCAGGACTGAAAGATAGACAGACAGACAGACAGACAGACAGACAGACAGATAGATAGACTTTATTGTCATTCAAATCCACACTGTCAGCAGTGCAGATAAGAACGTAATTACATTGCAATTGACTCTCCGAATTAAATATAAGTAAATAAATGAAGCCAACACTGAAGTGCCAAACCTGCAGTTCCTCTAATGTCCACTAGAGGCTGGCTCCAAGACCGAGTCAGTCCCCATAGACCTCCACATTAAAATGTCCAACTTCACAGCAGAAATAAACATGTTTACAGCCTGGTACAAAACCAGTTTTGGTCTCTGTAGCTAATTTTAACATTCATGACGACTGTATGGAGGATGAATTTTAATACAACTCACCTGTTTACATTTTATTAAGGCTTAAAGTTACTCATAATTAAGGGCGGGGCGCTTTGAGTGACAAACTGTCTGCCGACAGTGTTCTCGGCTTCTCAGTCAGATCCACCTCTCGCTCCTCCACAGCTCCACCCTCTCGTCCAAATATGGTCACTTCTGGCTCCAAAAACCCAAGATGGTGAGTGCTGCAATGCTCGAGGCTTTAAAACAGGAGTCCACAGACCAGTGATTAATGTCATGACAGCTACCTCCATAATTTTTACAGCTCATGCTGTTTTGATCGTTGATTAATTGTTTCAGTCATTTTTTAAGCAAAAATTCAAAATCATTTTCTTTTTCCAGCTTCACATACAAGAAGATTTGCTGATTTTCTTTGTTATATATGTCGGTAAATTAAACATCTTTTGATTTTGGACTGTTGGTCAAACAAAACAAAACATTTGAAGACATTACCCTGTGTTGCTGTAAACAGAGTCCTTTGTTTAACTTCTTTTTGACCTGTCATAGACTAAATAAATAATTAAACAATAAATAGTTTCCAGATAATAAAAATACTCGTTAGCTGCAGCTCTGTTTAAAAAGCACCTGTGCATGAGGCAGGACTTCCTTAAAGGCCGGGGAGGCTTCTGTATGTGTGCTGTAATTTCAAGAGCTGCAGGGTTTGTCCTGCATGCTTCATTTGATTTAGCTGATATATTTTCTTTTTTTAAATATTTAAACAGTAGTTATGTAACTGACTGAACTAATCTAACAGAAAAAGTGGAACAAAGACTGTGAGAGTGAGTGGGCGAAGGTGTGAAATTAAAATGAAACTTCACTTTTTATTTGTTAATTAACTCTTCGTGCTGTTTTACTGAAGCAGAAAAAGAAGGAGAAGCACAAAAATCAGACTCTTTGTCTTGTCCAGTGTACTGTAGATTTATACGCAGCAGAAACAACAACATTTAAAAAGAAGTCTGTGCAATTAATTGGCCTGTACGTAATAATTATAATGACATCTTTATTGACTGGTTAATTAAAATCCCCTCCAGCCCTCAGTGCATTAGACATCAGTCATTTGATTTAACCAATGCTGCAGCTAATGATTGCTTTCATTATTAATTATTCTGCAAGATTATTTTACCAATTTTACCAATCGATTTAATTTCCATCACAACACTCTTTCCATTCACAGTTTGTTTTTTATAACCAGCTGTTAAAAACCCTAAAACTTTTGATCTGATGTCAGATCTCGACAAACAGTGAATCCTCACATTTAACTCTGGAAACAACAAATGTTGGAATTTTTTGCTGAAGATTTAGGGAGACTCAGTAGCATCTAGTGGTGAGGACTGCTGATTGCAACCAGCTTAAACTTCTCCCAGTTAGTATTCCTCCACTGAATGAAGCAGTTTCACATAAAAAAAAACAAAAACATTTCTGCGACATTCTTGTCGCAGAGGGTAACTACGCTAACTACGATGGCTAATGCAAAAACATTGACGTCACTATCTAGAGCAGTGTTTGGTTTGTCCGCTCTGGGCTACTGTAGAAACATGGCGGTGCAACATGACGATCTCCCCGTGGGCGAGGACCTGCTCCCACTGAAGGGCACATGATGCTGTTGACTGTCGACCAAAGGCAACACACCGTTTCCTAAAGAGTTCTTTGAGTCTGAGCTTTGTTGGAAACATTTGGGATAACGACAGCACACAAAAACACAAATATAATAGCATTGGTTAAATGTCACTTATTACATCTTAAAAACTTATTTTGGAATATGGAACATGAGCTCAATACAAACAACAATTATTAATGCCTTTGGTGCGTTCCTGTTGTAATAACGATTCAGAATTTCACATAAAATGTGTCAGTAATCAAATCAGCAAAAACTAATTAAATAGTGAACCCGAGGTGTTTGAGGATCATAATGAAAATTAAATTGTTCATTTAACCTTATCGTGTTATCCTCGGCATTTGAATTTAATATGTATTTGGTGTAATGACCTTTTATATATTTGTTTTGGGACCCCTGAACAATTTAGCGTAGTTATTAGAGTTCCTCTGTTCTCTGCTGCGTTTCTTAAAGGTCCAGTGTGCAGGATTCAGGGGGATGTCTCTGCAGAAATGGAATATAACTTTTTCTTTAGTGTGTAATCTCATTAAAATAGGAATTATTGTGTTGTCGTTACCTTCTGAATGTCTGGATCGTAAGTTATCAGAGACGAAAAGATGAGCACACATTAGCAGGTGGACAAATGGCCCATCTTTGACAGGCCAAACAGCATCAGAAAAACACTGATTTGTGACGGTCAGTCTGCTTTATTCAGCGTTTTTACTGGTTTAAATCAGCTGATCTGTTTGTTTTGGAGAGGAAGAGACCTCTGTGGATAATTCAGCTCCTGGTAAAAACCTCCTGAACAATGAACACTGAGGGAATTCTAACCAGTTTCACTGTCTGATACACTGGCCCCTTAAAAATTATAACAATGAAACTGATAATATTGCACTTTTAAAAAACAGTATTAAAACAATACAATAAGAGCAAAATAAAAACAGAAATTACAAAATAAAGTACATTAACATGAGATATAAGAACATAAAATCAATGCTGGAATAAAAATTGGATTAAAATGGTGGGAGGAAGGAAAATAAAATAGCACAGTGAAACAATATTAAATTAAAAGTTTGTTTTTGGTGTCTGTATGTCTGTATCCATTTTAATACATATTCATACAGACTTTACACAACAGTGATGCGAAGTTACAGCTCTCCAAATATCAAAGGAGAAGAAGAAGTAAAAGGGACATAAATCATATAAACTGTCGTTGACAGTCGATTCAGAAGAGAAAAAAAAATCAGCAGACATACTTAAGGAAAGAACCTGAGTAAAAGACGTCATATTTTTACTGAAACGCTGCAGAAATACGTCTTAATCTGTGCATGTGTCACATTTTACCAGCAGGACTTTCACAATAAGAGAGCAGCCTGTCGTTTTGTGTTTGGCTTTCACCACTGAAGCTGTTTGGAGAGTTAAAAATGATAAATCTACTCAGACACGGTGCAGAACGGAGCTGCGGTATCACTCGGGTGCACTTCTCCATCACAGTGCTCTCAGCACCGCCAGCTATCATCTCCATAATGAGGGATATTACCGGGCTGCAGTTCCCTGTTGATGGTGGGATTTTCAGCCAAATGTTTCCTCTGCAGCAGCTCTCTGGAGCTGCTACGACTTCTGTTTTTTCAGGACAGTGGGAGCAAACACTGTGCAGCCTAATCGCATCGTCTGAATGTTTGTTCGAGTCAGATGATGCCCTTTTCTATCCGTTTTATTTGTTTTATTCTCCGGAAAGCCCAAATCCGGTCCACAGAGGATACCAACTGTCGACACAGCCTGCCGCTCACAATCTTTGTCTCTGTAGTGCAGAAATACATCTCACAGCTCCTCTATTTTATGTGTCCTCGTATGCAGTCTGATTTCAGGAGTCAAAATCAAACCACAGTGAGCAGACCTGTGATGTTTCTGTGCATTCAAACTGCTGTGTTTTTCCCCCTCATGCTGATGTGTGTTCCTGCGAGCGCTCTGCAGACACGTGGCCCCGTGTTCCTCCACGCTGATGTCCGTTATCATTTGTAATCTTTTGATCTGCAGAGATGATAATAATCCTGCCACATGCCTCCCTGATTACCAATGCATAATGCTGAGGCTTTATTCTGGAGCCTGTCAGGGCTCCATGTTTATGCAACAGGCCGGGACCAGCTCAGAGATGTTGTCGTGCTGTGCTGTACCGAGGTTAAAGGACATCATGTAGATATTTAAAGTATTCAGCTCCAGCTGATGAGCTGAGAGCTGATGTTATTGCTGATGTTCGGTGTCTTAGAATATCATTATCTGACCCTTTTTGTGTTTAAGGGTGAAAAGCTTCTTTAACTCTGACACTGAAAAGATGATGAAACTAAAACTTGTGCACATTTCCTGTACTTTGGGGACTTATTAAAGGTCAGTTAAATTGTAGTTTGGGATATATTTGGTAGAGCTGCACAGTTAATTGACAAACTATCAGATTTTCAATATGTACAAACTCAATGTCCAAATCTCAGGAGCTACATTTTTTTGATTAAGTTAAAATGTGTCACAGCACATCATAATAACTGAAGCATTGCGGTGATACAGAGACGCTCCAACCTACAAATCATACTCCAGACATTTGGTACAAACTACAGCAAAATGAAAATTAAATGCAAAAATTACCACTCCCACCAATTTCGTGATTCATATTGCAATATCTGTTAAAATAATCACGACATGATATTTTTTGCTTGTTGTTCAGCTGTAATATTTAGTGCTTTAAATTTGTACCCTGTTGGGCTGCAGCTAATAATAATTTTCACCAATCCGTCTGCCGATTATCTCGTCAAATAATAGACTAATTGTTCCCCAGAGTCTCAGGTGACGTCTTCAGGTTGCTTTGTCCAACCTGCGAGCAGTATTATTCTTTAAACAATCATATAAGACAAAGAAAAACACCAAATCTTCATACTTGTATGTTACATTTTACTGCTGCTGATGTTCAGTTACATACAGGCAGTGGTGGAGGAAGTATTCACATCCTTTACCTCAGTAAAAGTAATAATACCACACTGTAAAAATACTTGAAGTAAAAGTCCTGCATTTAAAACCTTACTAAAGTAGAAGTATGTATCATTACAGTGTTCTTAAAGGAACAGTGTATCAGATTTAGGAGGATTTAGTGGCATCTAGCAGTGAGGACTGCAGATTGCAACCAGCTGAAACTTCTCCTGGTTAGAATTCCCTCAGTGTTTATTGTTCAGGAGCTGAATTATCCACAGAGGTCTCCTCCTCTCCAAAACAAACAGACCAGGGGTCTCAGTTATGAATATTTTGTACGCACAAAACGAGGCCTGAAAGAGGTGTGCGCCACTTCTCACACAAAAAGTTGTGATGTATAGAAACAGACTTGATGGGAGAAACTTTGACCCATGCTTACAAACATTTTGGAGATGGGAAATTGGCGACACAGATGGTGAAGTGGAAACCTGATGGAAGACATTGTCAAATATTTTTTGGCACAGGCCATTTCTGGCTTTTGTCTGTACGTATATTTTAGTATGGATCCTACATGTTGTTTTATAAATGAGAGCCCAGGTGATTTAAACCACTAAAAACACTGAATAAAGTGGTTTCATGTTTTTCCAAAGCTGTTTGGCATGTCAGAGATGGACCACTAGCCCAGCACCTGCTAATGTGTGCTCACCTTTTTTCTCTGATAACTTAAGAACCAGACGTTCAGGAGGTTTTTACCAGGAGCTGAATTATCCTCAGAGATCTCTTCCTCTCAGAAAGAAACAGACCAGCTGATTTACACCGGTAAAAACACTGAATAAGGCAGTTTCAGGTTAAAGAAATCTGTTTTTTTTATGCTGCTTGTCGCAGAGAGGCTGCTAACTATGGTGGCCAACATGAAAACATGAAGGTCCTGATCTAGAGCCAACATTTGGTTTGTCTGTAGAAACACGACGGTGCAACATGGTGATCTCTGTAGACGAGGACCTGCTTCCTATGTAGATATAAATGTTTTAACTTCTGTTGAGTAGTTTAATCTACAGCGATGCATCATGGTCTATACGATCATCATAGTGTCATAAAAACAGCCTGTTTTCAGCTCTGTGACGACGACTTTTCCAGCTGATCTAAGAGGGTTTTTAAAGAGCTTATTTAGTGTAAGAAGAAGGAGAATTTCCTCAACACATAAAGGAACACTTCATCCTTCAGTTTATCACAAACACTCAACATCAACACATCTGGAGATACAGGGTTTTTTACCAGACAGGAAGGGTGTGAAAACTGTCATCTGAAAACTAACTAAAGCTGTCAGACACATGTAGGGCAGGTAAAGGTGCAGGATTTCCCTCTGAGACACAGAGGAGGAGGAGAAGACAGTAGGATAATATGGAAATACTTAAGTACAAGTACTTTGAATTTGTACTTGAGTAAATGTTCTTCGTTACATCGTCTCTTCACCAGGTATCTTTTTCACACTCACTGCAGGTTGAGAGGAATCAATACGTCTCAGTCAGCTCATTGATCATTTAGTCCTCGGAGGCCATTTTGAACAGCTGCATCTTTAAGAGCGATCAGACCGCCAGCACACACACTCACACACACACACACACACACACACGGGTGATGAAATGAAACTCTATCGATCCGTGAAGAGAAACTGTGTCACCACAGCAGCAGGTAATGAAGTACAGTAAAGAAAAAAGACCATGGGAGAGAGCGGCCATAATGAAACGACGACATATTAGATTTCTGGGATCATAAATAAATAAGATAATGTGCTTAGAATGACATAACCCTGAAAATAATAATAAAACATATATCATACACAGTTAGGGCTGGACGATATGATGACGTATACTGTGAGCCAACAGAATTTAGCTTTACCGTACAGTGTATACTGCTGTGACTTTAAATACTTTAAAACTTGTTGGTGTTCTCGGTCACTGTGGACAATATTTGACTTTGTTTTTGCAAAACATACGCACATAAATCCTTCCACCCATTTCCAACCGCTTATCCGAGGCCAGCCAGTTTTCAGCCGAAAACTTATTTCATTAAATTCAGTGTTAAAGTTATTCAAGTTGTGCTTGACCTAATAAAACAGTTGGCAAAATAATCTCGTGACCATTTAGCAGCCGCTGTGAATCTTGTTAACACACAGTGCATAATAGAATTTACACTTACTATTATATTATTATTTATAACTGTATTTTTAAGCGAACAGGATGAGAGACCCTAAAAATATTCATAAAATAGATATTTGACCATCTACGATTTCTGCTTCAAATTCCATCCACTGATGAAGATCATGTGACATGATCGAAAGCCTCAGTTTTCAAAATGGCGTCTGTTTCGTCAGTGAATTTCAATAAATAAATAAGTCAGTGAAGAGAAAGTTACTGTATAAATGGACTCAAATTGTTGTGTTTGTCATATTTCATCCCAGTGGTCAGAATAAATGTTGGCATAGTGCGTCTGCACACCACAGGTACGTCACATCTGCACGTTATTATGAAGCAAATATGTTCAAACTTAATGTTTTGTTAATGTGTGGTTTTGTTTTGCCACAAAAACACTCGGTTATGGTTTGGAAAAGATCACATTTGGTTTAAAATACCCAGTTAGATGGGGAGGTTGAGTTTATAGTCCCAGACTGTAGCTGTGCACAGTCTTTACTGTCATGAGTTCCAGGTGACGCTGCCGACAACGCCAAGTTTGTGGTGACAGTTTCTACCAGACAAAACACACTGAGTCAGAACCCACAAACTTGTAAACATCATGTAAACGTTGTGCTTGTGATATCCAGACAAGACATAAGATGCAAGATTAGTTCTTTCTGCTGAGTGGCTCATCGTACAGAGGCCTAAAGGTTTCCATAATTATGTCATTTCTATTGCGTTGGTGATTACCTTTTCAATTATATTCATTATTTCCATCACAGGGGAGCTATCCCAGCTGGAAACACATCAATGACTCGATATAAAACAAAAACTTTAAGCCTAAAAATCTGCTGGAAACACAGTGATGACTCACTAAAAACAACCAGTTTTGTTTATTGTTGGTGTTAAACAGCAGTCTGCAGTTTGGCAGGCGTCTCTCTGAGGTGACAAAGCATCCACCATCCCCTCCACCTCTTGATGAAGTCAGCTCACACACTACGTCACTTCAGAAACGTTGATATGATACATATGAAACACACTAATGTAATATATTCATGGTTTACAGACACATACAATAACAATATTTGTTTCTGGCGACTGAGCTGCACATTTGGACAAATTTAAATCCTTAAAATCAGAACATTTGTAGCGTAGTTTTGATCATCTCGTTGCCTCTGGTGTTTTTTCTGTGGGTGAGACACAGCGGATGTTCCTGAGGGAGACTGATGTGCGCTCCCTCAGCTAAGAGGCTTATCTCATCCAGCGTGTAGCGTTCAGAGAACAAGCAGCCAGCGGCAAAATATAAAACACACATCTGGATTGAATCATCAGGCCACCGGGGCGAGTGAGCATCCCTCAACCTGCAGAGAGAGACAGAGAGATGAAACCATAGAAACATCCCAGAGAGCCGCAGGCTGCACTGCACGGCCAAAAGTATGTGGACACCTGAACACTGGCTGCAGAGATTCACTCCTACTCAGACACAACAGCAAAACACACACACAAAAATCTACCCAAAGATAAACATGCATTTTTCAGATTATCTTGTTGGTTTTTAAATCATTTATTTTCCTTAGGAAATAAAACTTTTTACAATTCACTCGTGACATTATGTGCAGTAACATGGACATAATCATTCAGGTACTTGAAACTTTAAATTTGAACAATCTGTGGTTAGTGTGGTTATGTTAGGCACAAAAAACACTTGGTTATGGTTTGGAACAGATCATGTTTTGCCTTAAAATACCTGGTTTCAGGGGCAGCTACCTCGGCTGGAAACACATTGGTGGCTCGATAAAATACAACCACTTGTCGGCCACTGTGCTCACTTTCTAAATCCCTGCTTTTCTCCATTTTCTAAATGGAGTCTGTTCTGTCAGCTTATTTCAATAAATAAGTTAGTGAAGAGAAAGTTGGCTCAATTTTGGCATGTTCATCATATTTCAGCCCAATCGTCAGAATAAATGCTGGCATTGTACATTTCTGCAAACCACGTTTATGTTATTTTTGTATCTTATTTTGCAGTGGTTAACTTAATACAACACTGTGGTTAACATGGTTATGTTAGGCACAAAAACCTCTTGGTTATGGTTCGGAAAAGATTATGTTTTGCCTAAAATACCTGGTTTTAGTGACACAGTCTCTGCTAGAAACACAGCAATGACTGTTAAAAAACAGCTAGTTTTGGATGCTGGTCTTGAACAGTGGTCTGCAGCTTGGCAGGTGTCTCACCAGGTGTTACACCACCCACCGTCCCCTCCACCTCCTGATGACAGACAGCTCATATACTCTGTCACTTTAGAAACACTGATATGATATTTATGAAACATACAAATGTAACGTATTCATGATTTGTTCTGGCAACTGGGCTTGGATACTCAGATCTTTTACTTAAGGAAATGTAGTAATACCACAGTAAAAAGTAAGTAAAAGTACAGAAGTATTTGCATCAAAATATACTCAAGGTACCAAAAGTAAAGTACTCATTCAGGCTGATTTCAGTGACAGTGTGTCTTACTGCTGCTTTTATGTTATATCCATTTGCAGATGACACCAGCTTGTTTGTCATGAGAGATTTTGCACCCTGCACCAGCTGCTGTAAATCACATTGTAAGGACCTTCACAATAGTTTGTGCCCCCTCTGTTCCCTTACAAATGTGTCCGTGTTGCTTGATGTAACATTTTGAATGGTTAGCTGACCTGTTAAGATTACGTTAAGTTTTAGCGGGAGTCAGTTAGTAAAGGTTGAGCGTTGCTCGCTGCTCATTGCATGGACAGTGCTAGCTTGCTGCTCTGCGCCCGAGCTACAGACTGTAGCCCAGCAGAGTTTCCTTCACTGAGGTAAATGGCTGTATGTTCAGTATTCAGCTGCTGAAGTTAAAAAAGTTCCTTGTCGTGTGAAGTGATTTCCACCCACGCACATCCAGACGGATTCGCCTTACCTCGGAAGCCGAAAGCACGACAGTATCATCTCGTTGTATGATTAGAGACTTGATATTGGACGTCATCATACATATTACCCAGCAGTCATCACTACATATCTGTACATGACAAAAACTACAAAATAAATCAGGACATTAGCGGTTTAGCTAAATAGTTTTTTAGAGTTTTGTTATAGACTGATACTATTTTACAAACAGAAAACCATGGCAGAGATGGGTTTACATTTTTCAGGGCGTTTATAGAAAATCACATCATTTTTAATTCAGCGTGAGTTCTTCTTTTAACACAGGTGTATTTCCAGGTGTCAATCAGGCCCCAGTGCAACCACACTGCCTGCGCCGTCTGTATTTACGCCCCTGTATTAATGCGTTCATCACTTCAGTGTTGCAGATGGTGGAGCTCATTTTAATGACTTGTGTGACTTGGGTTTTCTTTTTGTAACGTGTGTAATGTATACAGATTGTTTTTAGAGGTGTCACCTCAGACCTCCACACAGTAATGATGCAGTAATATGAGTGAGCAGTAGATGATATATAGTGATTTATGGTCCAGAATGTGTCTTGATTTTCCCATAATGCACTGCTCCCTCCAGCTTTGAATGAATGTGACTTATTTGAGGGTTCCAGTTGATTTTGTGATCCTGTATCCCCCCAAACTGCTGCCTGTTTTTTAAATTACTTTTTAATCAATCAGTGCTATTCACTTGATGCATTTAAAAAAAAAATGTTTTATTGATTTTGTATTATCTATCCAAAGTAGTATCCAAAATAATTAAATAAATGTAGTGGAGTAAACTTGTAAAGTAGCATAAAATGCAAATACTCGGGTAAAGTAAAAGTACCTCAAAATTATACTTATGTACAGTACTTTAGTAAATGTACTCAGTTACTTTTCACCACTGCTTCGAGTTAAACAGGATCTTAAATATTTCTTTACAGAATATTTTTACAGTGTTGCTTCTTTACAGGAGTATTTTTAGAGTACTTCTTTCAGCAGAAGTAATGGATTACTAAAATGAAAAGAGTGGGAGCTGACGGCACGAGCTGAGGAGGAGGGAGCTGCAGGAGATAGATAGAGACAGTAGAGTATAAAACAGAGAGAGGAGCTGAAGGAGCTGAAGGAGGGAGGAGGATCCATGCAGCCGGAGGGAGGTGAAACAGATTTAGAGACAGAAAGCAGCCGGTGTTTAAACTCAACAGTTTCTCAGCAGCAGGCGAACAGCGTCGCCTCCACCTCCTCCTCCTCCTCTTCATCCTCCTCCTCCTCCTCAGTCATCATCCATCCATCCTCCTCTTTCTCTCCTCCGCCTCCTCCGCCGGTCCTCCTCTCCATGCCGGCGGAGGTCTCCGCGGGGCTGCCATGGCGAAGATCCGGGTGTCGTACGAGTACTCCGAGGCCGAGGACAAGAGCATCCGGCTGGGCTTGTTCCTGATCGCCTGCGGGATCCTCAGCCTCTTCATCCTGGGCTTCTGCTGGCTCAGCCCGACCCTGCAGAGTCTGCAGAGCAAGCCGGCCAACTGCACGGTGAGCCCGGGTACACGAGCTGCGAGCTGCCGCCGCCGACAGCTGCCTCCGGAGCCTCAGAGCTGTACTCCACCGGAGGAGGAGGAGGAGGAGGAAGAGTAGGAGTAAAAGCTTGGTAGTATAAGTAGTTATAGTAGTTGGAGGTTTAGTGGAGGCAGTATTAAGTTAAAACAGGAGCTCAGTACTCCACTTTCACTGTTACTCTTTTCACTGTCTTCTTCATAGTAACTTCTTACAGTGGTGTGTTTGTTCCAGTGGTGCTCATAGAAGTATGTTTATTAGTACTGTCACAGTTTTATTAACCTGTTAGTGGCACTTTTGTCATCAAGAGTGAAAGCCTAACAACAGTATAATGTACTGGTAGTATCAGTGTCTAAATTAGTACTCCTAACAGGACCAGTTAGTATGAAGCTGTTACTGGTAGTACTGGTTGTTGCAGCAGTACTGATTATTACACATATTTTTTGTATCATATTAAGATTTATTCTTATATGAAGACTGGTGTACAAGTTTTAAGGAGTAGTAGGTGTAGTAGTTGGAGGGTTAGTGGAGGCAGTATTAAGTTGACTTTTACTGTTATTCTTTTCACTGTCTTTTTCATAGTAACTTCTTACAGTGGTGTGTGTGTTCCAGTGGTACTCATAGAAGTATTTTTATTAGTATTGTCATAATTACTGTGGTTTTTATAGCATATCAGTAGCACTTTTGTCATCAATAGTGATATCCTAACAGCAGAATAATGTACTAGTATCACTGTTGTGTCTTAATTTAAATTATGATAGTACTAGTCTGTGCAGGTCATTATCAGTACTGTTAACCTATAATTAGTGGTACTGATTGTTGCAGCAATATTGAACATTGCAGGTATTTTTGCATCATATTAAGACTAGTTCTAGTATAAAGACATAAACAGAGCAGTAGTGTAGTAGTTGGAGAGTTAGTGGAGGCAGCATTAATAAAAACAGGAGCTAAATACTCCACTTTTCTTTTTTTTCAATGTCATATTCATAGTAACTTCTGACAGTGGTGTATTTTTGTTTGTAGTATTTGTAGAGATGCTGTTACTAGTAATTTTGCATTCATTTTTAGCTTAGTTTTTTCCATTAAAAGTAGTTGTAGAGTACCACAGCACTTTTTACAGTGCTGTGGTACTCATAGAAGTATTTTTAACAATGTTATTATCAGTATTGTTTTCAAAATTAATTTGGGTTGTGGTATTGTTGACATTCAGAGTCGTAGCAGCAGCAGCAGTATTTGTATTAGTAATGTAGTCATTGTTAACTGGTGTCCAAATTAGTATTTCCACTAGTCGTTGTGTATTTTGATGTTGATAGTACTGTTGTCATTTAGTGCAGTAGCAGCAGCAGTATAAATAATGTGGTATTACTGGTGTCCAGACAGGTTGTGATAGTACTGGTGATATTGAGCTATATATTAAATAGAAGTATTTTTGTATAAGACTAGTATCAAACTTTTGAGAGGAAGTTCTAGTTGGAGGCAGTATAAGTTTAAAAATGAGCTCAGCACTCACTTATTGTTATTTTTAGCCGTGTTGTTGCCAGTAATAGCAGTTTAACTTCTTACACTGCTGTATTTGTGTTTGTGGCATTTGTAGAAGTACTTTTATTAGTATTGTTATAATGAGTGCGTGTCATAACGGTTTATCAAGACAGTGCTGTATTTGTCCTTGTGTACTGATATAAGTATATTTATGGGTTTTGATATTGGTAATACAGTTGTCATTAAATGCAGCAGTAGTAATGTCGTTTGGTTTGTGTCCAAATTAGTAGTTGTCACAGTTCTAGTGATTGTGGACATGTGTTAGGTCAGTGATACTGAGCTATATTTAGCAGGTGGTGTTGCAGCAATATTAAGTATAAGTATTTTCGGCTTGGCTTGAGAACCGGAGGGCCGCTGGTTTAAGCCCCCGCCCGGACCAAAATATGGAGTGTGGACTGGTAGGTGGAGAGGTGCCAGTTCACCTCCTGGGCACTGCTGAGGTGTCCATGGGCAGCCCCCTCACTCTGACATCTCTCCATTTAATGCATGTATAGGCCCTGTTTGTGTGTGTGTGTGTGTGTGTGTGTGTGTGTGTGTGTGTGTGTGTGTGTGTGTGTGTGTGTGTGTTCAGACCTGTGTGTGATTAATGAAGTACATAACATTATAAGAAAAAATTATTAGTATTAACTAGTAGTAAAGGAGGGAGCCCTTCTGTGCAGAGATGAATGTTCTCCCCGTGTCAGCGTGGGTTTCCTCCAGGTGCTCCAGCTTCCTCCCACAGTCCAAAGACATGCAGGTTAATTGGTGACTCTAAATTGTCCGTAGGTGTGAATGTGAGTGTGAATGGTTGTCTGTCTCTGTGTGTCAGCCCTGTGACAGTCTGGTGACCTGTCCAGGGTGAACCCTGCCTCTCACCCAGTGTCAGCTGGGATAGGCTCCACCCCCCTGTGACCCTCAAGAGGATAAGCGGTTACGAAATTGGATAGATGGAAGTATAGTAGTAGTGTTGGTTGGATTACCTTAAAGAGGAACTAGGACTTCCTACCATTGGGTCTTTGTTAGTTCATTAGTATTGTAGTCAATAGCGGCACTAGATGTAGTAATAACTCAACTCAACTCAACTGCTGAAATGATGAGTTAATCAACAGATAATCACAGTTTTGATGACCTGTTGATTTATCAGGCCCTATCTGTGGCTTATGTTCATCTTACATGACGGTAAACTAAACATTTTGGTGTGTTTGTCGAACAAAACAACACTTGAAGAGGTCATTTATACCACATTATGATGATATGGTCTTTAATGTTATTGACTTTGAGGATGAAGACGAACTGGTCAGTTCGGCAGATATACGTCTGGTTAACTGAGCTTTTCTCTGGGACCTTCCTGTTTATGTGACGACTCTGATTTTTCATCTAGCGCCACCCGCACTGTTAAAGTTTTCACTCTCATAGCAATGTTTTCTGTTTCTCATTCATCAGCCCAAAACATGCTGACATTCCTGTTTTTTAAAACATTACTACGAAGTTGTATTTACATCTAATTAGTGTAAAAGTGCAGCCTCACCTCTCTTTTTTTGGTTTGGTTCTATTTTGGGAGGGCATTAAATCAGAGAATCCCACATGGGGTTTCTTTATTTGCTGATGAGCTCACAGAAGGTTTCTAAAAGCCTCTGAAGTGTTGCCAACATTCCTGATTTTTAAAGCAATTCAAATAGGTGAAATAAAGGATAACAGCAACAGAAACATGTCAAATAAGTTGTTTCGTCTAGTTTCTTAAGTTAACGTGAGAAACGCAACCACAACTACATCTTGACAAAAACTGACACCAGTTCACTTTGATTAAGAGGCGTGATTTCTGTGTCTTTAAAACTATATAAATACATTTTGTAGGTTTGAAATGTATCACATCTTTGGTATAAAAAAAGGTCACTGCTTAATAAATGAATCCATGTGATAAAATACGTTGTATTTAAAGTTTAAATATCCTGTCCTGTTGGGTCGTAAAAATCCTCTCTTTCCTTTCATAGCAGAAGAAAAATATGACCTTTAGTTTTCCTAAAAAAGTTAAAAACCTCAGGCCTTTTTCATTTATTTCATCATTTATTCAAATCCTTTTTTATTGTCGATACAAAGTGGGTTTGTCCTCCTTCAGGTCATCTGGTTCTTTACACTGCGTCACTTTGCACTGTGGATTATTAAAACTGTTTGCACAGCGTTTCCAAACTGTGGGAGTT
The DNA here is from genome assembly GCA_019142605.1 of Cephalopholis sonnerati. Classification (NCBI taxonomy): domain Eukaryota; kingdom Metazoa; phylum Chordata; class Actinopteri; order Perciformes; family Serranidae; genus Cephalopholis; species Cephalopholis sonnerati. The sequence continues at coordinate 3,000,401 of JAGQAX010000022.1, read as the reverse complement.
TTCATGACATAAATTACAGCCGGGGCCGGCAGTCCTGGCTTTTTACTGTGGATGATGAATTCATGCCAGCTTGATTTATTTGGCTGTTAGCTTATTGCATCGTCCTGAAATAATGTTCATGCATTACAGAGAGTGGAAACCTTTTGTTTTTTGTCTTTAAATCACAAACCCATGATGAGGCAGTGAGAGTCCACTCTGTCATTCACTAATCCACAGCTTAATATAACATAAATCACAATACTTGGACTTTATTGCATTTCCCTGACCTCCTGAGTGATGAAGAGAGGTCTGACTTTTATCAAATCTGCATTGATTGATTGTCTATTTACCATGTGTCGATATTTATTTTCCTGCCTGCAGCCGTTGTTTCAGTGCTTTAATGAGCAGGAAGAAGAAATGCAGCCGTCACTTCTCATTAAGCTCACATATTCAAGCTTAATATCCAAGATCAGTATCTGGACTCCACACACATTTAAACAACAGTTACATGTATGAACAAATTCCTCCAGCAAATTGACTGCTCTCTAAGATTAGTTTTCAACAATAACATGGCAGATTGACCATCAAAATTCATAGTAAAATTTAAAACAATGACTCCTTAATTTCAGAGACGAGTAAAAGTAGCTTCTAATTTTTAGCCAGCTGTCAATGTTGTTGAAATGTCAACTGTCTTAGTTAGCTAGCTAGCTAATTAGGCTAACGATAGCTCCATCTGTATCTCCGACCAGCTATTGTTTTAAGCGTACTTATTTTAAAGCTAGAATGCTATAGAGTGCTGCAGTGATGACGTTTTTTCTTGGCTGACCCGAAAGTTAGCATTGCCCTGGTTCCCCCGACAAAAAGCCAGCAGGATTTTTCAGTTTAATTTTGGATTATTGCAGAAAATAAACTTGTGTCTTTTTTAGCAATCACAAATTAACACCACTTTTATGATTTTTGAAGTGTAAATGCAATCACCAAAAGTAAGAAGCTAACGTTAGGCTATAAATGCACTACACCACGCTTGCATGACTCAACGTCACTACCACAACGAGGCTGTAAAGCCATGTTTGGTTTGATGACCTTCTGTGTCTTATTTAGCCAACTGTTAGCAACCGTCTTTTTTACAACACATAAGAGCTTTGAAATTAATGAGTTACAACTGCCGCCGCCCAGTGTGTATTATAACGCTGAAAGATGCCTTTGTGCGTCACTGTTTAACACCCAGATCACCTATCAAGATAGTAATATACAAAACTGATTACATGTGTTGTAAGAGTAGCCTACTTTGTTTACAGGGGGAAAACGTACTTAATTAAGAAATGTTAAAAATGGTGAATAGCATTTTCATGACAGACTTGCTGTGGCTTGCTAACAGTTGCTAAGCTAATAGACAGTCGGTGTTTGACGGAGGTTTAGTAATCAATCGATTCCCAATAATAGTGATATAAATGTACAAAACTGATTGCATGTTTTTCAAGAATAAGTTGCATGTTTATGATGGAAAAAAATACTGAATTACGTATATTTAAAAATGTCATTCTCTCTTGGTCCAGGTGGTGTCGGTGTTGCGTCCGGAGGAGATGTTCGAGTGTGTGTTTACGTGCGGCACGGACTGTAAGGGGACGTCTCTTTATCCCTGCCTGCAGATTTTCGTCAACAACTCGGAGTCAAACTCGCTGGCTCTGCTGCACTTTGATGAGCAACAGCTGGTCCTCAACCCGAAGGTAACGACATAACTACTTTTTATTACACCAGAGAGTGATGCAGGAATGGGTCTTGAACACGGAAATGAGTTAGCATTTTAGCACCTCAGGTTCACTCGTCTTTAATCAGTGGGTTTTTGGTGAAATGCCTGAAATAAGGTCTTTGGTTCACACGAACTTAAGAGACTTTCACGTATTGTTCTATGTCATGAAACAGCCTATATGTCAGTAAATATACCACTCGTGAGTTTTAACATTTTTACGTGAGGTTCTTATACTTTAAACCAGTGGTTCCCAGCTGGTCCAGTTTTCTCCTCAGTCATTAGTTCAAGGTCCTCACAGTTTAATACATTCAGCATCACACTTGAGTTTGGCCATATTGTCAAGCTACTTTGCCGTCTCTGTTAAGTAGCTGTCTGTCAGTCACTCACTTTACAGCAGGAAACAGCACTTCAAAATAAAAGCTCTGTACCGAAAATTCACTGTACTTATGCACTGACGCATTTGCAAGTTACTTGCCGTCCATTCAGAAGGGACCCACGACCCACTTTTGGGCCGCAACCCACCAGTTGGGAAGCACTGCTCGAATGGGTATTTCCATTTTTGGCATGTTTATACTCGTACTCCACCACATCTCAGAGAGAAATATTACACTTTTTACAGCAGTTCATTTATTTAATGACTTTAGTTTGCAGGAAAACAAAATATAATCAATTAATAAATTGTGACATCATTATGGATTAAGTTACACAGCAGTATGTGAAGTAAGCAAAATAAGCTGCACTTTTACCCTGCTGCAACATTAAAGTAATGAACACATCATCAATAATTATAATCAAATAATATAATTTTTATGGTTCTAAAATGGGCCATTCTGCAAAACGAACTGTTTTATTTTTGGTATTTAAAGTATGTTTTGATGTGGATACTTTCGTATTTCTACTTTTTGAAAGAGTGACTTTTCCTCCTAACATATGTTAAAGGTTTCCTAACCTGGATAGAGTGGTTGTTATTAGTTACACTGTATATTATATTTTGGCATTTTTGTCTTCATTGGATATTTGCAACAGCGGAGAGGTACACATTAGCTTCATCTACTGTTTATCTCCACAGTGGTGCATTCATTTGCATTTTCTTTGCTGTTTCAGTGAAATTAAAATGCTATTGATTCCACTTTTAATTTATCCGCTGATCACTGAAGAATTTTTATGCAGGACAGTAATCAAACAAGTATTAATGGCTTTGTGTGAAACAGAACAAAATGAATGTGAGTTCATTAAATTAGTTAGATACATTAAGATAATAAATATCTGACATCAGTGTAGAGTTAATGGATTTTAGTTTTTGAAAAACATTTAGTTGATTTATGAATTATTAATACATTTCTAATATCCGGCAGTTGGATTTGGGTTCATTGATTCACACTACAGGACAGGTCGACGTGGTGTTGAACTGGTTAACCTGGTTAAATCGTGGTATTTCCTGTGGATGAGCGCTTCATTTATCAGATCAGGTCGAATCAGGAGTTAAATATCTGAATGCTGAAACATGCACAGATAAAAATGGCAGCGCAGCAGCAATCTGGTGAATTACATGTTGTTGTATTTTTGTCCGTATGAGCGTCAGAAGAGTTTCAGTCTGACTGGTTTTTGTTTCGCAGCTGCATCAAGTCGTGAGCTGAACAGAAATAGATTCAGTGAGACACAAACACGCCATTAAGACACTCAGTGTGTGAATGAAGGACTTAAAGCACCATTAACAAACAGCTGACAGTAAACACATCACAGCTGACGTCCTGCGGGATATCGTGTGTGTGTGTGTGTGTGTGTGTGTGTGTGTGTGTGTAGTGTAGTGTCAGTTTAGGCTCCTGCAAATCCTCCACTGTGGTCAAAAGTATATGGACAGAATCATATTTGGTTGGTTTGGTTTTGGTTCCAGTGAATACTCTGTGTTTGTCCACTTCCTGTTTCAACCAGACACAAAGCAGCTCCATAAAGAAAGGGTTTTTTTGTGTAGAAGAACTTGACCTCAAATCCATCCAACACCTGGAGGACGACAGAGTCTTCGCCACTTCCCATGGAAAAGTTATGATCTAAAAAAACAGACTTGATGGGAGAAACGTTGACCCACGCTTACGAAATTGTTGAATACTTTTTGGCGCACGTCATTTTTGGCTTTTGTTTGAACGTACATTATTAGCATGGATCCTACGCACTGTTTTATAAATGAGACCCCAGATCACCACCATCAGTGTCTGACCTCATGACCGCTGGAGTAATATTAATTCACATTAATATTACTTGCCAGAAATATATTGATAAATCCGTCAACTGCTTTGTATGTTCTTCCATTTCGCAGCGGCTCAGAGTCACCAGTTAACACAGTCACTCATTAAACACCAGACAACATTGCACATATTTCCTTTGTGGTGTCGACCGGATGATTACTTTGTGGTCTTTAGGTTGTTGTAGTTAGAACAACTACCATTATATTTCAAAACACTAGACAGCAGCGGAGGTTTCTGTGAAGTGCTGTAAAGTTTAGCTGATTCAAAACACACATTAAACACACATTAAACATGGCTTAATGGAGACAGTTTCAAACACAAGTACACAAATCAGCTTCACTATAACTGGCAGCATTCACAGACAAACACTTGTCTTTATCTGGACACATTTTACCCACAAATACAACATGCTAATGTTATTAGCACAAGCCTATGGCATTTTACATTGTATAAATTAGCCTAGCAGCTAGCAGAGATTTCCTCTGCTCATATGAAGCCAGGATAAATCACACACAAGACTTAAAATGCTATTTTTGTGGAGGCTTTATTGTCTTCACAATTTATTGTTTCTTATCTGTGAAATTAAAGTAAATAAAAGCTTTGTTTCCACTGAGGGAAATGGTTTCAGCTCACAGAGACAGACAGGAGGTCTGTGTCACTGCGACGTGTAGTTTCAATTCTGGGGAGGAGCACGTCACAGTGCGACATAGGTTACAGCGTAGGCTCTGCATCAACATGGAGCCTACACCATAGCTACGGCGTTGATTCAACACAGAAATATAAATTCCGCATTAGTTGACTGAGTGAATTTATTCAATGGAACCAGTGCAGCCCCTCGACAGTAACGTTAGCCCTTTAACATTAGCTACAATGTGTTCATTTTTGCTGACGATACTTGTTTCACCATCAAAGTTTACCATGACTGTTAAAGCAGCTGAGAACTGCACAGGTTCTCCCTGAACTCAAAGACATCAGTGTAAAAAGTAACGTTACATAGAAAGAAAATGTACAAGTAATAATTGTACTCATCTTCATCTCATTTTATTTATTTATACAGGAAAAGGAATTTAAAATAACACTGTGTGTTACAGCTGAAACCAGCCTGACTCAGTTAAAAACTGTTTTTCAGCAGGTCCCTGCTCTGCAACAAAAGCACATCACAATACAGAATAAAGACAGAAACAATCAGCTGAGGCAAAACAACAAAACGTAGGCAGCTACAGAGACAATGCAGAGTAGAGGACTGAAGTGGAGTAAAATGGGAAATGGGATTTAAATCAGTGGTCACAGGTCTGTCCTTCCATCAGACAGTGTTTATATGCGTGATTTAGATGTCTGATAGAGGTTAGTGCTCTAATGCAGTGTGGGATCTTGTTCTAGATCTTAGTGTAGATCTGTTTATCTTTGGACAGCTTGTATTAAAACATGCAGTACTTCCAATTCTTCCTCAGATTTGTGTACATATGTAATTTGCTTGTTTGTTTGTAAATGTTATTCTGTCATATTCATTAGTTTAAACAATGATATTTACTAACTGAACGACAATAAAAGTTCATTTCAGATTTCAGATCAGTTCAGATTTTTACGTGGGGAAAAAAACACGCCAAAATATTAGAACCATTTGATATTCTATTTTTTGGGATATCGTCTTATTCTAGTTGTTTTATAGGAGGTTATGTCCATCTTTTAAGGGCAAAGCTGAGGTTTTTACAGTGTGCGAAGGATGGGAAGGAATGTTCACTCTAATGCAGCCATTTTGTTGTGTTATTTCAGTGTTTTGGGGGTTTGGAGCATTGTTTGTAGACATTAAGTGTCATTTATTTGAGCTTCTTCATGCATCGTTCTCAGATTCTGTGCTTTGATTTTCATTACTTCAGTCTAGAAAATATTTTGACAAACACCTGAACTGTAAGCTGAACTGTAAGCGCCTGCAGGTCATGTTTATCTAGTTCTATTTATGTAGTGCTTGCAGTTTAAGATCAGAGTACATGTTCAGCAGTTGTTCTCCTTCTGAAATTCTATTTCAGATTAACAGTATTAATGACAGTAATAAATTTGTTTGGTGTAGCACCATTCACAGAAATTAAATTCACAATGTCTCTCACAAAAGAAGACCATAAAAACATACAATCAATAAAATCAAAGGCAATTTAAAAAGAAAACATAAAACAATACAAACATAAACCACAATATAAAAGTACAAAAAGGACCATAAAACATTTCTTGGAAGAGGGGTCCAGATTTTAATTAAAAATCCTGGGATGTGCAGGGATCTTGTTCAGACCCACATTAGCCAATTTACTGTCCAGCAAAAAAGTTGAACCTGGCTCAACTTTTGCCTCAGTGCAACATCATCATTTAAGGAGCTGCGTTAGCTAAATATATGCAGCCACATATTCTTGGTAGATTACACAGCAAACATGACGTTTCTGCTGTTTATCTCACAATCACTGAAACAAAACTTTCCAGAGATGTAAATCCTGTCTCAGAGTCTAATAAACTGTTGTGCGGTGTTTAAGCATCTGATAAGACTTCAGACTCATTGATCTGTTTCTCCAACATGACTTTATGGATTATATTTCATCGTCTCTGAACGCTCACAAACACTCCTGTGTCTCAGTGGGAGTGAATCTCTGCAGCCAGGCTGCAAAATCTGCTGAAAAGTTTGAAACCATTGGAGTGGAGGCTGTTAGAGACGCACGTTAATGCAAATAATCTCAGAATCACATGTTCAGCTATCACATGAGGGTGTAATACTCAGGTGTCCACATACTTTTGGCCATGTAGTGTAGGGAAGAGAGAGGAGAGGAGATGGGTGTGTCCTGAGCCGAGAAACAAAACAATAACACCACAACAGACAAACATGGCGTCCGTCTGTCCGTCTTGTTGGTCCACAGAACATCTCCCTCCTCTAATCTTCCTCTTCTTCAGTGCACGTCTGGGTCGTCGCTACAGCAACAGAGTAAATATAGAGGGGAGAGACGACGCGTCATCGATGCTGCTCAGTCGCCACGGCAACCGCAACAGAGATGATGTGTAGAGAGGCGGAGAGAGAAGGAGAGAGAGAGAGAAGTCACGCTTCATTCAGAAATCCCTCAATGTCTAATGGAGAGGTTGGATATCAGGGTGGAGGTCTCAGTCTGTGATCTTTCATATAAAACTAATGGCAGAGGAACCGTCAAAGCTCCGCCCCCTACGACGTCTGAATTTTAAGAATGAAAGCATCAATAACGTGTTGACAAAAGGACAAAGCTGTGTATCCATCCTTCTCAGATGCCTGAGTATATAGATGTGGATACATCGTTGATGTTTGGGTCATCACTGATTAATGGACACGTGTGTGGAAACAAGCTGTAAATACAATAATTACAATCTTATATTTGTCTCAGAGCTCTGATATAAACCCACTTATACTGTATTTAAAGGAACAGAGAGTAAGATTTAGGGGGATTCAGTGGCGTCTAACAGTAAGAAGTGCAGATTGCATTTTTTTTAATTTATTTTTTTATTTGCCAGTATATCCCCCTAAATCCTACACACTGGACCCTGTGGTAAAAGATCTGAGTGCTGCTTCCACCACCATTGAATCCATTATTGAATATTGTGTCATGATAGCTGTTTGAAATACCAAACACTATGAAACACTCAGGAAATGGAAACATGTAATTTTCCTTCTTCTTCATGAGCTCTGCGACCTTTTACCTACAACTCACAGGAGCGTCAGACAGACAGACAGACAGACAGACGGGGAGAGTTAATTGCAGGACGTTGTGTCTGTACAACAGCTGACGGATGGAGAGAGATACAGACCTGGAGTTAATTGGTGTTGTGTCTATAGGGGGCGATTAGTTAATGGAGCCGCCTGCAGACCAGATGACTGACATGACATTCACATCAACAGCAGCTCGTCTGTCACACACTCCAACTGTCTCTATGTGTTTGTACTGTATGTGCTGGTGTCAAAGGATCAGTGTGGGTTTACAGTTTGTGTCTTGATTTGATGGTTTTGTCCATTGTTACTGTCAGTAATAAAAACAACTGTAAAGACGGACATCTGGGAAACAAAGCAACAGGTGTGATAGTTTATTTAGAAGAGAAAACAAATGCAAATGTTAGGATTATTAACCAGACTGTGCATTATAAACATCCATACAAGGTTTAGGATCAACTTTGACTGACTAGAGTTCACAGTTTGTCACAAACAAAAAAGAGAGGATTGTTATTTTCCTTTAGTATTATAAATAATAATAATAATAATAATGATAATAATAAACTGAAGAAACGGAAGTGAATGAGAAAAGTACCATAACCAAATAAAAAAATTAAACCAATTAATTTAGAATAAATAAATAATTAAATCATTTTAAAGGTAGATAAAAATAAAAATATAAAATCAAATAAACAAAAAATTCAAAGTAATATTAAAATTATGGAAAAAAAAATTATAAATAACAATTAAAATAATTCAGACAATTTAAAAAAAAAAATGTAATAATGAAAAGAGGATTATTAATATGCCCTCAAACAGCGAGTCTGTTTTTCTTTACTCTGTTTTTAGCAGTTTGGTTTATCTCAGAATAATAATAGCCTGCTAAAGAAAAAGTGGTGCGTGTGCAGAACGCCGAGTCTGACTCCAGTCGGACTAAGTGGATACATGCAGCAATAGTTTGATTTTCAATGGAATTATCTAGGTGTGTTAGTCGAGCTACGGATAGTCCAATTTCAGTCGGACTAAGCTGTTTACATGCATTTAAAAGTCCAGTTTCAGTCGGACTAAGCCAATAATTTGATTTTCTCAAGCTGCATGTAAACGTACTGAGTGTGTCACAAATGTCTGCTACTGAAAAGACTTTAGTTGACTTTAGCTTGTAATAAATGTTTTGATATTTAAAAGTAAAATTTAAAGTGGAAATTCGGGTTTATAATCAGGTGCCGGCCCAAAACTGGTCAGGCACAGACAGAAACTATGTAGGTTCATAAATGAGCCCAATCAAAGGTCTGATAATGCCACAAAAAAACAGTTGTTCTTTGTGAGCGATTGCTGCCATACCTGCGGTGACTGTGGCACCAAAACTGGGTATTTTAAGCCAAAACCTGTTCTTTCCCTCACCATAACCAACTGTTTTTGTGCTTAAATGTAACCACACGTTACCCACAGTGTAGTTTAAACATAAAGAAATGTAAAGTTTCAACATATATCTGCTTCATAATACCATACAGATGTTAAATGCTGTTTTTGCGGTTTTCAGAAACGTACAATGCCAACATTTATTCAGGCGATTTGGTCGACATATTTAGGTGCAAGTATAATTTCAATAAAGTTGAATTAAGTTTAGCAAATGTTGTTTTTGCTCGGGAAAGATTTTTGACATTGAATTTGAAACAGTTGTAATGACTCTCATTTTTTATAAAATACATCCATCAGGGTGTTGTGATCTATACACCAGCGTTTCTACATTTTTTGGCTGATTTTATTTTGTTCACTCTGACTCATTTGAGTTAAGTTTAAACTAATAGAGCTTCTTATGACATAAAATATAACTAGAGCATCAACTGTCATCCCATAAAGTATCTCTGCATGATGTAGATGAGGATGCAGTTATATTTTATGTCAAAATAAAGCTCTGTTAGATCAAACATAACTCACATTAGAGGTTTGATCAGCAGCTGGAGTGAATTTGGTAAAAACAGCCAGATGAGTTCAGTAGAGAAAAGTTTTCAGTTCCTGCGTCACTCTGATGAGAAAATGAACTGAGGTGTAAAATAATTGTCTCTGAAGCTGTTTGTATGACGTTTGGGAGCTGTTTGGAGGCCATAATAAAAACACATAACTACCTGTGTGCGGCACTATAAAGAGATGCTGTTGAGATTTTAATTAATCATGATTAAAAAAACAAATTAAGTCTTTTAATAAACGGCAAATTGCCAGAATGTCCCTTTATGGACGGGTGGATCTGAGCGGATGAGACACGTCAACACATCGGTGTGATAACCTCCCAGAAAGTTATTGTGGCGGACACACACATGCATAGTAATACACACACAGTGATACACACACACGGTGATACACACACCTCCTGAACCATCTTTTGTTATTGAGGTCAGGAGTTCGTTTCATTTTTGTCCAAACAAAAATGAACTGTGGAGACGAGAGCAGAGAAAAATAGCTGGAAGAAAAAATAAATGGACCACCAGAGTTTTCACACATGCCTGCTGTGTGTGTGTGTGTGTGTGTGTGTGTGTGTGTGTGTGTGTGTGTGTGTGTGTGTGTGTGTGTGTGTGTGTGTGTGTGTGTGTGTGTGTGTGTGGTCTCTAAGCAGGAACGGATAAGCTGGTGTTTCTGATCAGATAACGACGCAAATCTGCTGCTTTAATTAAAATGTGAGAAACAGATCAAACTAGTGTGTGTGTGTGTGTGTGTGTGTGTGTGTGTGTGTGTGTGTGTTTTGTTCCTACACACAGTAAATGAAGCACGGTGTTCACTGGATTCAGTAGGTGTGAAAACAAATGGTTTCTGTTTGTATTTTGTCTCGTTTGAATCTCTCAGGGTGACATTAAAACTCCAAACATGAATCTCTGCGAAGTCATTTAAAAACTGAGAGAGAACATTTCATGCTTGTCTTATTGTGGTGGTTAAAGACATCATTTCCATCTGTGATTACGTTTACATGCAGCAAACACCCTTTTTTTTTTTTTTGCCCTGTTTTTGCCCTTTATTCTGAAAAAGACAACATTGTGACTGAGCTGTTCACATGACTAAAGCTGCTGTCACACTGCAGCATGGTAACCGCCCTGATGACCACGTACCTGCGAGAGTGTCCCCCCAGAAAGAAAAGCGTTTTTAGAAGCGGCTGCTGCTGTGATGGCAGATGGATGCTTAGGTGAACACTGGCAGAAGTGCAAGCTAGCTGCTTCTGTAGCAAGACAACAGAAATCACTGAAATGACCAAAGATTTCCTCGCATGATAGGTTGCCAGCTCCATAACTCAGCTCCTCCATCTTGTCTCCTTTTTACTTCCACGATGCCCGCTGTTTGATCTGCTAAAGTCAGGCGGCATCTGGCAGACGCGGTGAACTCTGCGTTGCAGAGCAAAATCTGTGTGCATTCACACTGGCGACAACCGCTTCATACCTCTACCACTGTGTTCGAAACCACATCCTACTACATGATATCAGACCGATTATAGCCCAACGCAGCGTTGTACGGTGTCGGCACAGATCGTGAACGACAACGAGTGTCGTGGGAAATAATCCATTGTTTCATCTTGTGTAGTGTGTCATAGTAGACGACAACTGACGCCACGTCTGAGACGTCTCACAACGTTCCGACAGAAACATGTTTGATTTTGTTTTTGTCTTCTACGACTTCTCCCGTCACAGCCATCACTTTGACCAATAGGAACACAGAGCGATCTGCTGCCATGGAAACTGTGCGACAACAACAGCCCAGTTTTACTGACATTTCCCCATTTTTGTGAAGCCATAAATTAAAAGTTAAAATCAAAATAAAACTCGTGTTTCTTTGCTAAATAATACAGTTATTGTTATTTAACTGTATTTTGAGGGGAAAAGAGAACATTATTAGGTTGATATGATTTTGTGCTGCATGATATCAGATATTGGGCCAGCAGAAAAAAACAAAAGGCAAAATAAGGAGCAAACATTAAATTTGTACTGTATGTAGTGTTGTATTGTTTTGACGCTGCTTTCATCCACCCACACGACTTTTGCAACACCTCCAACATAGGTAGGGGTCATAATGCAGGAACTATACTTCTGTTTCATAGCCTGACATGCACCTCCCCAGAAATGTAACTTGTGCTCCTCCCGTGACGCAGACCTCCTGTCTGTCTCTGTGAGCTGAAACCATTTCCCTCAGTGGAAATAAAGCTTTTATTTACTTTAATTTCACAGATAAGAAACAATAAACTGTGAAGACAATAAAGCCTCCACAAAAATAGCATTTTAAGTCTTGAGTGTGATTTATCCTGGCTTCATATGAGCAGAGGAAATCTCTGCTAGCTGCTAGGCTAATTTATACAATGTAAAATGCCATAGGCTTGTGCTAATAACGTTAGCATGTTGTATTTGTGGGGAAAATGTGTCCAGATAAAGACAAGTGTTTGTCTGTGAATGCTGCCAGTTATAGTGAAGCTGATTTGTGTACTTGTGTTTGAAACTGTCTCTATGAAGCCATGTTTAATGTGTGTTTAATGTGTGTTTAATGTGTGTTTAATGTGTGTTTTGAATCAACTAAACTTTACAGCACTTCACAGAAACCTCCACCACCAACTAGTGTTTTGGAGGTGTAACTGCAGAGTGACACAGACACACCACCACACAAGTATAAATGCTCACAACAATGTAGGCCACGTGTGTGTCCTACGGCGTAGGGTCTGTATAGAGCTGACATACAAGTATAAATCCCGCTTAAGACCACTTAGGAGACTGGTCGTATATACCATGCGTTATCTTTTGTTATAGAGCATCTTTGCTGTCAGCGTGTCAGTGTCTGTTCATTTACCAACAGTAACAGCCAATGGGGAAACACAATCACTCACTCCGACCAGTGGTGTAACTTCATTAATCTCTCACGGGGAGACGTTTGTGTTTATAGGGCTGCATGCAGCGGTCCCACCAAAAACAGACAATATAATATTTAAAACTTATTAAATTCTATTTTAAAACTGAACAGCTATAGATCCAGAACTTTAAACAATCTTGTAAATTAAAGATCGTTCTTATTGGCTGATGTGTAAAATTATTAGAAATTTGGGTTTTTTTTTGTTTGTTTGTTTGTTTAGTGAATATCAGGTGAAAAAGTTTGTTTGTATTCTCAGTGAGTCTGTTTGCAGTCTATTGCTTCGAGCTCATAATGTTCCCCAGCTTTCTATCAAATATACACACACACACACACACAATACTAATGTAGCCCGCCTCAGCTTGGCAGACTCCATTAAACTAGAAAAGGATTGAATTGTGTGTGTGTGTGTGTGTGTGTGTGTGTGTGTGTGTGTGTGTGTGTGTGTGTGTGTGTGTGTGTGTGTGTGTGCCGGTAAAGTAAAATACATGTGGGCACACACACACACACACACACACACACACACACACACACACACACACACACACACACACACACACAGGTCGGCCCTCGCTATATTTTACCAGAGTGCTTTTCTGTACCCGCAACTAATGACAGCATGCTGAAGTGTGTATGTGTGAAATTCTGTGTGTGTGTGTGTGTGTGTGTGTGTGTGTGTGTGTGTGTGTGTGTGTGTGTGTGTATATGTGAGTTCATCACATAAAATATTTCATAAGTGCTGAAGTCTTAACGACAAAGTAAAGCTGGCTTGGCTTTAGATGTGTAATATTTCAACACATACACACACAGTTGTGAGCTCTATGTGGAGGATTAAGGCTTTTGCACATGAAGTCTGTATTTTTTTTTCGTGTTTTTTTTTTTTATCTGTTATCTGATAAGAAATCATTACACACAGAAACCTTGCACACCAACTCTGTCTCCCAGAAATTATGTTTGTGTGTTGCTGCTTCCTTATTTACGTTGTTGTGGAAACATAATGGCTTCCTGTGTTGTGTTTAGAGAGGAGGTTTCTGTCAGGTAACAAAACACGACATTCATGTACTGTGTAGCTTCAGAATGAGGTGGTCGGGTGTACAGAGTGCAAGACCTTGACACCAGAACTTCAGTTTCACATCCAGACTCCTGTCTCAGCTTCAGACAACAAAAACCCTTTGGTTAAGTAAAGGGAAAAATTGTGGTTTGGATTAAATGTTGAAAGAAAGGGTCATTTTAAAAAAATAGAGCTGTAGTCACTAGAAGTGGATGTTGTATTGTAAAAAAAAACTGTCAGTATTTTGGACTGAGTGAATCATCACAGACCTGTGGATGAAACTAAGTAGAAGACATTAACTTCAGTGCTGCGAAACTGACTGCAGACCTGCATTTTATGTCCCGTGTGTGATTTATCCTGGCTTCATATAAAAGTCTGCCAGCCAGTTGGCTAATTTATACAATGTAAAATGCCATAGGCTTGTGCTAAAAACATTAGCATGTTGTATTTGTGGGGAAAATGTGTCCAGATAAAGACAAGTGTTTGTCCGTGAATGCTGCGAGTTACAGTGAAGCTGATTTGTCTCTATTAAGACATGTTTAATGTGTGTTTTGAATCAACTAAACTTTACAGCACTTCAGAAAAATTCCAACGGCAACTAGTGTTTTGGAGGTGTAACTGCAGAGTGACACAGACACACCATTTCACCAACCCACTCTCACTCTGAAGTCATCAAAATCTGGTGCTTGGGCAGTGACTTGTGGTGTGAGACACTGACGAAAAAAGCTGATTGCTGTTTTATGGTGCTTGGCAGTGTCAGGGGGAAACACAGCGGAACAAAAACAAAAGTTAAGGCAGCAAATGTGCGATTGGGGCAGGAGGGGTGGTGGATGAGTCCAGCAAACACCAGCTTTCATCCGGGGAGAGGTGTTTGCGTCCTGTCAGATTCTAAAGCCAAACCCTGTTCTGTTTTCTTACACCTAACCATGTGTTTGTTTGCGTAAACATAACGACCTGCGTTATTTGTTGAAGGAAAAATGTGTTAATTTGGACTTCTGTGTAATTTGTGAAATGCAACATAATGGAATATTTATAACTTTTGAAATTCAGCAATTTATCACAATTTTAAAAATTAGTCATTTTACAGCTCTAATTAAAAGCATTCATCTCGTCTTGCCGCTGCATTACATTGTGGTCTATTTCCTGTAAATGTTTGCAACTAAATTCTCATCTGACATGTTGTTATGTGTCAAAGATCACTTGTTATTGTGACATTTTATTGTGGGACACTGTCGTCCTCAAATACAGCACACAAAGGAAATGAAGACGCTGCTCACAGGTGTAAAAAATGAAAACAAAATGACAACATGCTGATCTAAAAGGCAAATATATTCAGTTTACTGTCGCACAGGAAGAAGACAAGAAACAAATATTCACCTCTGAGACGATGAAGCCAAGAAACACTGACCTAAACGATTGATTAATTTCAATCAGTTGGCTGATCAATGACTTCATAGATAATTATATAAAGATAATTTTGTTTTAATCTAATATGTGATGGTTAAATCAGCATTATACTAATGAATGAAGTTTAATAAGAACAGATGCTGTCTCATGCCAAGACTTTAGTTTAAAATCAAACACTGCAGTGAGATTTAAGATCATTGATGCACTGATCAATAACATTATCAACCCCTGCACATTTATTTCCTGAGCATTGCTGCACAGCAATTTCCCCTGGGATGAATAAAGTTGTGTCTTATCTCATCAGCAGCAGAAATCTCACTTCTGTAAATCAGATTCATTTGAGACTCTTCCTTCCTGTCGTTTAAAGAGTAAATCGTGTGTTTTCAGCTGTAACTGCTGAATAGAGAACGAGAGAGCGACACGAACACAGTGTGACAGAGAGGAAGGAAGAGAGGAGATGAAGGCAGGTGGGCGGCTTCACTCAGCCAATTACTCACCAAGTAATTTCCTCGTTTATGACTTAATTATGTGATAAATGTAAATGACAGGAGCGACGGGTAACCAGAGGGCGCCGCTGACACTCTGCACCTCTGACTTTACCCACCGTTTTAATATTAACAATGAACTCTGATCCCAGACTCATCATTTAAGGGAAATGTCCTCGGTGTGGAGGACAGTCTGTCCACATGTGGACCTCATCAGTATGAAAACACAAACACAACAAATCAGCTGAAAAGGTCAGCGCCGAGAATTATTAATTTATGAAAGCATGTGTTTCTTCAGGGGAAAAACACTTAATGTAATCAGTGAGGAATGACGACACTAATATGTGTGTGTGTGTGTGTGTGTGTGTGTGTGTGTGTGTGTGTGTGTGTGTGTGTGTGTGTGTGAAACTAATTAACTGTAATGAGGCAGAGCTTCTGGAGCTCCAGGACGTCAGGGGGGCCGTCAGTGTGTCCCTGCCCAGCCAGGAGCTTCTGTCTCCCTCTGCTCCACTCACCTCTCCATTAGAAATATTTTTAAAGAAACAATTTGTGGCAGGTCCGCAATCTTTACTTAAAGGTCAGTGTGCAGGATTCAGGGAAATATATTGTCAGAAATTAAATATAATACAATCAGTGTGTTTTCTTTAGTGTATAATCAGCTGTAAATAAGACTCACTGTGTTTCTGTTCCCTCAGAATGAGACGTTTATATCTACATAGGGAGCAGGTCCTCATCTACAGAGATCACCATGTTGCACCACCATGTTTCTACAGTAGCCCAGAATGGACAAACCAAACACTGACTCTAGATCGGGACATTGGTGTTTGTCATGTTACCATAGTTAGCAGCCCCTCCGCATTGGAAACACACTGATTTTTTTTAAATGTTCAACTGATTTATTCAGCTTTAATCAGCTGGTCTGTTTGTTTTGGAGAGGAAGAGACCTCTGTGGATAAAAACCTCCCGAACATCTGGATCTTAAGTTATCAGACAAAAAAGTGAGCACCCATTATCAGATGATGGGCTAACGTCCTGTTTCCAACGTGCCAAACAACGTTGGAGAAACACACTGATTTGTAAAGTGAAACTGCTTTAGGGGTCGTACACATGCTACAATTTTTTGCGCCCTCGAATTCACTGTTTTCAGGGTAGATGCGTGGCAGGCATGCTCAAATGGCAGAAAGTTGCCATCGCGATGCGAACACCTTCCTGAGTGCAATGGACTTTTGGAGTGCAGCAGCACGCATCGCTTGTCATGTGACGAGGAACAACCAATCACAGCTGACAGATATCTTTGTCTTCTTTCGTAAATATCAGTCTGTGTTAAATATGGAGAAGTTGATCATGTTAGTGCAGAGCTGTCAGAACTTTACATCTGTCCCACGGACAATAAAAGCACCTAGAAGAAGGTCAGCTCTGCACTCAGGATTTCAGTAAACAGGCTACGAATATGGTGTTTGCACTCTTAAAAGTTGGCACAGAAAAGACACAATAGTAGCACCCAGTGCCTGACCTCGTATTTTCCAGGCGGTTAAAGACGCGGCATGTGTTTGGCCTCATATTCAGAGTTTTTACCGGTTTAAACCAGCTGGTCTGTTTGTTTTGGAGAGGAAGAGCTAACTGGCTGAAGCTTCGAATTTACCACACAGACATGAGAGTGGTGTCAATCTGAAGATCTGACTCTCAGCAAAAAAGCAATTTGTATTTAAAAAAGAAATGTTGAGCTGTTCCTTGAAAATCAACACACGTTCTTTAACTTGAGCAGTGCTGGAGGAAGAATTCAGATCTTTTACTTCAATAAAAGTCAGTGAATATAATCAGTGAAATGTAGTTTAAGTTTTAAAAGTATCAAACTGTGACGGTTATATTGTTATATCTGATCTCATTAGATGAGATTAAATTAAAAGATTAGATTAAAAGGAATATCTTATCTTATCTTATGATTCTGACTCATGCATTAATATAAACGCAGGATTTTACTGTTGGAGTCGGTCGAGGTGGAGCTCAGTTTGAACTATTAGCTAATAATTATTTTCATTATGGATTAATCAGCTGATTATTTTCTCCATTAAATTATGAATTGTTTGGTTTGTAAAAAAAAAAACAGTGAAAACAGTAAGAAGTGTTCATCACAGTGACCCAGAGCCCACAGGGAAACCTTCACAATGTTTTTATTACTAATACATAACAGTACGTTTTATTTTTAGTTTACAGGAAATGATCTTGTTAGGAAGCAGCTGAGCTCTGATGAGGTCGGTTCTCTCAGGACAAACACACACACACACACACACACCTGCTTTAAATAAGCACACAGTGACCTGCAGATTCATCACTGTCCTGTTCATCCAGCCTCCAGAGGAGGACAGACAGACGGAGAGACAGACAGGTGGATGTGGCCTCATGTTAATCTGTTTAGCCGTGTGCAGAGTCGGAGTCAGACAGAAAGGCAACAGCAGGTCACTGAACACAAAACACACACACACACACACTCTGATTATCTATTTAAATTCATAATAAGGTTGTGTGACAGCAACACCGCCTCGCTCTGATAATGTCAGCAGACAGTCTGGATGTTAATGACTTCGTATTTTTACATTTTAGTGTCTGGATTTATTCTTTATGTAGGAGGAAAGGTAATATGAGAGAAAGATTTCAGGTCCTCGTGTATCAATACAGACGTGCTGTGTTTAGTTTGAGAGCTGTGTGCGTGAACATGTTGGACCAGAAGGGAACAGAAGTCTATTTATAAAGATAACTCACTTTGATATACACAGTGACTGTTCATGCAGATGTGTTAAGGCTTCAGAGAGGTTAGTGACAAACAATGATCAAAATAGTTTACCTTTCACTAAGTCCCTCCCCTTAAACAAGACCGGCCAATCATAGCGTAGCATCGGCCAGCTTCAACAACTCCATTGACTCTAATGCAGTCGTTTCAGATTTCCTTCAATTTCAGGCTGGTTTTGTGGATTTGGAGCTAAATGTTGTACGTCGTGGGCACATCGTGTATTAAAGTGACAGACTTTGTAGAAATTATAGCTACAGCAGTCGACAAAAAACAGCACAAAGGTGTATTTATTGATTTACGTAAAGCGTTTGACACAACTGATCTTCCCCCCTTCTTCAGAAATGTAAACACTATGGTATAAGAGGTGTTGTGCGTCTTTGGCTAAGAAGTTATTTAAATAACAGATACCAGTTTGTAAAGATCAATAATACTGAATCACGTCTTAGAAGAATAACCTGTGGTGTTCCACAAGGTTCAGTACTGGGACCTAAGTATTACTTTTATACTTTATTTAAATGATAATTATCTAGATGATAAATTTGTAAGGTATCCAATATGTTGAAATTTTGTAACATTTGCTGAAGATACAAATTAATTTTGTTCAGGAGACGACGTGAAAGAGTTATTAAAAACAGTAGAAAGGGAATCAAGTTGAAAACACCGTTTGCTGTTAATAAGTTCTCACTTGATGAAAATAAAACAAAATTTATGGTGTTCAGTGGTGTTAGGACTGATTGTGAAATAAAACTGAACTTAAATGGTGTTGAAATTGAAAGAGTTTATGAAACAACATTTTTGGGGATGATTATACATCAGTGTTGGAAGCAACATATAGAACATATGAAACGGAAACTATCTAAAACTATTGCTGTTCTTTATAAGACAAGGCAGTTGTTAAATAAGAAATGTTTGTATATATTGTATTGTTTACTTGAAATGCTATATATGTCCTATTGTGCTTACAAAACAAATATAGATCCAATAATTAAACAGAGAAGAGCCCTGAGAATGAAACATAAAGCAGGTTATCGGGAATTTACTAATCAATTGTTTACATCCTACACCTTAAAATTTCCAGACGTGTATTTTAAAACATTGTATATACTTTTTCGAGCTGTCAACAGAAACCTTCCTGTCTGTATTCAAAATTTCTTTTGATTGAATGAAGACAATTATAATTTAAGAGGATTGTTTATTTATGAAACATGTAAAGTGAGGCCAAATGTAAAATACAGATGTGTTTCAGTTTTGGGAGTTAAGTTATGGAATGAACTCAGTGCTGATTTGAAACTGTCGCTCTCTGTTGAGATTTTAAAAAGCCTTAAAATGTAAAATAATTATGGATTATAATGTAAAATGATCAAATTGTAATAAAAATGGAGGATTATGATTTAGAGTATAATGTATTGAATTATTAATTTCTTTATTTTCCTTTCTTTGGTGATGTTGATATTCGGGGTTTTCCTTTGGTTAACATAGGGAGGCAATAGTCAGCCTGTGGCTGCAGCCTGTTCCTTTTTCGGTTACTGACTGTGAGAAAATTTGTGTGAAATAATCTTCATTCATTCATTCATTAATGGTACTCCTTACCTGGAGAGGTCATTACCTGGCCTCTGACCTCTGACCTCTGACCTCTGACCTCGGGCATCAACAAATATTTTGGCTCACTGTTGTGGTGAAAATCCCAGTAAATACTCAGACCAGCCCGTCTGGCACCAACAACCATGCCACGTTCAAAGTCACTTCAATCACCTTTCTTCATCATTCTGATGCTCCGTTTGAACTTCAGCAGCTCGTCTTCATCATGTCTACATGACTGAATGTTAATGAGTTGCTGCCACGTGATTGGCTGATTAGCTATTTGCATTAACGAGCAGTTGAACAGGTGTACCTAATAAAGTGGCTTGAGAGCGTAAGTAGCTTCTTTGCAGCAACATCATGAGTCTGATGTAAACTGTAGCTGCAGCTTGACTGGTTCTAGTTGTACAACGTCACCGTCCTCCTTCTCACTCTGCTGGGTCTAAACTTCCAGCAGGTCAAAGTTCACGTCTTAATTACCGACCAATCAAAGAACTTCTCTCCTTGACTGATCCAATCAGGACGTGCTGTTTTTGTACCTGTCAGCCTGTCAGGAAGTGATTGATGCTCTCACGCTCACAGTTAACTTTGGTTGTCTTTGTTATGTGGAACAGCAGCAGCTCATTGCTCATCGTGAGTCCTTTTTATACCGCAGTCTGGGCGAATACTTGAATCTGATTGGCTGCAGGGAGTCCATTAATCCCTGATAATGGACACCTTTTTGGGAAATATCCCTTATTTGTTGTTCTCATCAGGTTTATAAGACAATAGAGTTTTAAAAAATGGATAAAAAAAAAAAGACAACAGATAAATAAATAAGTATAAACCACATGAGACGCAGTCACAGTCACGTCTCATTTGTACCGACTTTGTTTCATTTTAACAACGGCAGGACTGTCAAACCAAATAAACATAAACACACACTTTAAATGCATTAGTGTGTCTCTGCTTTGAATATCAAAAACCTGCAGTAACAACATCACCTGGGAGTAAATGAGACGTTCTGCGTGTTTGGACTGTGACAACATCCTGATCAGTGTGTTCGTCCTGTCGTCTGACAGAAACCCTCCACATGTCAACACACACACTCTGGATTGATCTCATTTAGACCATTTATTAGACACCAAAACACACACACACACATATAATTGTACCCTCAGCCTGTTGGCATGGCAACCGCAATCATCTGGCAGGGCGACCCACTTATGATGTCATTGGGCGAGGCGTGTTTGATTGGCTGGGTGATGAATGGTGTTGAGGGATGAATGGCTGCTGAGCTGAGCTGAGCGGGGTAGTAAGCTGACAATTACCTAAACACACACACACACACACACACACACACACACACACACACACACAGCGGTGGTCTCTGTACCTTCACTAATGTGGACGAGATGACATCAGACAGAAAAACTAATCCAGTGAAGATCTGATCATAAAAACATCAGCAGCACTTTTACAGCTGAGAGGAGATAAAACACTCCGTGGTTGACACATTCATCACTCCTCAGCCCTCGTGAGACGGCAGTAATGTCCTGATATGTGAGAATATTGGACAGGTTTATTGGACAAATGTCTCTCTGAATGTTCTCCATAGTAACACCTGGGAGTCCATTACATCTTTATACTTCACTTTTAAATCACAGGTGCATACCAAGGGACAAAGAAGAGGCAGTTGTGGAACAATAACCAGATTTCATCTTTATAGAGTCAAACAGACATCAGACAGTGGTGGAATGTAGCGCAGTGGAGTTCATTTACTCGAGTACTTCAGTACTCAAATAGTATTTTTTAACCCGGACCCCATTTTCCCATGTTTTTGTGTCTCAAGTCCAGTTCAGACTAAATATTTGCGACGAGACAAAACCGTTTTAGAACGTTGCAGAGAAAAATAGCCCCGCCTCCACCAAACCCTTTCAGTACAGTCCCTCTGGAGCCAGCAGTAACCCTTCAGACATGGTACCTAGACCCTGGGTCTGTTCAGACAGTCCTCTTAAATGTGGGCGGGGTTGTTGTCACTCACTGCTCCATCCAGCACTCACTGTATTTCTTCATCAGCAGTGACACAGATGGAAGTCTGCACCTGGTTTATGGTCTACAGAACGAGGCTGCACGCCCACATTTTCAGAACAAAATCCAACAGGCTGCAGTGAGAGTCTCTCTCCATGGGATATTTCAAAATAGCAGCTTTGTGCATTTAGTCCTTCTCAGGCAAGCTCAGGGGTTTAGTGTTGCTGTAGCCCACAGGAGGTGAGGATTAGAATATATGACCTTCACATAATCCGCTCCAAATCAATCTATATTTTTAAAGTCAGCACTAAAAGTGTCTGTCATATAAAAACTAAAGTGATGCTCAAAGTTGTCACAGGTAAATTTAAGATGTGCTGATGGATTCACGTCATCAACTCATGCATTGAGTAACATTACAAGTTAACGTTCCACCTTAAAAGTTGCCGGCAGTCGGCCCAGTGAATGAAGTGATTTTTTCTCCGACTCCAGCTGCTGTGAGAGGCAGCAAAACATCCTTTCATTTTATAGTTCCAGTTTACTAATAAAACTCTCCACAGTATGAACAGTGGTTACATGAGCCTCAAAACCAGACACAACTCAGCCCTGAGCAGAGTGAGCGTCCTCTACTGACCAATCAGACTGCAGTGTTCACAGCTCCACCTTTTAGTACCAGATCTGTGTGCTAGGTACCCCAACAGAGGGGGGACCAAACATGGGGACGCTAAGGAACGCTTCTATTGGTACCATCCACAACTTTTCACTGTGGAGACGGAAAAAATTAACCGAACTGAACTGATCCGAACACCTCGGTGCAAAGAGGGCTTAAAGCATCAAATGTGGATTCATCCACTGCTGAAAATAGTCCCCAGTTAAGGCACTATTTCCACCTTTTTTGTTTGATAAAAACTACAGTGTGCAGCTGTATTAGGAAACTACTGAGATTTGTGTTTTTAAAGATTCAGCTCTTCTGTAGGACCCAGTGAGCGTGGAGCTGAGACACACACAGGAAGTCAGAAAGTATACTTCAGAGATTTTGGGTCAGTTTTTTTCCCGCAGTAGTTATTGTCTCATCTTTCATTTCGATGTAGTTCAGGTTGCAATCACCACAACTCCCCCTCCGCCTCCCGCCTGTGTACCAATCACATCATCGCCATAGCAACCAGTTGATCCACAGCAACCAGTCAGGAACCAATCAACCTCCTGCTACGTGAATCCGTGTGTGTGTGTGTGTGTGTGTGTGTGTGTGTGTGTGTGTGTGTGTGTGTGTGTGAGGTTATGTTTGGAAGCTGAAACTAAATCTAAACCAAAGAAGAAGAGAGCGATGCCGACCCCCCTCTGAGCCAATCAGTGTCAAACCTGTCACCTTGTTGTGACCTTATTACAGCACCTCCTGCTGGGCAATCACTGTCACTACAACAGAGTGATGTAACAATCCTCCAACTTCGTCCGTATCTGATCAGTGTGGGACACAATAACGTAACACCGGGAGATTTAACCCTTTAACTGATTACTTTCATTGATCTATTGTAGACAGATGTTGATATTGATCTGTTTTCTGTCCCCCAGTGTTCGTACGTCCCTCCCTGTGAGAGGGACAACCAGAAGAACAAAGACAGCGTTCTGTGGTGGGAGGATTACTTCACTAAAGAGGTCAGCAGCCAGTCCTTCACCTGCTTCTTCAACCAGCAGAGGAGGTGAGACATTTACACCGCGCTCTATTTTAAGGTGTGATAAAGGTAAATTGGAAACAGGGGATGTGTGATGCTGTGAAGTTCGCCTCTGTGACAGATCATTGTTGCCACGGGAGATCGCAGATGGCTGCTGCACCTTGCAGCATTATGTGGGCATCTTTTTCACAGCACCCCTAATTTGCTGCACGCGACCTTTGACCCCACAGAAGAAGTGACCTCAGACTTCAATTTAACAGTCCTTACAGCTCGGTCTACTACTATCACAGTGACACGTCTCAAACACAAAGAAGCACAGTCATTTTTTGAATCAGTGTAGAGTTGCAGGAGTTGGGAAGTTATTTCAGGAGGCCGCTGTTCAGGAAATAAAAGTACATGTATTTTTTTATGAAGACTGTTAAAGAGGGAACTTTGCAAAAGTCCCACTAATTGTCACGTCCACAGGAAGGCCACTGTGTTAGTGTATAAAAAGCCAAGCACAGTCAGAGCTCCGGGTATTTTGGGGTCTCTCCACTTTGGTTGCTTCTTGCAGTTCATCCCAGTTTGGTCTAGATGTGCAATCCTAGACACTGGGGACATTTACGCATCCCTTCTGGGTCCGTAAGGAACAGGGCTGAGTATTCTAAAATAGAATGAGTAACTAAACAGCTGTCCCTGACGGAGAGGCCTCAGTGAGTGTAGGAGCAAGGAGGACATGTGTGTGTTTAGTCAAGTGGCCTATCCTCAGTCTGAGATCAAAAAGTGAGGGTGACCAACCACCAGGACCTGAGCCCACCTCCTTACAGCATGCATCCTTGGCAGAAGTATTTGTTTCAAAGACAGGAAGAGACAGGCACAATCTGGAACCTTTTGGTTAAGTGCCCACCTGATGTTTAGGGAAGGGAGGGAAGTTAGTTTAGCTCCAGCGCTGCTTACACTCAGAGGGGATCGTTACCTCTTGGATCAGGCCTGCTGTGTTGTCGAGACACAACACCCCTGGAAGGACGCCCTTCAAAGACCTTGTTGTGAGCAGTTTTATGTAGGAACTGTTTCTTTCTTCCAAACTACACCTGTCAACTGTATCATCACACTGAAGGAACAAGGTCTGTGGATTATCTTGAGTAAACAGTTCATGATTTCTGGAAAAAGACATTGCTGATAAGTTTTTCTTTGAGCACCACAAGCTGAGTGCCATCTAGCTCTGTTATGTCAGAAAAGAAAGACATCTCCACAGCCGATATCTCCAACACTCAGCACCAAAACAGGACTGATAAATACTGTAGCACTACAGGTAAGAGGAAAAATATGTATTTTTGATTCCTGTGAACTGGTCCTTGAAGGCTCATGAGCACAGAACCAGTGGTGGGATGTTTCTTAGTCAGGCCCCAGGAGGTGTAGCCAGTTTTCGTAGTGGCCACACAAGAACTACACCATCAATATGATGCTCTGCTTTAAAAAAGCCTTTTATATTGACGTGCACATCAAAAAGAAACATCTGTAAATGAATGGGTACATTTTTTTGAGCATTACAACCCCCGCAAAATGACTGGTTTCATTATCAGGACTCATGTTGTGTTCACATCTGGGGAATTTGAAAGCTAGGTCGATGCCTTGAACTCTTTGTCACGTTCCTTGGATCATTCCTGAGCAGTTTCTGCAGTTGGGCATGGTGCAGTGTCTTGCTGGGGGGCTCCTGCCATCAGGGGTGCTGTTGCATTGAGTGGGGGTACTTGGACAATAACAACATTTAGATGGGTGGAGTGTGTAAAGTAGCATCCACATGAATGCCAGGACCAAAGGTTTCCCTGCAGAACATTGCATTGTAATGAAATTATCACTGTTATTTATTTCAACTGTTAGAGGTTTTAATATTTTGGCTGATCAGTGTATATCATATGATGCACTACTACACTACTAATCTACCCAGTGTAAAGTAGTATATAAATTGGCTCCATGTTGATGAACTACAACATTAAAATGCTCTTACATTTATTTATTAGTTATAAAAACAGAATAATATAATATTCTATATTCTATTTAACGTACTTTTATTGAAGTTATAGCTTGAGACTTCCATCACTTACACTTCTTCCACCTCTCTTTAGAACAAACTGCTCAATCTACCTGGGGGAAAAAATTGATTTACCGGTAAACAGACGTGAAGTATAATTCAAACTGATGACCGTAGCATAAAGTGGTCACGGTCAGATTATCCAGCAGACTCCTGTGTTTCTATTTTCAGGAGCGTTCAGAGCATCATTAAAATAGCATTTTGAAATGGGCATTACAGTTTTA
The DNA here is from genome assembly GCA_019142605.1 of Cephalopholis sonnerati. Taxonomy (NCBI): domain Eukaryota; kingdom Metazoa; phylum Chordata; class Actinopteri; order Perciformes; family Serranidae; genus Cephalopholis; species Cephalopholis sonnerati. Next base: position 2,974,567 of record JAGQAX010000022.1, on the reverse strand, counting down.
ATAGTTTCAAAACCACCTGCCCCTCATACATCGAAACTATCTAAAATTTAATTTAATTTTATGAATGAAAAAAACATCACTCACAAAATGTAACGACTGTAATTTGGACCAGACCCCAGGCGCGCACCAAAATGAATACTGATACGGAAATTCAGTGAGGAAATGATGATTGATGCGCAATTGAAACTGAATATGTTCTCTTAATCAACTCAACAGTCTCTACTGTAACCTGGAGGATGTTGATCACGTATATGACATGTCATAGAGCAGGCAGAGTCATGTTTAGAGAACCTTTCCTTTTGTATTCAGGTTATGTCGTCCTGTTGAGAGGCACAGCTCCCCTTTTTCACACTGTGACCGAATGTTGTTGAGACACAGAAAAAAAAAGAGATCTCCTTTAGCGTGTCAGCTTAATCCTCCTATTTTTCACCGACGATGCTTACCTGTGACCTTGTCTAGTTTTATTTTTATCTCTGCACCAGAAGGATCAGAATGAGGAAACTCTGCTTCATAAATGAGGGCCCGGTGGGAGCCCATTGATGCCGCAGATAAGATATTATACAGTGTTTTACAGAAGAAGAACTGGAGCACTCAGAAGGTTTTATAAAGATAAGGAAAACACAGTTAGTCACTTGATTTATGAGGTTATTTCAGAGGTGGCAAGAAGGTTAGGCTATATTCCAGAAGTCTTCTGTAAAACCTCCAACTTTTCAATTTGGTCTTTGAACTTTTTGGATAATAATATTAATTAAAAGAGGCAAAGCTTCTCTTGGAGAAAAAGTAATTCATCTTTGTGAGGTGACAGTACAGATTATTTTTGATAGTAAATTTAACAAGCTTGCTGGTAGACCTGCTAACTGTTGGTCCTGTTTGCCAAGATTACAACGCCAGCAGCTTAGCTCTGCTATCCCTGCTAAAACTGTTAAACTGCAAGTTGATTAGCTACACATATATCATGTTTATTTTCAGGCTAATTAGCTAATTAGGATTGCAGACAGCTGAGCCACACTTGTGTTATATTAGCGTTAGGCTTAGATAGCTGATGCTGGAATACAAGTAAGCTACCTTGCTAATGTAACATTAGCTTTGTGCTTAAATAGCTGATTTTGGAATGCTAGTAACTTAGCTTGCTAATTATACATTAGCTTAAATCTGGATAGCTAATGTTGAGATACAAGTAACTTAACTTAGCTTGCTATTGTTACGTTAGCTTTATGCTTTGATAGTAGATGTTAATAGTAATAATAATAATATTGAAAAGTTTGAAATGGTTCAAACAGGTCATTGGAGAGGCAACAGCACGTTCCACTATTACGTTGGCATGCAAGTAACTTAATTTAGCTTGCTAATGTGACGTTAGCTTTTTGCTTGAATAGCTGATGTTATTAATAATAATAATAATAACAGTAAAAAGTTTGAAATGGTTCAAACAGGTTGTTGGAGGAGCGGTGGGCTTTAAGTTGAGAGGCAACAGCACGTTCCAGTATTATGTTGGAATACAAGTAACTCAACTTAGCTCGCTAATGTTATGTTAGCTTTTTGCTTGAATAGCTGATGTTGGAATACAAGTAACTTAACTTAGCTCGCTAATGTTACGTTAGCGTCCGTGTCCACCAAAGCATTTTTTTGTCTATGGTAGTGCCAGATATTTACAAAGCACTACAAATGCCAGCAGCAGGAAGAGGCTGCTGGTTGGGCATTTTTTGTCAGCGCTGAAAGTTGAAAAGCTGGGCATTTTCAGCTGGAAAAAAACTTTGGTGGACACAGTCCCTTATGTTTTGGATAGCTAACGTAAGATTAATTCTGGATTATGTAACATTAACGTAACATAATCTAGAATAAGTTACAAGTTGCAAGTTACGTTAACTCCCACATCATGAATCTGGTATTAGCATGCTAATGCGATGCTAACTTTTTGCCTACTTTGTTTATTTACTTACTTATTCATCTGTTTTAATTTGCTTTTGATGCAAACTTTGTCCATGTTAATCCGTTATCTTGATAAATTCAGTATGACGTGTGTTCCCACAGCACTAATTCAGTTAATACAGCAACACCCTGCTGCTCTTGGTTTCTCTGTCCTAACTAACTTACTGTTCTCGTTTACAGTTTTTCCCAGTTGCCAAGGCTTTTTCAGCAGCTCAAAGTGCATGATTCCTTCCTTTCCTAACAGTCTTTTTATGTGAAATATCTGCAGGAAGCATTGAGTTTAACTGCCAGTAACATAAAAGTGTTCAAAAAACTGCGAAGTACAAAAAACTGTGTTTGATTAGTGAAAAAAAATCAGAGTTTAGAGTAATGAAAGACCAGCTGTAAATTCTCTTTTTTCCTCCTTCTTGTGATTTCAGGCCCGATGACGTGTTGTGGCGCCGTTCCCACGACACCAGCGTCCTGCTCCACTGTGTCCTCTGGCCGATGGTGTCGCTCCTACTGGGCACGCTCATTGTGCTGCTGACGGTGTGTGCGCGCTCCCTGGCCGTTCGAGCCGAAGCTCTCCAGAAGAGGAAATGCTCTTACGAAGTTTGCCAAGACCTGTCGGCCGGGCCCTCAGACCGCCGCGGCATCAAGGCCGACGACCCCCTTGCGACGAACTCTGACCCGGAGTTGTCGTCACCAACAAGGACCCTGCCGCTGTTTGCGGTGCCGGTGCGACGCCGAGATCGGGAACATTAAGAGGGGAAACAGGAAGCTGTTTTCATGTTGTGAAAATAAATCAGGACGCTAACGAGCCGGTGGGCGACTAACTGGCTGAGGACGCCACCAACAATCCACTATTGTCTGGTGTGGTGTTTATGATTGGTTAAAACCAGGTTATGAGACGAGGATGATCTGTTGCCTGTAGATCTGAGCGAAACACCTTTCCTCTGGTTTTATCTGGATCTCTTGGATGCTGCTGAGTCGAGTCCTCTGATTATAATCAGCATTTCTTCTGTGCTAGAGTCGTTACGAAGGGTTATTATAACGACAACAGTGCCGTGATAGATGGTACGATGAATTATGTGTCAGGAAAAAAGAGTCAAACTTCACGCGAGGACTCTACTGCTCTTTACTGCGGTCTTAACTGTAGCTCTTCTATCGATGTAGTTCTCCCTCTGAGTCCCAGTAGCCATACGTGTTGATAAATAGAGCCAAAGTCCTGACGTCTCTTCAGGCTAGCCGCTGTTCCTCCACCTTCTGAGGCTCAGTGCGATCTTTCTTTGAGGGTTTCTTCCATCGGTCTTTCTAAATACATGAATCTATTTATTACCTATTTTTAGTTGTGAGGGAACATGTACGATATTTAAGATATCCCTTCCCTCAACATTAATCCCATCGATACAGCAACAGAGTCATGTTGCACTTAATGTAGCGCTCTACTGCTTTGAGTTTCTTTACTCTTATCATAATCTATCGTTCTCATTTACTACCTTTTCTCCTTTTTTTAATCGCTCTATAAGTTTTATTTGTATATGCCAAAATTACAACTCACAGATTCTCCTCAAAGGACTTCATAATTTCTACAACAGCATTTAAAAGCTCATCAGTCACTTAAAGGGAACAGTCTCTTTGTTTCCTAATAGTCTTTTAATGTTAAATATTTGCAGGAAGTGTTGAGTTCACTGGCAGGAAATTAACATTGATCAAAAGAAGTGCAAAGTAGAAATGACTGGAAATAATTAATTTAAAAAAAATTGAGTTTTGAGTTGAAGAAACACAAAAATAAGTAATTTTTTTTGGGTTTACATGTATATATTCGATGGTAAACAAGCGTCTTCAACAGCACTTTGACACTATTCAAATCCTGTGTGAGTTTAACATGTCAAACGCTTTATTTCTTAGCAGCCACAAAAAACTAAACTAACAAAAAAAAAATACAGACTGAAAGCAGATTTCATGTTTGTTGTTGTTTATTATTCAGTAATTCGACATTGCTTTCTTCCGTATCTAGGACAGCGTGTTAAGGGCATTTTAGGTTAAAAAAATATATTTAAAAAAAAAAAATACTGAGCCTGGGGAGTGGGTAGTATTCCGATTAGAAATTTGGAATTTCTGAGATTTAAGTGGTAAATTTACGTGAAAAAAAAGTCACACATTTACAGGGAAAAAAGTAAATATTTTCTGAGACTAATAAATCGAAGATTTGCAAGAAAAACTCAAAATTTCTCAGAGATTGAAGTTTTTTACAGGAAAAGGTTTTTTTGTTTTTTTTTTGTTTTGTTTTTTTATCATAGAACCACGTCGCCTGACTTTGCAAAGTTGGATGAACCTCGTCACACCACAGACGCTAAGTTTTTATTCCTCCACACCAGCGATCACCGTGGTTATCTTTTCCGGTTGTCCGTCTGCTCGTCCCATTGGCGTGAATGCGATATCTTAGGAGCGATTTGAGGGAATTTCTTACGATTTGGCACAAACGTCCACTTGGACTCAACAATGATCTGATTAGAATTTGGTGGTCCAAGGTCACTGTGACTGTCACAGTAATGTGCTATATTTTTAAGATCTTATGGGGGGCATTTTTGCCTCTTTTTTTTCACTGTACTTAACTTCAGCTCGAATCAAACACTGTTGAATCTGATCACTCCATTTTCATGAGTTAATTACATTAAATTTAATTACATTTAATGTGAATATGACGCTGCAGAGTTACAAGCGGACAGATAAATGTAGTGGAGTAAACACTGTAATATCTTAAATTCAAATCTTGCACAGACAAAGTAGAACATATACCAAAATGGAAACACTCCAGTAAGCACCAGCACCTCCAGACTGCTGGGGTTCATGTACACTGGTGTTTGCTGCATGTAAATAAAAAGGAAAACAGGAAAAATGAGGAGGTGGGAAATAAATGGGATATTAAATTTTAAATCAATTTTGATCAGAGGTCAATTTAAATAATTGAAGTTTATGATTTATTAATGTATTGAAATAGAGTCGTGACTCATCAGAGGCCCATTAGTGGCTCCTGTTGCTTCTGGGACTCCAAAGAGCCTCCTGGCTAATGATGTGAGAGCTCTTTGAACCGTGGAGCTGTTTGCAGACAGCAGGAACGAACCACAGGCCCTAATGTTGGAGGGTACACTGGGAGCTCCCAGTCTAAATGTTGGAAGTTATACTGGGAACACAGTGGACACAACCACAGCAAATGTTATGGGGAAAACTTCCCTTCAAGTCAAACTAAAACAAGGTCTATGGAGGACAAAAAATGACTTAAGTATTAATAAATAAATGAATGAATGTATAAATCAAAACAAGAATAAATAAATAAAATAAAAATAAATACAGAAATAAATGTATGAAAAAAACAGGAATAAATTAATGCTGAAATAAATCTAAAAATAAATTAATTAATACTTGTTGAAACAAATAGATAAATCAAACATGATATTTAAACGGCATAAATACATATCTTTAATTTATTTCACATTTTTGCACATTTATTTATTATTATTTATGTCGATTAGGCAGAAAGTCCTAACCTCTGCATTTATTTCTTTAGTTGTGCATTATTTATTTATTTACATGTTGATTTTTAGCATTTATTTATTCTGTACATAATTGTTTCAGTTTTTATTTATTTTATTTATGTCCATATTTATTTATTTATACATTTATTTATTGACACTTCTGTCATTTTTTGTCCTCCATAAAAGACAGGTTACATTTATATTTATTCTGGTGTAGAGGTGTCAAAAATATCGTAGCGATCTGGTAAATATTGCAAACACTGGTGGAAAATAACTACGTAGATTTGTTCAAATACAGTACTTAAGTACAAATTTGAGGTACTTGTACTTTACTTTAGTATCTTATTTTCATGCTGCTCCTGTATTCGACACCACTACATGTCAGAGGAAAATATTGTTCTTTTTATTCCACTACATTTATTATAGAATTAAGTTTTTTTTTCATACAAAACAAAAGCTTTTGGTTCTAGTTCTTTAAAAAGTTTCATCTCCACTGTTAAAATTGGGCTGTATTTTTTTTTTTCTTGAGTTGTTTTTAGATAAGCAATAAGGCCTGATAATTAGGGACCGAGCCCGTAGGGCAAGGACCCTATTGAAATTGCAGCACACAAAATCAGGAAAAGAGCCGGTAAGAAGGTCCTACAGCGCTCCCCCTCGAGAAAAGTCGTCGCCGAAGGCGACGACCTAAATCCTCATTGCATCCTGATCGCAGGGACGCGCAGTGTCGTCGCCGAAGGCGACGACACTACTGTTATTGCTGTGTTTATTATTCTTTATTTTTCCGCAACTTTGGACCCAAATTTGACCACCTAAACATGCTCGAAAACTCACCAAAATTGGCACACCTGCCTAAAAAGTGACACAAAATCAGACTATGTAAAAAAAAAACACAAAAATCCAAAAATGGGCTCTCTAGCGCCACCTAGGTACACAAAATCGCCCACTATGGCCCGTAGGAATGTCGTAGAAAGATCAAACAAAAACCGGTTTGTTCGTCTCATCAAGACCTACAAATCACGCACTGATACCCCTGACCTAAATCCAGCAGGAAGTGAGTTATTTGCCCTTTCACAATAAAATTTTACCTGATTTCGGGTGAAAATGAGCCTTCTTCAAAAATTATCTTCTCCGAGGGCGTTTATCGTAGCAACCTGAACAGCGCACAGGGTGATAGTTCACACCCTTGGGAAAAAAAGTTATTCGTAACTTTTTCATTACTGGCCCGGTTTTCATTTTATACGCTCTCAAAGCGCCCGACGCACACACATTTTGAAAATCCTCGAAATTTCTCCCATAGGAAATGAATGGGAGAAGAGAAGAAAGTCACCAACACTCGCTGTTAAACAACCCTTAATAACATTGGCATGCTTTCAGCTACAGACTCCATTAAAACTGTAAAATGTTGCCGCAGTTCTCGTCTATTCACACATGTTCTCATTTTTTTTGTATCTGTTACGGTTTTTGATCAGTGCCTCCAAAAGTACCATGAGTAAATCAGGCGAAATTTGGAGTTTATAATGGGTGTCTATGAGACGGAATGTTTGCCGCTAGAGTGTGGAGCTGCTGTGAAAACTGTCCAAAAAACTTTTTGAAACTGCTCCTACGGGCACATACTTTAAGCTAGACACACCATTTTTTCTAAAGTAGTAGAGATTTTTGTCCTGATTCATAAAAGTGTCTCCTTTTCACACTGACGGGAACAGAATTTGAACTGTGCGCCTCCAAAGACAATGAGAACCCTCCTTCTCTCCCATCCGCTCCAATGTATTTTGTGACTGCTGATCTCAGGAGAAAAGCTTAACTGCCTTCATGTTTAACTCGCTAAAATATCCATATTTCTGCGTCTACCTGGAAAATAAGCACATCACAACGATCCCCACGTTCTTCCGGTCGTCACCATATCTTTCTTTCATTCGTAGCTGAAACGGTGTGGTCACCAGAGCCTTTAGTTTGACGTGTCGCTTTTTGGCCACAGACTGAAGAAAATGCTGTGTCACTGACCTACTTTCAGCTGCACCTGTGTCTCTCCTCTGTTCTGTGTTGCTATGACGACCACTGCCTTTGATTGACAGCTGCTCATCAAGCATCACACTGTGGATTGGAGCCAGTCTAATGTCTATTGGCTACACCAGGGCTTCTCTCATATTAGTCCCACCCTGAAATTTACATGGTGTGGCCTATATTTCATGTACAATCAGCCGTTAATATGTCAGCCGTCACACTTAGCTGTACCGCCATAAAACAGGAAGTAGTTTATAACTCCAGCATACATGCCCCAATCTTCCCCAAACTTCACAGGATTGATGACAGCCCCGCCCTGAACACACCCATGTGTCAATAGTTGGGATTACACACAGCGCCCCCTACTGACAACAGGAAGTACGTCTTTTCACACACTTTTCCTTGGATTTACCCAAAATTTACATACTGTGGTCTGTACCTCGTGTACATTAAAACTTTCACATGTCAGGCGTCACACTAAGTGTACCACCACAAAACAGGAAGTAGTTTATATCTCCGGCATACATGCTCCAATCTTCCTCAAACTTCACAGGATTGCTAACTGTCCAGCTACAGGCCAAAACGGGCAACGGGCAAGGGGCTAGGGGCAACGGGTAACGGGCGTGGGTGCGAGGTCCCGCAAAACGCTGCTTGCAGCTTTAATTATATCTTATTTTTATTTTCACAATGACTGAACAACACCTGAAAGCAGAGGAACCATTTTGTTTGGGGAGGAGCCGTCTCTCTTAAAGTGTAGCGCAGGTTCAGCCTGTCATTTTAGACACTCCGCCTCCATCAGTTCACTTAAATATCTTTGAATTTACAGTGTCTGCAGACGCTTGTTCTCCACAGTTGAAAACCAGTGGTTAAGCTAACTAGTCATCTCATGTTTGGTTCAACTGAAACTTTCTGTACAGGTTGTCGTGCGGCTGAGAGGCCTCCCTCTCTCCTGTAAATCTGATTGGCTGTTTGGTCACAAAGTAGAAACGGCACATAGACCCATTTAAATTGAGTGCAGTTGCTAAACAGCGACAGGTGGTGCAGATGTGCTGTTAAATGTTGATTAAATCTTTTCACAGCTTCTGCGTGTGGGCAAAGACACTACATTTGGATTTATTCATGACGAGCCACATGAAATATGTTTGTTAGTCAGTAGTGTTTACAACGCTGTTGGTGCACACGATACTTTGTTTTTTTTGGAGTCTGTATAAAACCATGAAAGTGTCATCTTGAATAATTGTGTCAGTTTTGGTTTACATTGCCACCTTCCTGTCAGTGACTCGAGCCGACACGGTCGTAACAGTAGCATCAGAAACACATTACAGTCGACAGCGATGCACACCAGACTCTGATTATACTGCCTGCCATGAACAGTAGTGCTGGAACCAGTATGCCGGCATGTACAGTATTTTGTTTAGTGAAACAATGAGATTATAGTGTTATTTTACCCAGTTTAATTTCACCAATAATCTGTCTTCTTCTTAAACTCTGGGAAAAGTGTAATTATTGTTGTAAAACTTTTAGAGGCTCAGACTAAATTAGTCTTCTGCCACGCAGCCGAGTTAACAATAGATCTGCCATCGCCAAACATGATTCATCTTGTATCAGAGGGAGCTTTTGATCTTTAAGTCTCCAAATTTCCTACCACCACCGCCATCCCTACAGTCTAAAAATTACCTACACGTCGCCTAGCAACAGCCACAAGGCCGAGTGATGTCGCTGCCAATGAAAAGTGAAACAGCCGAACTTCAAGTGTGCGGCTGCTCTTGTTCTCAGTGTGAACTGACTGTTGTTGTAAATACATCTTTTCCTCCTCAGGTTCAGATGTTCTGTGGTGAACTTTCATGTTGCTGTAGCACATTTTGTTTCCTCGTGGAGAAGTGTCGATATCTGAATGTCTCAGATTTGTGTTGTTGATTTGACTTTGACTCAAGCGGGAGCAGAAATCACTTCTTTTTTTAAACCTTTACTTTGCTAAATTTGACTGAAAACAAACTATGAATGTAAAACATTATTTTTCTTGAGGCGTACTGTGCACAAAGTTTGTTTTTCCAAGTTTCATTATTCTTAGTCTTAAAATAGTTTGCAGCAGGTTTTTGTGCAAAACTTAAATAGTCTCCTAGACAACCAGATGAGTCACCTTATTTGACATGCAAAGCCATATATCTATATAAAACTAAACTGAAAAATTAAATATGCCATGACTGCTAAAGAAAGTAGAACGCTTTTTAAAGTTTTCACAAATGAAAAACTTTCTGCTGCACATAAAGTTTGTGGTGCACCTTAAAAACTACCTGCTGCACATGGAAAACCTCCTGGTGCACATTAAAAACTATCTGCTGCGCATTAAGAACAATTCATTCTCACTCCGAAGTCGTTAAAATCTGGCGCTTGGGCAGTGACTTGGTGTCAGACATTGACAAAAAAAGTCGTCCTTTAATGTCAGCATGATATATGGCTGATCGGCATTATGGTAACGATGCCTAGGGCCATTAGGGGGAAACGCAGTGGGACAAGAATTAAAGTTAGGGAGGCAAAAAGTGGGCGGGGAAAGGGGTGAATGGGTCCAACAAACACCGACCTTCACCCAGGAGAGCAGTGTTCGCATCTCGTAAAATTATAAAACCAAACCCTGTTCTTTTTTCCTAAACCCAGCCACACGCGTTAGTTGTTGAGGGAAAAAAAAAACGTCAATTCGCAGTAGTGCGATCCGACGTAGTGCTTTTATTTTGAAAGAGACTGTATGCAAACTGTACATTTCCTGTAAAAACAGAAGTGTATTTTGAAAACAGACAATGCATGTAACAGGCTGAAGTTGACACGGCGTCCCAGAACGTCAACAACCAACACACCCAGGGTACCTTGGACGTCATATGTGGACGTGGAGAGTCCATGACCAAACGTGGACATGTGACGAGGTCAGAATGAGAATGAGTTGTGAAAAACTTTCTGCTGCAGATAAAAGTTTTAAAAAAACAATCTGGTGCACATAAAAATATTTTGCTGCACATGAATTACACTCTGGTGCTCATCTGAAACAGACTGGTGCACATAAACAGTCTGGTGGCCCTGAACAGACACATGGACAAAAAACATTTTGCTCACGTCCCCGACTTTTTCAGGAAAGATGGCTCTTAGTAGTTTCCTGTGCAAGCCAAGAAGTAGTTTGACAAAGTGTTTTTCTTCACAGAATAATATTTGGTAGTAAACTACCTGGTGTGCACCAGGAGCTAGTAGAAAAATAGTTTTTTCTCATGTCCACTCAGGAGCTCTGAACCAGCGCCCTCATTAATGTAAAAAGCAAATGTCTGATAACGTTCTCCAAACAGCCTTCTTCACCACAAACACCAGAGAAATGTGTTTGTGAATTTGGGCTCTTAAGTTGGGTTTTACAGTTTGATGTGACATTCAGAGGCATCAGGAAATCTCACGACAGATCTTAGTAAAAATGTAGAAGTAAAATGAGTTGTATGACTCCATGAATGTAGAGAGACGAGCAGGAACTACTGATGTAGCTTCATGATGTAGCCTTGTAAAGTCATTACTGCGTCCACTGTTTTTCACTTGTTTCTTGCTTTATCTCCTCTCGTCTTCCTTGTTTACTTTCTTTTCTTCCTTTTCCTTTTCTTTCTTTCACTCAAAGACATCATTTGGTCATTTTTGTCAGGTTTACATATATAAGTTCCATCCAATCTAGTCAAGTGATTTTAACATAAACCAAAAGTACCATTAATGTAGTTAAATAAAACAGAGATGGTGAGAATATAATTAGCTATAGCTCATAGAGTTTACCTAATTTATTTTAATAAAGTTTATATAATTACCATTAATAAACAGACAGGATCTCGAGGCGTAGCTGGGGGCAGGAAGGGGTCCGGTTTGGTGACCTCAGAATCTCTGCTTTTTTGCAGATGATGTGGTTCTGTTTGCTTCATCACACCGTGACCTCCAGCATGACCTGGGGCGGTTTGATTGTGAAGCGGTTGGAATGAGAGTCAGCACCTCCAAATCTGAGAGCATGGTTCCCTCTGGGTTGGGAGAGAGTTACTGCCTCAAGTGAGGGACTTCAAGTATCTTGGGATGTTGTTCACGAGTGAGGGTAGAAAGCAGCGTGAGATGGATCAGCGGTTTGCACAGCATCTGCGGTGATGCAGGTGCTGTGCTAGACCGTTGTGGTGAAGAGGGAGCTGAGCAAGAAGGCAAAGCTTTCTATTTCCTGGTCCATCTGCGTCCCAACCCTCAGCTATGGTCATGAGCTCTGGGTAGTGACTGAAAGAATGAGGTCACAGATACAAGCGTCTGAAATGAGTTTCCTCTGTAGGGTGTCTGGGCTCAGCCTTAGAGATAGGGGGAGGAGTCAGACATCTGGAGGGAGCTCGGAGTAGAGCCGCTGCTCCTTCATGTTGAGGTGGTTCAACATCTGATCAGGATCCTCCTGGTCCAGCTGGTAGGAGGCCCCGGGGCAGACCCAGAACACACTGGAGGGATTATAGATCTCATCTGGTCTGGGAACACCTCGGGGTCCTCATGTTATGACATGTTATCTGTAATCGAAATACATAAACCTGACAAAATGGAGCAAACTATTTCTTTGAGTATTCTTTTCTTTGTCTATACCTCCCTTATTCTTACAATTCCTTCCATTTTCCTCCCTAATTATTTCATTTTCCTTTTTTCGCCTCCTTTACCCAACTTTTTCAAACATTTTATACTTTATCATGCTTCTCCTTTCTTTCTTTTTTCTTTCTTGTTTTAAAATCACAAACCTGTTTTAAATTAGCAACTTGTTTAAAATCAGTGACACAAAAATAAAACAAACATGCAGAAGCATAATGCATCCACCTGTGGAAAAAAATCTGCTGTTATTCTGAATTAAGGTGATCAGCCCATCCTCTCATAATTTTTTTTTTTTTTTCATGGAATCTTTTCTAATAATTCTGAGACAGTATCTTAATTAATCCAGAAAAATGAGCAGATTATTTTTTAAGGAAATGCATTAAGCTTCTGTACAAATATAAAAACAGAAACCTGTATGATAGAGAGCTCCCTCACACTTTTATTAATCAGATTTGTTTCTGCTGTCAACTCTTGTTTTTCTTTTCTGTATCACATCATTAATATTTCAGTGTCGTATAAACAAGGTTTGTAAACTGAGTAAAAACATCATGTTTTCTTTTTATTGTCTGGATTTCTCCTGAATCATTCGTACTCTCCAAAGAAAATGTAGCTTCACCGTAGCATTTATGTGGATTTTTACGAGCTGTTGTCGTCTTTCTGTCCCAGATGAATAATGTTGTATTTTCTATCTGAAGCCATATGCTAAGCTGTGAACTGCAGTAACAACTAAACTTAAACTTTATTTTGCTTCTTTACCATAAAACAGAACATGTTTAGTTTTATTCTTACTGATGTGTTTTAGGTATTTAATAAGATTTTAGTTGATATTCTGATTTATTTCCTCCTTGAGTTAATTACACGCTGTAAAGTTCAGTAACTGATTTCTGACATGTTGTTACCTTAACTCTTTATTTTACTGTATTAATACCATTATTATATTATTATTATTATTATGATTATTACTGTTGTTGTTATAATGAGTCTTTCTTTTCTGTCACACCTTTGTACTCTGCACTGTGTCGTCTGCAGGTATTTTGTCGTCCTTCATCTCCTCTGAACCTCTGCTGTGTACCATGTGACCCAGGTAGCCGCTTCGTCCATGTTTTAATGATAACGATGATAACTATAGTGCCTGATAGAGATCTTTAAATAAAAACACAGTTTATCTTCACATGGAGTCGCTCTGCAGCCTTTTCTGCTCGTCCAACATCCACTTTAATCTCAAATGAATCAGCTCCCAGATCTTTATCACATTTTATTTATGAGTTTGTTTTTACATTGTGTACATAATATATTCTTGCAAACAGGTGTAACTTACAAAGGGGTAAACAAATTCTGAGACTGCTTTGCTGCAGCCCAGTTGCCAGAAGAAAAAGTTGTTGTACATTTCCGCAAACCACAAATACGTTACATTTGTCCACTTTATATGTGTCATGTTAATGTGACATAGTGTACGAGCTGATTTTGTCATCAGGAGGATGGTGGATGGCGTGACACCTCGGTGAGACGCCTGCCAAGCTGCAGACCACTGACCAACACTATCAGACAACAATACTGGTTATTTTTTGGTGAGTCATTGCTGTGTTTCCAGCAGCTTTTTAGCCACCAACTGGGGGTATTTCTTTGCAGTAATTTTTTAGTTTACCTTAATAACATGCAATTATATTGTATCTGTGGTTTGCAGAAATGTAAATAGAGCAGTGCAGGGATCACGTTTTTCTTTAGGCCGACGCAGAAGTTACCATCACCCTGGTTCCCTCGTCAAAAAGCTTGTGGGATTTTTTCATTGGATTTTTGATTATTACAGAAAACAAGCTCTGTGGCAAACAAACGTTTACGATACTACACTTTTGTTCAGCAAGATAATTGTCACAATGAACATCACTTTCATGATTCTTGAAGCCCAATTTCAATCGCCAAAGGTAAACAACAAACAAACTACACCACGGTCACATGACTTAACATCACCACCACAACGAGGCTGTAAAGTTGTGTTTGGCGTGATGACGCTCTGTAGTCTCATTTAGCCACCTGTTAGCAACCACATTTTTTAAGACACATAAAAGCTTTTAAATTCACAGTGGGGTATTTAGTGACGTATCTTATATCATAGAGCAAAACATTAAAGTCTCTCTAGCTTGTGTTAACCGCAGACCTGATTTCAGACATCTTACCAAAAACCCATCGTCTTTGAGACGAGGGGATCGGGAGTGCTAAAACGCTGACTCATTCCTGCAGTATTTTAATGGTAACATTTATTCTGGGGATTGGGTTGTTTGTTTTCATGGAAAAAGCTCAGTAGAGGGGAACCATATTGCCTTAGAATATTATTATAATACTTCAGGGTATTTTTGAAACACTAATGCGGTGAAATACTGAAAAAAAAACCTGCAGAATACTCTTAAAGAGACAGTGTAGTTATAATCTTTGTACTTTGTTTCTCATAGTCTATATATCTATGTTTATGCCAGGCATAATGTTTTTGGGTTGTCCATCTGTCTGTCTGTCCCATCCTTGTGAACAAGATACCTCAAGAACGCTTCAAGGGAATTTCTTCAAATGTGGCACAAATGTCCACTTGGACTAAAGGATGAACTGATTAGATTTTGGTGGTCATAGGTCAAAGGTCAAGGTTACTGTGACCTGGTCTGTCTCATTCTTGTGAATGTGATATCTCAAGAGCACTTTGCAGGAATTTCTTTAAATTTGGCACAAACGTTCACTTGGACAAAAGGATGAACTGATTATATTTTGGTGGTCAAAGGTCAAGGTCACTGTGACCTTGCAGCCATTTCATTCTTGTGAACGCAATATCTCAAGAACACTTCAAGGGAATTTCTTTAAATTTGACACAAACGTCCACTTGGACTGAAGAATAAACTGATTCAAATTTTGTGGTTGAAGGTCGAAGGTCAAAGGTCAGTGTGACCTGTCCATAACTCATACACCAATTCTGACCAAACTTGACACAAATGTCTAACAGGATAAAATAATGAAGGTCCAAAGGTCAAAGGTCAGCTTGACTGTGACATCATCATGTTTTAATGTCATATCTCAGGAACAGAAGGGGAGACATTTGGTCAGATACTGAATTGGTGACTCTAATCTTGAAACTGTGCTGATTGTATAGATCTTCTGTGTGTGAAGCGTCCATGTTTTCACTGACATGGATGGACACTGTCAGAGACACTGGACTGGTGGGCGGAGTCATACAACCAGGGGGCGGTAACTCTAGTTTCTTATTGGGCTATTTTTATCATTATTTTGGGCATTTTATACCTTCACTGGATAAAGTAGAGAGACGACAGGAAATTGGGGAACAACAAAGGTCAGCCGTGTTGTAATGAACCTAAATGTCATTTTGTTGTGTCTGCCATATCAGTCACTGCATGTCAAACTTATTGAACTCTGTCAAACTAAATGACAACAGCTGTCAGTGATAAAAGAAGTATTCAGATCCTAATTGGGGAAACACTGAACAAAAGATGGGAGGACATAAAAACAAGGGGAGACAATGACAACATAGGAACAAGGAGAAGAAGAAGAGGGTAGAGAAGACACGAACAAAGAATTAAAAAGGTCGATAGAGACGCTTCGTGGATGTAACAATGATGCAGGTCTGTTTGGATGTGAGTGTGTCCTTCCTTTCATCTGTCCTCCCTCTTCTTCGCCCTCATCTTTATTCTTTCATTCACAGACCCCATCAACATGGAGAGAGTTGAATAGCCTCCTACCAGACAAGAGGACACACACACACACACACTTGTACGGCCTCAGTCAGACCACTCGTTCTTTAAAATCAATGAATATTCAGCGACTCTCTCACACACATATTGACCCTCTTTGACCTTGGACAGGAGCATTAATATGAGGCCACTTAAACACACCAAACACACACACTTCCGCTGCTCTCACATGTTTTATCCAGTGCTGACAAGTAACTAAATACATTTACTCAAGTACTGTACTTGAGCACTGTTTTAAGGTACTTGTACTTCACCTAAGTACAGCCAGTTTGTGCTACTTTATACTTTACACTACTATTTCAGAGGAGAATATTCTACTTTTTACTCCACTGCATATCATGAATGTATTCTGATATTTTACATCAACAAAAGCAGTATCACCAAAGTGAAGAAATGCTCTGATACAGGTAACATTTAAACATTTAAAAATAACTAAAGTATAATCATAAACTTAGGGTGCCAAAAGTACGCATTATGCAGAATGGACAATTTCTGGAAAAAAAATAAATTATTTTAATGAATTATAAATATGGATTTATTGATCATTTCAATGTAGCAGCTGGTAAATGTGAAGCTAATGTTCTACTGATAACTACACTTTGGAGTAATCTGTAATAAAACACTACAATTTAAAAGTTGATTATATTTTTTAACAATAATCTGGACACATAAAGTTACTGTAGCTGTCAGATACGTGTAGTGCAGTAAAGAAGTACAGTGTTTCCCTCTGATGTGTGGTGGAGTAGAAGTTCATCTGTTTATTTATCTAAATTTTGTGAGACTGACACCAATCATGGTTCTGTTGGCAATGCTCTCAGGCTTTTATGTCTTGTTGGTAAATAATAATAAATATTACATCCATAAGGCTAGAAGAGTACTTCAGATTACACCAATACATATCTGTCTGTTTTGTCTTGAACTACTTGACTCTGCTTCTAAGTAACAACAAATAAGAAAGCTGTTATGACCTCTCCAATAACTGGTAAAATTGTATCTAATAAAAAACAAATAAAGTGTATTATATGTAGGTTTTCATCTTCCTTGCACTGTTTAAAGTATGAATTATTATTATTATTATTATTATTATTATTATTATATTTTAGTTCTTTATTTATTTATTTATTTTTTTTTTTTTTTTTTCCCGGAAAAAATTGGTCATTTAAAAAAAGGCGGTAAAACAGGAAGTCCCGCCCCCTGCGTTGCAACGGCGCCCCCTTGGCTGTCACGTGTGCTAACCTGTTAAAGGCTGTGGTCACACAGAGTACTGCAGTGTGACACTGACCGTCAAACATGTCGGATCTACCGGAAGACGCCGGGAGAAAACCGGGTGAATTTGACCTCTTTTGAACAAAAAACCGATCCGGTATCAGTCTGCCCGGTGAGATCACAGTCAGTTCATCGGTACACCGTGAAAGATCCGTTTCACTCGGGTGTAACTACCGAACAATTTTTAGAAAGAACCGAGAAAGTTTTTAGCTGGCTAACAAGCTATCGGCTAACGTTAGCCGCCGTGTTGTGGTCGATCGTTAGCTAGCTTAGCGCTAACACGGAGGAGGAGTAAAACAAGTTCAGAGGGAAACTACTCGACATGGATATTAACAACTTTCACAAAGAAAATGTTGAAGGTGAGTCAAATATACATACTCTCTTTCTGTCTGTATGTAATATTAACTTTATGTTTTGTTTGTTTTGTGAATCGTTACTTTGCTAATAGTTTTGTGGCTGCTAAATGTTTGCTAGCTTAATGTTCACTGTTTGTCGTACTGTGGAGTAGCAGAACAACAGCATTTCTTCATTATATAATTATATGTATTCTTTATATACCTATATTTATAAACTATGAGGTGTTAGTGCTTTTACTCAAGTAAATGATCTGAATACTTTGTTCACTAAAGGGTAAAACAAACAAAAGTAATTTTACTACTAACTAAGTACACAAGGGGCAATACTTTTTATTTATTTTATCTATTTATACTTTAATTTCAAGGAATTACTCCGATCTTATGCTTAAAGTAATAGTAGCCCCCACAGTGTTAAAATGCTGTAACAAGTAAAAGTCCTGCATTTAAAAGTAAAACTACAAAAGCACTAGCATCAAAAAGTACTAAAAGTAAAGTGAAAATAATTAGTAATGCATTTTATATAATTGGTTTATATATAGTTACACATGAATGTGTTCATCACTTTGCAGCTGGTAAAGACAGAGCTGATTGAGGCTGAGTACTGGGTATCTTACATTGATCTATAATACAGCATAATTTATTAGTTAGTGTGTATTTTTTGCATTAATAATCCGAATCTGCAAAGTAAAAAGAAGTTATCAAATTCTTTAAGTTGAGCAGTCTTTTTTTTTTTCTCTTTTTCGCTCATCAGCGTGCTGTGCAGTGTACTTCTGGGGACGCTTTGGTCCCATTTGCAAAATGTTGTTGCACATTTGCAATCTGTCGTTAGCAGCATGAGGTTATTCACTATATTACATGAAAGCTGCTGTCATGCTGGACGTCCCGCTGAGCCCTGTTCACACTTAAAAACGTAATATGGAAAACAAACAGATTGTTAAATATCGGCTGCATCTGATTCAGCTGACATAATATGAGTTGGGTACAGTACTAAAAATACCACAGTGAGGGAGCTTTTACTAAAATGTCTCTTTGTCTCTCTTCACATGAACGATCACATGCTCAGTTGACAGTGATGACCACATGAGCAACAGTGGAAGAAGAAGAAGATGTGGACGCCCTCACAGACACAGCTGGCTGCTGAGGTAAAGTCAAGAAGCCAACTTTACTTTCTGTTGAGTTACTCCACTGCAGTGATGGAAGAAATATTCAAATCTTTTACTTCAATAAAAGCAGCAATACCACAGAAGAAAATACTCGGTTACAAGTAAAACTCCTGTGTTTACCTTTACATATTTGATGACCTTTCTGACAAATACGTCCTTTACTACATCATTACTAAAAATGAGCAGTTGGTAGGGGTGTGCCATATAATATTGTTCATGATAATACAGGTATCATAATTTTAATATGATATAAAAAATTCATATCACGACACCTGCGATTTTTCGACTTGTTGACATGTTAACATCATACTGTTACCCACGGCAACAACAAGCATGGCTGAAAGAGAAAATATTACGACTCCTTGGTGGTTCCAAAAAGAGGGGCAGCTTCAGCAGTGTGGAATAAACTGTGGCGTCCTGAATGTTTTACTTGTCAGACTCTTTTAGTGACTTACCGCTCAGAGGGAACTCATTCAGCGGCTCCTCTGGCAGCAGCACAGCGTCTCTCCCTCTCCTCTCTCGCCGTGTCATCAAGTGACACTGTAACCTGTCACAGGTTACAGTGTGATGATTAGAGGAGAAATGGCAGAGCATAAAAAAGAGAAGGAAATCACCTGTTGATTTATATATATAGATCCCAGGGGACATTTTTTGTATCTGGGAGCTGTTTAAATGTGTAATTAGTGGTAGATTTGATTTGATTGAACTATTAATATTGTATACAGAATCTGAATCTCACTCTGAGTTACTGTTGTTGTTCACAAACTAAAGAAATGAGACATCATTTTAGTTTTTACTGAATATATGAAGAAAACTGTGAAACTAGATCACTGATTTTGTTGCAGTTGTCATATCGTCAAGAATATCATTACCGCAAGAACATCCTGAAGTATCGTGATATCATTTTAGGGTCATTTCGCCCACCCCTTGCAGTTAGTTTAAGGATTAATTTAATTATCCTCTCCACAAGATCAGCTTCTTATTTCTTCTTATTTCCTCCCTCAGCTTCAGTCGCCTCTTATTTTAACCATCATTTAGCACAGTCATCAGTGAGAGCAGCTGCTTTAGTGCTCAGCTGGATCAGAAACCTGCAGACTCTTGGCCCTCTGTGACCATTTAACACCTTAACACTTCCTCTCAGCAGCAGCATCCTCTCATCCCCATAAATATTAACAACACCACCATCAGCAGAACCACAGCCTAATTGAGAGCAGTACATCACCTCCTCCCTTCGGCGCTGACTTCAAACCAAAAGAAGAAAGACCCAAATGACCTCAAACTGTCTTTTAAACTTGGTCTGTGTTCAGCAGTTTGTCCCGAGCTTTAGCTCAGAGCCCCTCGAAGGGTCGACAGATAAATCTGACAGGTCAAACAGAAGATGAGACAAAAACATCGTACTTCTGCACAAAATAGTTTATTGTTCTGTGATAATCCCTAAAGTTTTATCTATTCAGGCCTTTTAATGAAACAACTTGAGAGTGTTGTTTGGTCTTACTGTGCAGTCCCTAAACATTTATGTAAGTGCAACACTAAATCAGAATCAGTAAATCTTCTGCTGCTGCTGTCTTTGAATCAATAGCACAGTTTAAACTCTGACACACTGAAGCAGAACGCTGCAGCAATTTATCAACACAAGAGTTTTTTATTGACAATCAATACGTCTAAATTACTGCGTTTTGGAGCGGCGATCGATGTTTGTCTCAACATCAAGTGAACAAGAGGATCTGCTCTGTTTTGTTGTGTTTTAACAAAAAAAGATATTGAAAGAAAAGAAGAACATGCTCGGAGATATTCAGAAAACTAAAATGACTTTATCTTGTCTCTTTAGACTTTGAGCTCTCCCTCTGTCTCTTGGTTTTGATGGTCTTTTTAATATCAGCTGGAGTTTGTGTGTTAAAAAGTAAAGATTGTGAAATGTCAGCCGCTCAGATACCGGAGGCTTTGAAAGGTCATCTCTGAGATATTCTGCTCCACCATTAAAACTCAAACAGGACTCGTTTAGTATCTCAGGGTAATAATTCACCACAAAGACGTGCTGTCAGGAATGAAAATGAGTCTCCTGTTAGAAAAATAACACAAGTTCAGCTTCAGGTCGACATTAACAAATTAAATTCTGCTCATTTTGATTGTTGACGTGATTATAGCTCTGATTTGGGGATTTTTTATGACTGGATGGATTAAGTTGGACTGTGTCGGTTTCAGTGTGGCTCAGGTGAATTTGGGAGATAAGATCAGACACTGTGTGGTGTTTAAAGGTTTTCATTGTTTGTGTTTGTGTTTTGATCCAGTTGTTTCCCATCATTCACCAATTGTTGTTGATTTTTACTGGAATCAGAACTGTTGACATCAGGAGAAATAATCGCTTTGAAACATGTCTGAAAACAGTGAGCTTTATAATCCGCTTAATTAGTCCGTGTCAGAGTCCTGCACGGGTCCAGTTCTGCAAACTCACATCTGTCTGTACCCACAAAGCTCAGTACCGGAATTGACCAGTTACTTGTGATTATCTTCACAATGAGACGAGTTTAAACAGGCAGCTAGTTGCAATGCACTTTTCTGTAATGTTGTAAAAAGCTGCCGGTTGACAGGAAGTGACCTCACCATGAGATGGTGTATCATCTCTAGTCAACAACTCTCTGTGCTTCCGTTCTGATTTGCAGCTTTTCAGACTTATTTTGTGGCTGAATATAATTTGTAGCTTCTTAAAATCTGAATGAGGATAGTGATAGTGAGATACTGGCTACAGTGATGAAACTAAACCAGCATCAGATGTATTCATAATCAATACGCCACAATAATATAACAGAGGGCTGGGCGGGGACGGAGCACCTGCTGCAGCAAGCCAACGCGCCATCTGCAGTCATTTTGACTTGACCAGTGGACTTCACTACAAGCTGATTGGCTGTTGAAACAGGTGACGTGCTTTAAAACCTGACCTGATGATGTTGTCACATCAGATCGGTGGAATTAATTCAATTCTCACATTGTAAACATCTTTTTTCATATAGTTTCTTACAGTCCTCATATCATATGCTGTTTAAACTTTAAAACAAATGTTCAGATAGCCCCTGAGTTGATCAGTCATTCATTCATAGCACTGATGTTGAAACTGACTCTACAGAGTGTTTCACAGGATGAAATTAAACGTTGGGATTATGGTTGCAATGTTAATAGAAAGACTGATGAATCATAATTTAAAATGAAGTTTAGAAATGTGCATTTGATTGATATTTCACAGAACACTGTGCAGCATGCAAAAATAACAGTTAGTGAAAATGGCAAACAACCTGAAAACAGTGTTTTATTATAGGTTACATCTCTCACCTTATATTAAGTAAAAAACAAACATTTTTGTCACAGAGAGTAGGTCGACAACTTAACTTCATTTATTTAGTAACGCACTTTTAAATCAAGGTTTTAAAGAGAGATGAGTTCCTGTCTTATATTCAGACGGAGATGTTTCTTTCACACAATCCAAAGCATCAGTGAGCCAAACTATATCTGCAGAATGTCGGTCTCTGTTTTGGTTCCATCATGTAAGTGAATTTAGTTTTTTGTGGGATTTGTCTATCCATTGTATTGATATTGTCGGGGTTTTTGCATTGAAAGGTTTATTTCCTAATGTAAAATGTCCTATTTGGTACATATCCTGGTCACAACACTTTATCAGCCCAGTTTAAGTTGTTGTGTTTAGTTTGTGTTGCAGAGCTGTGATGCTTGTGAAACTTTTTCTGAAGTTGCATCCTGAGTTTCTCTCAGAGTGTCTAAGCAGCACAGTGAAACCTAACCTGTCATTTCTGAGCAAGCGTGCAGCGTGTTTCTGAAGTTGTGTTTCCATGACTGTTCATGCTGGCTGGACTTGTTTGTTCCTCTTTGAGCTCGCTGTCAGGACTGACTTGAAGCTCGTGGGACGTCGGCTGATTTCTAACTTTGTCTCTGTATAAATCTCTGCCAGGACGGAGAGGAGAGGAGGATGAGCTGGAGGTTTGGTCCTGAGGGACTTGGGCTCACTGACAGGGACTCCTCGACTCTCTTTTAAGCCCCTGATAGCTGCTGTATCTGGGTTACCCAGTTCCTCTCCGGCCTCAGCGTGCCCTAGATCAATATGGAAATCAGAAGTTTCACAGATGCAGAGTAGAAAAGTAGCTGGAGCTTTTTCTGTTAGCGTCTCGCCTGTTTGTGGGGACAGATTGAATCACCTCAGTACGGTTCAGAGTTACACACACTCATAACAATCCTCACTCTTAAAGGAATATTCAGATATTTTCTTTTTTACTGGCAGTCATATCATAAGATCGATATCAATTTCATCTTTGAGTGTCCAGCACAGAGGAAGCTTCACTCCCATTTGTACACTGTTAGCTCCTAATGATGGTTTCAGAGGATCATAAAAGACTGAAAAGCTTCCTGAAATTAGAGCTTCAAGATTTCAGTTTTTCTCCCAAGTGTTTGCTATAAAATAATACAGCAGCTCAAACTCTCATAACGCAGATTTAAACCTCTTCTGTCAGAGTTGAATCCATTGAGTTGCTGATGACTTTCCTCTTTGAATCATTTAGTTTGTGGTCTTTCCGCTTCATAATGGATCCTGACTTTCCTGTAAGAAGTGGGACTGAAGCCACTTATCATTTTCACTATCGATTATTCTCTGCATTATTTTTCTAGTGAATCAGTTTATTGGTGAGTGTACAAGATGTTTCCCAGAACACAGAGTGGCTCCTTCAGATGTCATGTTTGTTCAGGCGACAACACTAAATATGTTCCACCCAGTCTTTGTCCGTCACGTGTGTTTAATCTGTGGACACACTGTCGACTCTTTGGAGGTACAGCTACGAGTAAAAATGTTCAGACCACATAACATTTTTGTCTGTTCCAACAGTCATTGTGTCAGATCAGGTGATCGCGGAGTTGTAAAAACTTAACGTGACTTTGCGGACAGACGTGACAGACTATGTGTTGGACCACGACCAATCATCGCTGGTCATCTTTCACAACGTGTGATGTCATCAGATTATTCTTGTCCTATTTTTGTTTTTAGTGCTATAACTATTATTTCAAGTAACATTTTTAATTCAGGACTTTTACTTGTAATGGAGTATTTTCTGAACGTGGTATTTCTGTGTTTACTGGAGTGACGGACCAGAGTACTTCTTCCACCGCTGGAAACTGGTTGTCACACTGTTGATAAGACTTGTTTTCCAAAATTGACAAGTGTTACATTAAAGAAAATGTTTGCAAATTTACTTGTAAAGTAATTAAGTTTAAGTGTTGTGAATTAAATGAAACAATTCTTCCTTTTTGTAAAATGAAACCCTGAATGACTGATTTTTATAGTTCGTATATAGTTTATAGCTTCAAATGGCTCTGAATGATTAATTAGTAAAACAATGACATGATATGATAATATATGACAATATGATTTGAACAAAAAGTTGACAGTTACTTTTTATTTATTACCCGTTACTGAAACATGATTAAATTTTTACTTTTGTAGACATGTTAAACCTCAAAACAGCTTTGAATAGAAAATATTAAAATTTTTTGAGACGTGACTTGACAGTTAGAGATCCGGTGTGTCCATAAAAGTTTACGAGACATAGAAAACAAAATGTATAATGTAAAAATAATAAAAGTACTGATTTAAAAAAATTGTAATTGAAATGAAAATTAACTAGAATTTAAACATTTTTAAATGACTACAATTAATTACAGATACAAAACCAAATCTGATTTAATAAAAAAAAAGTTGTAAATATTTAAAAAACGAAATAAACTAATATTAAAACTATTTTGAATGTAAAAAAAGAATAAATAAAAATATTTAAATTTTAAAGAACTAATCATAAATATATAAAAAATGAAATAAAAATTAATTAGTTATTAATAGTAGTATTTGTATTAATAATTAAATAGTTATTCATTAGAAATCAAATAGAATAATAAAAGGTTAAGTAACTTAAATGCAGTTTCAACAGTTTTTAAAATGTCTTCAGGGTTCAACTGATGATTAACGATAAATTAATGTTCAACTCAAAGAAACAAACATTAACATAATTTGGCAGTTGTTTTTAATAAGCACTTAATAATCCAGTTAACAGTGATGTGAAAGCAGGTCATTAAAACTGCATTACATTCTCATTATAGGGCTGGATGATATATCAATAAAATATATGAATATTTATTTATGAATATAACAAATGTATTCTAAAATTATACCTAATATAATCAAACTAATATTGCTAGTCTTTAAAAAAAAGCCTTTATTATAAGATCACATCATAATAATATCGAATAATTGCCCAGTCCGATATTTCTCCATGATTAAAATTTAAAAAAATCATTATATCCTCAGAAATAAATCCATAAAACACATCTCACATGAGCAGAAATGATTTAAAAATCCTCCAGCAGTCGAGACAAACAGAAAGAAAACAGGGTTCACCAGATATTTAATTATGTTGGACTTGCAAATAGGAATTAATTTTGTTCAGAGACTTAAAAAAAAATCACAGATTTGCCAAATATTTTCACAACTTTTTCAAATATTTTCACAACAAAATCAATATTTTTATTTCAGAAAGTGATCTTGAACTTAACTAAGGGGAAGGGGGAGTTCCTGTTTTGTATTCAGACTTTTATTTCAAATTTAATTTAAATTCAGACAGCTTATGAACAAGTTTATGAAATAATGTGATTATATATGTTTTTAAGTGTTTGCATTTTTAGAAATAAACAAATGTCACAGCAACATAAAGTCTGAATACAGCAGGTTATACTTTCTTACAGCTACTTGACACGTGTTTCATTTTATGAATGACACACTGAAAATGCCTTAATATGACACAGCATAAAAATGGTTGACATACAGTTTATATTCATTATCATATATATATAAAAAAGGAGTATTACATCAATATTTACATACAGCAATATGTGTAACCTTTTAAATAAACAGCTTATATGGAGCAGTGAGTGAGAACATACAGTTATAATAGAAAAAATAGATGGCTCTTTCCTTCCCTGTGATCAGTCAGTTATATTAACGGCTAGCTAACATCAGATGTTTTTAATAACCACCAACGACCTGAGATCAACCCGTGTTTCCCTTTAACACTTAAGACTATCGTTAACTACGTTAAGTTAAAGGATTCATCTCCAAAATTGAAATTTTGTGGGGTAGCTTTATTTTGAAAGTTTCCAGCAGGTCACAAATTGAACAAAATATTAATGAACAACAGAGTTTAGCCAATAAAATCAGCTTCCCTGTAGTCACAGCATGTAACATGTTAATTTCCTGTTAATTAGAATATGCTCTTCGTTTTCTGTAAAACCTGGAGTGACTGATGGTTTAAAGCGTCTTCTGTTCCTGTAGGTGTGTCAGCATTTAACTTCCATAAACTGGTAACACTTTTATTCTGACAGTCAGTGGAGAACGTGATATAAAGCAGGGATACTGATCATCTCTGACATCATATTTATGTTGTTTTCACTTTTATACACGTCTGTATTTTTCTTGTTTTGTGTGATGTATAGCTGATGTTCGTTAACTCAGGTAGTTTTGATAATGCCAGAATGAGCTACATAACAACGTTTCTTCTCTCCATCAGATGTCATCGTCCCTTCAGCGTCCGGTGTAGATGAAATCTGAGGAGAGACAAACAAACAAAGTTATATGGTCAGTAAAAATGCTTTGATGAAAACTGTATAATAGCAGGTACTGATGTGAAAATATACGATATGTGTTTACAGTTTAGTCTGTTAATATTTCATGTACTGTGTGGTTACTTATTTACAGAAGTTGAATGTGTAGTTTGTGATGTTATGTGGAGGTTTTTAGGTCGTCTCACCACGGCAGTATTCAGGGTTGAAGTTTTCGTAGATGGGGTAGAGAGGGTTCTCCTGTTCACTGCGATGTTTCCGGGCTCTCAGGACGTCCCGCACACACTGGTGCAGGAAGGCATACTGGCACTGCAGCACGCACACACACACACACACACACACACACACACACACACACACACACATCAGGAAATCAGTTAAGAAGTGTAATGAATACCTTGATATGTATCATCATCATTATTGATATTCCAAAGAAAAAAGTGTTATATTAAATTACAGTATGTCATTTCTTGTTTGGTGCTAAAGTTACTGGTCGTTTAACCTTAGATTAGTGCTATGGTTACTAGTCTTTTTGCCCTACTTTGGCCCCCATATTTACTGGTCTTTTACCCCTTGTTTAGTCCTATAGTTACTGATAATTTGGTCCTATAATTAGGGGTCTTTTAGCCTTAGATTGGCGCTGTAATTACTGGACTTTTTTGCCCTACTTTGGGCTTATATTTACTGGTCTTATAGCCCTAATTTGGTCCCATAATTACTGGTGTTTTAGCTTTAGATTGGCAGTAGAGTTACTGGTCTTTTAGTCCCAGGTTGCTGCTTTATTTTCTGATCCTGGTCTTTTTGCTCAGTAGTTGCTGGTGTTTTACTAAAGTGGTCAAATATGAACATGTAATCATAATGTAAGCATTCAGGTTTTCAGACAAAACAAACGGGGCAGTGTTGTGTGTGACAGAGTGTATCAGTGTGGGGGAGTGTACCTCAGTCTGGACCATGTGTTGGCGGTGCAGGCGGAGGTCAAACACACAGCCGTACAGGTCAATGGTTCCTTTAGAGTCCAACTGCTGCAGAACCCGATCCAAGGCGATGAACGTCCCTGTGCGGCCAACACCAGCACTGACACACACACACACACACACACACACAGAATAAACTGTAAAGCAGTGTATCCTCAAGTTGAAGAGGCTGGAACGTTTTTACTAAAAAATTAAGTCAATGATTATAGAAGTAGTCTATATACTGTGTTGGTTTGATTAATCACTTAATCTGCTAATTGTCAAACCTTTGCTGACTCCCAGTCAGTCATTTCCTCAGAGAGGTTTTTTGTCAGGCCCTGGTAAGGTCCACAGACGTCACACTCACTCTTGTGTCTTACCTGCAGTGCACAATGGTGGCTCCAGTGCTGGGTGATCGGTCCACGTAGTCCCGGACCGTCCTGACAAACTGGATCAGGGACTGGGTGCTCTCTGGGACTCCATGGTCGGGCCACACGGTGTAGTGGAAGTGACGCAGCACCCGAGGGTAAGTACAGCTGCTCTCCTGTCAGGATTAATTGATTATATATTAATAAAAAGACACAGTGTCAGTGCAGTGAGGTACAGTCAGAGATAAAGAGCAGGTACCGAGGTAATCTTGAACTCTCTGATGGTCCACTCAGGCAGGACGGACTCTGACAGCATCTGAATAACCAGGTCACCGTAGTACAGAGGCTCTCTGTCTGCAGGCCAGTACTGATCACACTTCACCTGCAACACAAAAACACATCCTTTACATATTTAAATACTTTTCATTAATACAGTTTCTTCCATATGTTTTTAAATGTTCACTCTGTTGTCAAGTTACAATCCAATAATGTAACATACAAAGAACAGTAAAATACCTTAGCATTTATCCAGATTTAAGTTACATATTTAAGTTGCATATTTTTCTCTGATTCATATCGTTGTAAACTAAATATCTTTTAGGTGTTTTCACACCTGCCCTGTTTGGTTTGGTTTAATCGAACACAAGTTTGTTTGCCCCTCAGTGTTAAAATCAACCCGCTAAACAATCAAGAAAACTTTCTGATTAATAAAAATAATTGTTAGTAGTATCCCCAGTTATTTATGTTATTATGTTAATATTCAGTCTCCTCTAAATTTACTCTTAATCTGTTAGAATTAACATGAAAGTTTGATCAAAAGTAAAATTTGGAAAATTCTTCACTTCTTACTCAGACTGCAAAATGATGCTAACAGCTACAGGTGACTGCAGATATTTTATCTAATACTTTTTTATTCCTTTGTTACCTTAGATTTTGATATTTATATACTGGCCCCCAAACAAAGCACTGAAATGGTCCCCATAATGAAAAGGATTCATCCTGACTGGCACCAGATATCAGAGTCTGGCCTGTTGATGTTGAGATATTTGCCTCTTGACCACGACAATAAAACAAAGAGACCCAAAATTAAACTGTCAGTGACTCACCCGCCCCTTCTCTACACACTGCGTCACCATGACGACATTGTAGACGCCGTGCTCCCACACCATCCGCCAGAAATCGTCCTTAGTGCCGGGCAGCGGGCCCTGGGTGGCAATGTACTCCCTGCGGTAGTTATTACCCTTCACACACACATACAGGAGAGCGATATAAGTACTGTGTGTGTAAGTGTGTTTATTCAATATGTGTGCATGTGTGTGTACGTACAGGTATGTAGCTGGCATTGATGTAATCAGAGCAAGGGTCGTCCTCCAGGTACGACAGCTTCACTCTGGTTGAATCATCTACAGAAAACACACATTAATTATCCACATGAGTTTAATAACATACAGTATTTACTGGCACTGAGTTTGAGGAATCTGTGTGTATATGCATCTGCTGTTTTAAGTACAGGGTTAATGCTTTTAATGTAATGAATAATAATAATAAAACACTGTTCGCCATAGATGACAGCAAAAGGCAAGAGACTCTCTCACTGAGCTGAAATGAAACGAGTACTTAAAACTTTTTTAGATCTGCTGTGTGGTCGTTTATGGTGTGTGGTGTTTCGCTGGGGGCGGGGCTCAGTGGAGAGCAGGGCTGCCCCCGCCTAATAATTTTCCCTAGTGGACCAACAGTCCTCATCAGGGTCCATCAGTGGACTAGTGTCCCTCATGTTTGTGATATGAATGTAATGATGAAATGATATATTTTGGTGGTTTGAGATGAAGGTGTGAGAAAGAATAGTCTCAGTAACATTGTTAACACTGTGCTACATTACAGAGAAATACAAACCGTACTAATGAACCTTCATTAATATAGGCCTATATTTTATCTCAAGTGCACGTCACACACTGAGCGAGCCGCCTGTTAATGACGCTGTGGGCTAATGGGCATGTAGCTACTTCCATGTTTCACATGATACGTCATGTTTGTAGTGGACCAATGAAGATGAGTTTACATATCACCTTGGGTTGGTCCTTCACCTTCTCAAAATGATCCCACACTTTGGATTTCCTGCCCCACATGTTATTAACTAGCCTGTGGAATAACCGCAGGTACCAGCCCTGGAAATTAACCTGACTCCTGTCTGACTGCTGAGCGTGGACACTTCCTGTGTCTGTCCTTTCAAAGTAAAGTCACACATGGTCCAGTCATATAGGTTTGGATTTATTTTGACAAGGTACAGCTCCTAATAGAGTTTCACATTTGTTTGTTTTGTTGTTGTTTGTTTTTTTTTTTCTGTGACTAAGTGACCAAAGAAATCTTGCCGACTAACGCTGGTCGACTGTGAGGGGGCAGCCCTAGTGCAGAGTGAGAGACAGCAGGGAGCTGGACAGTTGACAACAGCTGCTCTTGTTGTATTGCTGTGCATGAAAGATGATGTGAAACAAAATACAGCCGATCTCGATCAGTTAGAAAACGCCCTCATCAGCCCTGACACTGAACTTTGAGATCAGATCGAGACATCCCTCGTTATTTTCATTAATACATTAAATAAGAGCTCATCACACTTTCACAAAGCTCCAGCTGACGTCTTTAAATTGTAATTTTCACTAGACCAACAGTTTGAACCCCAAATATATTAAATTCACAAAAATACAAAACAGAGAAAAGCTCCAGTTAAATAATTGTTTAAAACGAACACGTCTGCTGCAGCAAAGTGACACTAGGCTGTTTCTTTCTCTAAATGACACCAGCTCTCATCACATTCAACAGCTCTACAGAGCCTTTATTACTGTAAGTGAGAATATTTGTCTTTAAATGTGAAGAGGTTCAGCTATGACTCACACACACTGAAAAGGATGATCCATTTTACTATATGACTGTGTGTGTGTGAGAGAGAGAGAGAGAGATTAATTATAGAGCTGTAAATTTATCACCTCAAGTCACAAATTATATTTTTCTGTTCATATAGAAAATTGGCTGCAGTTACACATGACTGACACTTAATTACTTTGGTTAAACTGTGATACTGATGGATACACAACTCTAAACACACACACACACACACACAGATGTCAACTCTTCAGTTAGATTGTAAAACACATTATCGTGTCATTTTCAGTAACAATAATGAAAATATCCAAACAGATTATTGGTATTAATTTCTTGTAAAATTCTTAACCTATTTTTTTAACACTGTCGAAGGCAGAGATCACAGCGTTTGAAAGATACCAAAGAAGAAGAGAAACAGACAGGAAGGAGTATTATCATGTCCGTCATAGAGAGTTAAAACAGACAGAAAGATATTTAAACATATGGTGTTTTAATTTCACTAAACTCTGTATTTTCTGCTGCAGCACGAACCGTCATCTGCATGTTAAGTTGTGTAGTTATTAATGTTTTTATCACCTCGAGGCTCGACCCTCAGACTGGTACATTGCTGTCGCCATGGAAACAGGTGCCGTCTCATTAATTAAAGCTCTTAACGATGTCATCATTGTAATGATTGTCAAACTGATTGATCGGTTTGTTTGCAGGAGACTTCCCTACATAACTTTGATAAAATAAAATTTATTTTCAGGCTCTGTTTAAGTCATTTAAGGTCTATATAAATACAGTTTATTTCATGTTAATGGTTGTTGCTGCAGCAGAGAAAACATGTAATCATACAAACATGTAATAGTACTAACATGGCAGGATGTTGTTGTAGCGGTTCTTCCCTCGGTTCTCTGGCAGTCGGGCTACGTCCATCGTCTGGTTGCGTCCTACATCCTTCAGATCCTGAGCAAACAAAAGATGATTCAGTTACAGTCTGAAGTCTTTTGACATTATAATTAAATCCATTCATGTGTTTTTTTTTACATTTAACAGATGAAGCCAAACTTTGGAAGTATGGAGTGTCATCGAAACACCAGCAGCAACCAGAGGTGAAATGTAAGTGTATTTACTCGTTTATTTCCACTTGATCCTACTCTCCTCTCCTCCTCCATCTCACGGGTATATATTGTATTTGTCACTGTGCTACATCTGTGTTGATGTTGACTGTTGGTGATAAACTGAAGGACGAAGTGTCTTCTGAAGTTTAATAAACTCTGTAAAAACCCTTTTAGATCAGCAGGAAAAGTCTGCCTCACAAAGCTGAAAACAGGATGGTTTTTCTGACTTTTTATGTCCAGTTCAGACCAAAGATTCACGATGAGACGAGTTCAAACAGGCAGCTAGTTGCAATGCACTGTTCTGTAACCTTGTAAAAACCTGTCGGTTGACAGGAAGTGACCTCACCATGAGACGGTGTATCATCCCTAGTCAACAACTCTCTGTGCTTCCGTTCTGATTTGCAGCTTTTCAGACTTATTTTGTGGCTGAATATAATTTGTAGCTTCTTAAAATCTGAAAGAGGATAGTGATAGTGAGATACTGGCTACAGTGATGAAACCAAACCAGCATCAGATGGACTGTATTCATAATCAATATGCCACAATAACATAACAGAGGGCTCCGCCCCTGCCGCAGTAAGCCAACACGCCGTCTGCGGTCATTTTGACTTGACCAGCAGACTTCACTACAAGCCGATTGGCTGTTGAAACAGGTGACGTGCTTTAAAAGTCGAGCTCAGACGGGCCAGTTCACACCGCTGACACTTTCCTCTGCAACGTTCTGAAACGGTTTTGTCTCGTCACCAATCTTTGGTCTGACCTGGACTTTAAAGATTCATGGTTCTCACAGGACAGCCACGCTACAAACAAATTATCTTATAGACCATGATGCATTGTTGTAGATGAAACTACCCAACAGGATATAGAGGAGTTAAAATAAGCACAATTTTAAAGTAGGTTCATTTTAGTGCTTTAAATGTTTTAGTACATTTTGCTGATGACACATATTTGTACTAAAGTAAGGTTTTGAATGCAATAAAACAATTAGCTGTAACTAAATCTGATCACAGAACAGCTTTTACCTCAAACTCCTCAGACAGCAGGTAGTTGGAGTCGGCCTGCAGTTTGGTCAGGTGGGACTCAAAGTGACAGGCTTTGATCGGGCTGGACAGACAGACAGACAGATATTAGTTATGAAAACAGACATATACTACGCTATTAACAGAAATTTCAAATATTTCATAACTATATAACCATGTGCTTTAACTATCAACTAAGATCTGATGCAACTGTAGAGACTCTCACCTGGTGACTCGACGATTGCTGCAACAAGAATAAAGACAGGTTATGAGTCATGTGTCACAGAGTTAATAATTTTAGAGGTAGATTTATAATTATTAAACTTTTGTAGACAGTTGTAAACGTATAATTTTTTTTATTATAACAGGTTACGACAGACGGCATTATAATCCAGGATTATATCTGGTGTTAACATCACCAGACAATTCATACAATAAATAATATAATACATTTCTACATAATATTTATTAGAATAGTGTAATGTTTTGTTAGCATTGTAATTACTTTATCTTTTATATTTAGAGTAATTGTTGTGTAATTATGCTGCATAACTTGCACAAAGTGACTGTGTTTAAACATTTGTCAGTGTTTGTGGTTTCACAGAAAACAAGACAAAACTTGAATGAAACAAAACTTTTAGTCTCAATTTGTCAACACTCGTTTATTAAAATAATTTAACCAGAAGAACACTGACATTTTTTTAAGAAGCGCATTCCCATTAAACACCATCTTTTTTTTTTTTTTTTTTTAATGTTTTATTTTTTAAAATAATTGTTAATGGTTCAAATTAGAAGCCGACCAATATAATATAAATATTTGAGAGTTTTTAAAAAAACAGACGATGACATATTGGCAGATATTTAATAAACATGTTTTATTTGTGCAGCCTGGTAAATATTATATCTTTGTAAAAACATTTTAAATTTGTTTTTGCAATTAAAAAAAAACTGAAAATTGTGAATTATTTTCAAAGTAGAATCAATTTCATGATTGTGGAGTCCTGTCAGACATCCTGTTCACGATGTTCAAGTGCCAGTAAGTTTTGTAAAAACATAACAGTATATGCCCACATATTTAATCATTTCTTATTTGTACAGTCTGTTAAATGACTTTTTTAGTGTTTATGTTTTTAGAAAAATGTACAACTTATGATGATTCTTTAAAAACATATAAGAGTTAATTTTATGAATGTGCAGTCATGTTATAAGGACAACTTTAAGCTGAAGCTCAGAAATGAAAACTTAATGAGTTGTTATGAACACAGAAACATCTGCACATGAACACACACACACACTCAGTATTAAACAGATGCTGTGTACTATGGTGTCTGAGTGATGAGGTGATCTGAGACAGAGACAGGACTTTTGGAAGCTAATACCTCACACACTCACATATTGAACGTAGGAGGTATTGAAAATGAAACTCTCTCTCACACACACATACTGGAGAAAAATAATTACACACTCAGTTACCTCCTGACACCCAGATATAATCCTGAAGCTGGGACTTCTTTCCACATATTCATCCTCACCACCGGATTCTCCTGCACAGCCCTGCACACACAAACACACACACAGATACATATTAGAAAATATCTGCACCAAACAAACTGCACAGAGTACCTGCAGACATGTTGTTGAGAATGACGTTGATTTTTGTTGTGAAAAAGTGGCTCCAGTTGTAGTTTATACTGTCCTAGTTTAAGTTAAATATATATTTAATGTATGCCTTTCATAGCAAGAAATAAACCAATATGGTAAACACTGTTACATGCATTTTTTCCTAAATATATTTGTTCAGATGTGATTTTGTATTTAATTACAATTTGAACTCATTTTTCTTATTTTCATTATTTCTTTGACATATCTCATCTGGCCTGGGAACGCCTTGAGATCCCTCAGGAGGAGCTGGAGAGCGCTGTTGGGGAGAGGGATGTCTAAAGTACCAAGCTCAGCCTGCTGCCCCCGCGACCAAGCCCCGGGTAAGCAGGTGAAGATGGATAGATGGATATTTGTTCACAAATGTCAGTATATTTGAATGAAAAAAAAAACCCTTAAACTTTTAATAGTATCTGTAGCACATTTAAGTGTATACATACACACTTTTATGGACATACTATACTATGACTTTTATGGACATCCTCACAACCTTTTTTTTTTTTTTTTATGACAGTAGCAGGTGGGTCTGCGTTCTTTCTCAAATCCACAACAGTCTCAGTGCTCTAGAGACAGTGAAGACAGTTGTGGATTTCAGGAAGAAAGTAGCCCCGCCCACCATCACATCTCTGTGTCGTCTCCCCAGTTGACCCTGGACCTTCAGTGGGAGCTTAACATCGGCACTGTCATCTTAACCGCACAAGAGAAGATGAACTTCCTGCAGCAGCAAAGACAATGGTGCACGTATACGCTGCCATCATCAAGTCCATCCTCAAACACCATCTGTTGCTGCTGCCAAGGACAGGCAGAATGCAGCGGATCATTCACTGTGGGGACAAAGTGACTGGCTGCAACCTGCTCTCCCTCCAGGACCTTCCTGCCCCCAGGACCCTGCAGCAGGCAGGAAAGATTGTGGTTGGCCTCTCCAGACCAGGACACAAACTCTTTGAACCACTCCCCCATGGCAGGAAGTGGTCCATCAGGACTAAAACCTCACACCACAAAACACTGTCCTCTTGTATGTCGTCCAAAATCATGAAAAAAACATCATAGTATAGCATGTCGTCAAAAGTCATGAAAGAAGTCATAGTATAGCATGTCGTCCGAAATCGTGAAAAAAACGTCATAGTATAGCATGTCATCTAAAAGTATGAAAAAAGTCATAGTATAGTATGTCGTCCGAAATCATGAAAAAAACGTCATAGTATAGCATGTCGTCCGAAATCATGAAAAAAGGTCATAGTATAGCATGTCGTCCGAAATCGTGAATAAACTTGGTCAAAAAGTATGAAAAAACGTCATAGTATAGCATGTCGTCCGAAATCATGAAAAAAACGTCATAGTATAGCATGTCGTCCGAAATCGTGAAAAAAACGTCACAGTATAGCATGTCGTCCGAACTCATGAAAAAACGTCATAGTATAGCATGTCGTCCGAAATCGTGAAGAAACGTCTTCAAAAAGTATGAAAAAATGTCATAGTATAGCATGTCGTCCAAAATCATGAAAAAAACGTCATAGTATAGTATGTCGTCCGAAATCGTGAAAAAACGTCATAGTATAGCATGTCGTCCGAAATCGTGAAAAAACGTCATAGTATAGCATGCCGTCAAAAAGTATGACAAAATGTCATAGTATAGCATGTCGTCCGAAATCATGAAAAAACGTCATAGTATAGTATGTCGTCCGAAATCGTGAAAAAAAGTCATAGTATAGCATGTCGTTTAAAAGTATGAAAAAATGTCATAGTATAGAATGTCGTCCGAAATCGTGAAAAAACGTCATATATAGCATGTCGTCCGAAATTGTGAAAAAAAGTCATAGTATAGAGTGACGTCAAAAAGTGTGAAAAAATGTCATAGTATAGAATGTCGTCGGAAATCGTGAAAAAAGGTCATAGTATAGCATGTCGTCCGAAATCGTGAAAAAAGATTGTATAGCATGTCGTCCGAAATCGTGAAAAAAGATCATTGTATAGCATGTCGTCCGAAATCGTGAAAAAAAATCATTGTATAGCATGTCGTCCGAAATCATGAAAAAAGGTCATAGTATAGCATGTCGTCAAAAGTCATGAAAGAAGTCATAGTATAGTATGTCGTCCGAAATCATGAAAAAACGTCATAGTGTAGCATGTCATCCGAAATCGTGAAGAAACGTCTTCAAAAAGTATGAAAAAATGTCATAGTATAGCATGTCGTTTAAAAGTATGAAAAAATGTCATAGTATAGCATGTCGTCCGAAATCGTAAAAAAACGTCATATATAGCATGTCGTCCGAAATTGTGAAAAAAAGTCATAGTATAGCATGACGTCAAAAAGTGTGAAAAAATGTCATAGTATAAAATGTCGTCGGAAATCGTGAAAAAAGGTCATAGTATAGCATGTCGTCAAAAAGTATGAAAAAAGATTTTAGTATAGCATGTCGTCCGAAATCATGAAAAAAGATCATAGTATAGCATGTCGTCCGAAATCGTGAAAAAAAAAAGTCATAGTACAGCATGTCGTCAAAAAGTATGAAAGAAAGTCATAGCATAGCATGTCGTCTAAAATCGTGAAAAAACGTCATAGTATAGCATGTCGTCTAAAAATATGAAAAAATGTCATAGTATAGTATGTCGTCCGAAATCGTGAAAAAAGATCATTGTATAGCATGTCGTCCGAAATCCTGAAAAAAACGTCATAGTATAGCATGTCGTCTAAAAATATGAAAAAATGTCATAGTATAGTATGTCGTCCGAAATCGTAAAAAAAGATCATTGTATAGCATGTCGTCCGAAATCGTGAATAAACTTCGTCAAAAAGTATGAAAAAACGTCATAGTATAGCATGTCGTCCGAAATCATGAAAAAAACGTCACAGTATAGCATGTCGTCCGAAATCGTGAAGAAACGTCTTCAAAAAGTATGAAAAAATGTCATAGTATAGCATGCCGTCCAAAATCATGAAAAAAACGTCATAGTATAGCATGCCGTCAAAAAGTATGAAAAAATGTCATAGTATAGCATGTCGTCCGAAATCGTGAAAAAAAGTCATAGTATAGCATGTCGTTTAAAAGTATGAAAAAACGTCATAGTATAGTATGTCGTCCGAAATCATGAAAAAAACGTCATAGTATAGCATGTCGTCCGAAATCATGAAAAAAGGTCATAGTATAGCATGTCGTCCGAAATCGTGAATAAACTTGGTCAAAAAGTATGAAAAAACGTCATAGTATAGCATGTCGTCCGAAATCATGAAAAAAACGTCACAGTATAGCATGTCGTCCGAAATCATGAAAAAACGTCATAGTATAGCATGTCGTCCGAAATCGTGAAGAAACGTCTTCAAAAAGTATGAAAAAATGTCATAGTATAGCATGTCGTCCAAAATCATGAAAAAAACGTCATAGTATAGTATGTCGTCCGAAATCGTGAAAAAACGTCATAGTATAGCATGTCGTCCGAAATCGTGAAAAAACGTCATAGTATAGCATGCCGTCAAAAAGTATGACAAAATGTCATAGTATAGCATGTCGTCCGAAATCATGAAAAAACGTCATAGTATAGTATGTCGTCCGAAATCATGAAAAAACGTCATAGTATAGAATGTCGTCCGAAATCGTAAAAAAACGTCATAGTATAGCATGTCGTTTAAAAGTATGAAAAAATGTCATAGTATAGAATGTCGTCCGAAATCGTGAAAAAAAGTCATAGTATAGCATGTCGTTTAAAAGTATGAAAAAATGTCATAGTATAGAATGTCGTCCGAAATCGTAAAAAAACGTCATATATAGCATGTCGTCCGAAATTGTGAAAAAAAGTCATAGTATAGCATGACGTCAAAAAGTGTGAAAAAATGTCATAGTATAGAATGTCGTCGGAAATCGTGAAAAAAGGTCATAGTATAGCATGTCGTCCGAAATCGTGAAAAAAGATCATTGTATAGCATGTCGTCCGAAATCATGAAAAAAGGTCATAGTATAGCATGTCGTCCGAAATCGTGAATAAACTTCGTCAAAAAGTATGAAAAAACGTCATAGTATAGCATGTCGTCAAAAGTCATGAAAGAAGTCATAGTATAGTATGTCGTCCGAAATCATGAAAAAAACGTCATAGTATAGCATGTCGTCCGAAATCATGAAAAAAGGTCATAGTATAGCATGTCGTCCGAAATCATGAAAAAAACGTCACAGTATAGCATGTCGTCCGAAACCATGAAAAAACGTCATAGTATAGCATGTCGTCCGAAATCGTGAAGAAACGTCTTCAAAAAGTATGAAAAAATGTCATAGTATAGCATGTCGTTTAAAAGTATGAAAAAATGTCATAGTATAGCATGTCGTCTAAAAGTATGAAAAAATGTCATAGCATAGCATGTCGTCTGAAATCATGAAAAAAGATCATAGTATAGCATGTCGTCCGAAATCGTGAAAAAAAAGTCATAGTACAGCATGTCGTTTAAAAGTATGAAAAAATGTCATAGTATAGCATGTCGTTTAAAAGTATGAAAAAATGTCATAGTATAGCATGTCGTCCGAAATTGTGAAAAAAAGTCATAGTATAGCATGACGTCAAAAAGTATGAAAAAATGTCATAGTATAGAATGTCGTCGGAAATCGTGAAAAAAGGTCATAGTATAGCATGTCGTCCGAAATCATGAAAAAATGTCATAGCATAGCATGTCGTCAAAAAGTATGAAAAAAGATTTTAGTATAGCATGTCGTCCGAAATCATGAAAAAAGATCATAGTATAGCATGTCGTCCGAAATCGTGAAAAAAAAAAGTCATAGTACAGCATGTCGTCAAAAAGTATGAAAGAAAGTCATAGCATAGCATGTCGTCTAAAATCGTGAAAAAACGTCATAGTATAGCATGTCGTCCGAAATCGTGAAAAAAGATCATTGTATAGCATGTCGTCCGAAATCCTGAAAAAAACGTCATAGTATAGCATGTCGTCTAAAAATATGAAAAAATGTCATAGTATAGTATGTCGTCGGAAATCGTGAAAAAAGGTCATAGTATAGCATGTCGTCCGAAATCGTAAAAAAAGATCATTGTATAGCATGTCGTCCGAAATCATGAAAAAAACGTCACAGTATAGCATGTCGTCCGAAATCGTGAAGAAACGTCTTCAAAAAGTATGAAAAAATGTCATAGTATAGCATGCCGTCCAAAATCATGAAAAAAACGTCATAGTATAGCATGCCGTCAAAAAGTATGAAAAAATGTCATAGTATAGCATGTCGTCCGAAATCGTGAAAAAAAGTCATAGTATAGCATGTCGTTTAAAAGTATGAAAAAACGTCATAGTATAGTATGTCGTCCGAAATCATGAAAAAAGGTCATAGTATAGCATGTCGTCCGAAATCGTGAATAAACTTGGTCAAAAAGTATGAAAAAACGTCATAGTATAGCATGTCGTCCGAAATCATGAAAAAAACGTCACAGTATAGCATGTCGTCCGAAATCATGAAAAAACGTCATAGTATAGCATGTCGTCCGAAATCGTGAAGAAACGTCTTCAAAAAGTATGAAAAAATGTCATAGTATAGCATGTCGTCCAAAATCATGAAAAAAAGTCATAGTATAGTATGTCGTCCGAAATCGTGAAAAAACGTCATAGTATAGCATGCCGTCAAAAAGTATGACAAAATGTCATAGTATAGCATGTCGTCCGAAATCATGAAAAAACGTCATAGTATAGAATGTCGTCCGAAATCGTAAAAAAACGTCATATATAGCATGTCGTTTAAAAGTATGAAAAAATGTCATAGTATAGCATGTCGTCCGAAATCGTGAAAAAAAGTCATAGTATAGCATGTCGTTTAAAAGTATGAAAAAATGTCATAGTATAGAATGTCGTCCGAAATCGTAAAAAAACGTCATATATAGCATGTCGTCCGAAATTGTGAAAAAAAGTCATAGTATAGCATGACGTCAAAAAGTGTGAAAAAATGTCATAGTATAGAATGTCGTCGGAAATCGTGAAAAAAGGTCATAGTATAGCATGTCGTCCGAAATCGTGAAAAAAGATCATTGTATAGCATGTCGTCCGAAATCATGAAAAAAGGTCATAGTATAGCATGTCGTCCGAAATCATGAAAAAAACGTCACAGTATAGCATGTCGTCCGAAACCATGAAAAAACGTCATAGTATAGCATGTCGTCCGAAATCGTGAAGAAACGTCTTCAAAAAGTATGAAAAAATGTCATAGTATAGCATGTCGTTTAAAAGTATGAAAAAATGTCATAGTATAGCATGTCGTCCGAAATTGTGAAAAAAAGTCATAGTATAGCATGACGTCAAAAAGTATGAAAAAATGTCATAGTATAGAATGTCGTTGGAAATCGTGAAAAAAGGTCATAGTATAGCATGTCGTCCGAAATCATAAAAAATGTCATAGTATAGCATGTCGTCTAAAAGTATGAAAAAATGTCATAGCATAGCATGTCGTCTGAAATCATGAAAAAAGATCATAGTATAGCATGTCGTCCGAAATCGTGAAAAAAAAGTCATAGTACAGCATGTCGTTTAAAAGTATGAAAAAATGTCATAGTATAGCATGTCGTTTAAAAGTATGAAAAAATGTCATAGTATAGCATGTCGTCCGAAATTGTGAAAAAAAGTCATAGTATAGCATGACGTCAAAAAGTATGAAAAAATGTCATAGTATAGAATGTCGTCGGAAATCGTGAAAAAAGGTCATAGTATAGCATGTCGTCCGAAATCATGAAAAAATGTCATAGCATAGCATGTCGTCAAAAAGTATGAAAAAAGATTTTAGTATAGCATGTCGTCCGAAATCGTGAAAAAAAAAAGTCATAGTACAGCATGTCGTCAAAAAGTATGAAAGAAAGTCATAGCATAGCATGTCGTCTAAAATCGTGAAAAAACGTCATAGTATAGCATGTCGTCTAAAAATATGAAAAAATGTCATAGTATAGTATGTCGTCCGAAATCGTGAAAAAAGATCATTGTATAGCATGTCGTCCGAAATCGTGAATAAACTTGGTCAAAAAGTATGAAAAAACGTCATAGTATAGCATGTCGTCCGAAATCATGAAAAAAACGTCACAGTATAGCATGTCGTCCGAAATCGTGAAAAAACGTCATAGTATAGTATGTCGTCCGAAATCATGAAAAAACGTCATAGTATAGAATGTCGTCCGAAATCGTAAAAAAACGTCATATATAGCATGTCGTTTAAAAGTATGAAAAAATGTCATAGTATAGCATGTCGTCCGAAATCGTGAAAAAAAGTCATAGTATAGCATGTCGTTTAAAAGTATGAAAAAATGTCATAGTATAGAATGTCGTCGGAAATCGTGAAAAAAGGTCATAGTATAGCATGTCGTCGGAAATCGTGAAAAAAGATCAGTGTATAGCATGTCGTCCGAAATCGTGAAAAAAGATCATTGTATAGCATGTCGTCCGAAATCGTGAATAAACTTCGTCAAAAAGTATGAAAAAACGTCATAGTATAGCATGTCGTCAAAAGTCATGAAAGAAGTCATAGTATAGTATGTCGTCCGAAATCATGAAAAAAACGTCATAGTATAGCATGTCGTCCGAAATCATGAAAAAAGGTCATAGTATAGCATGTCGTCCGAAATCATGAAAAAAACGTCACAGTATAGCATGTCGTCCGAAATCATGAAAAAACGTCATAGTATAGCATGTCGTCCGAAATCGTGAAGAAACGTCTTCAAAAAGTATGAAAAAATGTCATAGTATAGCATGTCGTTTAAAAGTATAAAAAAATGTCATAGTATAGCATGTCGTCCGAAATCATGAAAAAAACGTCACAGTATAGCATGTCGTCCGAAATTGTGAAGAAACGTCTTCAAAAAGTATGAAAAAATGTCATAGTATAGCATGTCGTCCGAAATCGTGAAAAAAAGTCATAGTATAGCATGTCGTTTAAAAGTATGAAAAAATGTCATAGTATAGAATGTCGTCCGAAATCGTAAAAAAACGTCATATATAGCATGTCGTCCGAAATTGTGAAAAAAAGTCATAGTATAGCATGACGTCAAAAAGTGTGAAAAAATGTCATAGTATAGAATGTCGTCCGAAATCGTGAAAAAATGCCATATGTCCGAAATCGTGGAAAAAAGTCATAGTATAGCATGTCGTCCAAAATCATGAAAAAATGGACTCTCAGAAACTGGTTCATGCCTTCATCTCAAACAGATTAGACTATTGTAACGCTGTATTCACAGGATTATCCAAACACTCAGTAGGATGGCTCTAGCTCATTCAAAATGCAGCAGCCAGAATCCTCACACGTACACGGAAATTTGACCATATTACTCCAGTACTGAAATCACTTCATTGGCTCCCGGTACAACACAGAATCTCCTTTACAATCCTGCTAATAGTCTACAAAGCACTTAATGGTTCGGCTCCTCAATACATTTCTGACGTGCTCACTACATACACCCCAGTCAAGTCTCTCAGGTCATCAGGCAGAGCTCTTCTAGCTGCACCCGAAATTAGATCCAGGGCTGGTGAGGTGGCCTTCAGCTACTGTGGTCCTGTTCTCTGGAACAAGCTGCCTGATGACCTGAGGTCCATCACTACTGTGTCCACATTTAAAACCAGACTCAAAACTTTTCTGTTTTCCCAGGCTTATAGTTAAATACTGTCTGCGTGGTCTCTGTGTGTGTGTTGTTGTTTTTTTTTTTGTTCACATATTTTTTTGGTGGTGTAT
The DNA here is from genome assembly GCA_019142605.1 of Cephalopholis sonnerati. Lineage (NCBI taxonomy): Eukaryota > Metazoa > Chordata > Actinopteri > Perciformes > Serranidae > Cephalopholis > Cephalopholis sonnerati. Next base: position 2,931,646 of record JAGQAX010000022.1, on the reverse strand, counting down.
ATTATTGTTGGTGTTTTGTAGCTGGAGCAGAACTGTGAAAATGAATTTCCCCCTGGGGACAATAAATTATGAATCTGAATCTGTTTTTGTAATCATATGGCTGCACTGTTTCTGTTACAGTCAGTTACATGTGTGGCTATGTGTCAGGGCAGGGGTTTCTTTATGATTGTCTTGATGTTTTATGATTGTCTTATTCTGGACTCCAATGCTGTGTTATGTTGTTGTTTCTTGTTTTTAAATGTAAAGCACTTTGAGTTTACTTGTAATGAATTGTGCTATACAAATAAAATTGATATTGACATAGCATGTCGTCCAAAATCATGAAAAAATGTCATAGTATAGCATGTTGTCCGAAATCGTGAAAAAACGTCATAGTATAGTATGTCGTCCAAAATCATGAAAAAACGTCATAGTATAGTATGTCGTCTAAAAAATATGAAAAAAGTCATAGTATAGTATGTCATCTAAAAGTATGAAAAAAGTCATAGTATAGTATGTCGTCTGAAATCGTGAAAAAATGTCATAGTATAGTATGTCGTCCGAAAGCGTGAAAAAAACGTCATAGAATAGTATGTCGTCTAAAAGTATGAAAAAAGTCATAGTATAGTATGTCATCTAAAAGTATGAAAAAAGTCATAGTATAGTATGTCGTCTGAAATCGTGAAAAAATGTCATAGTATAGTATGTCGTCCGAAATCATGAAAAAACGTCATAGTATAGTATGTCGTCCGAAAGCGTGAAAAAAACGTCATAGAATAGTATGTCGTCTAAAAGTATGAAAAAAGTCATAGTATAGTATGTCGTCTGAAATCGTGAAAAAATGTCATAGTATAGTATGTCGTCCGAAATCGTGAAAAAAAAGTCATAGAATAGTATGTCATCTAAAAGTATGAAAAAACGTCATAGTATAGTATGTCGTCTAAAAATATGAAAAAAGTCATGGTATAGTATGTCATCTAAAAGTATGAAAAAAGTCATAGTATAGTATGTCATCTAAAAGTATGAAAAAAGTCATAGTATAGTATGTCGTCCGAAATCGTGAAAAAAACGTCATAGTATAGCATGTCGTCCAAAATCATGAAAAAACGTCATAGTATAGTATGTCGTCCGAAATCGTGAAAAAAACGTCATAGTATAGTATGTCGTCTAAAAATATGAAAAAACGTCATGGTATAGTATGTCGTCCGAAATTGTGAAAAAAACGTCATCTAAAAGTATGAAAAAAGTCATAGTATAGTATGTCGTCCGAAATCGTGAAAAAAACGTCATAGTATAGCATGTCATCTAAAAGTATGAAAAAAGTCATAGTATAGTATGTCGTCTGAAATCGTGAAAAAATGTCATAGTATAGTATGTCGTCCAAAATCATGAAAAAACGTCATAGTATAGTATGTCGTCTAAAAATATGAAAAAACGTCATAGTATAGCATGTCGTCTAAAAATATGAAAAAACGTCATAGTATAGTATGTCGTCAAAAATCATGAAAAAACGTCATAGTATAGTATGTCGTCTAAAAATATGATAAAACGTCATAGTATAGCATGTCGTCCGAAATCATGGAAAAAAAGTCATAGTATAGTACGTCATCTAAAAGTATGAAAAAACGTCGTAGTATAGCATGTCGTCTAAAAATATGAAAAAATGTCATAGTATAGTATGTCGTCCGAAAGCGTGAAAAAAACGTCATAGAATAGTATGTCATCTAAAAGTATGAAAAAACGTCATAGTATAGTATGTCGTCTAAAAATATGAAAAAAGTCATAGTATAGTATGTCGTCTAAAAGTATGAAAAAAGTCATAGTATAGTATGTCATCTAAAAGTATGAAAAAAGTCATAGTATAGTATGTCATCTAAAAGTATGAAAAAAGTCATAGTATAGTACGTCATCTAAAAGTATGAAAAAACGTCGTAGTATAGCATGTCGTCTAAAAATATGAAAAAATGTCATAGTATAGTATGTCGTCCGAAAGCGTGAAAAAAACGTCATAGAATAGTATGTCATCTAAAAGTATGAAAAAACGTCATAGTATAGTATGTCGTCTAAAAATATGAAAAAAGTCATAGTATAGTATGTCATCTAAAAGTATGAAAAAAGTCATAGTATAGTATGTCATCTAAAAGTATGAAAAAACGTCATAGTATAGCATGTCGTCCAAAATCATGAAAAAACGTCATAGTATAGTATGTCGTCTAAAAATATGAAAAAACGTCATAGTATAGTATGTCGTCCAAAATCATGAAAAAACGTCATAGTATAGCATGTCATCCAAAATCATGAAAAAATGTCATAGTATAGTATGTCGTCCAAAAGTATGAAAAAACGTCGTAGTATAGCATGTCGTCTAAAAATATGAAAAAATGTCATAGTATAGTATGTCGTCCGAAAGCGTGAAAAAAACGTCATAGAATAGTATGTCATCTAAAAGTATGAAAAAACGTCATAGTATAGTATGTCGTCTAAAAATATGAAAAAAGTCATAGTATAGTATGTCGTCTAAAAGTATGAAAAAAGTCATAGTATAGTATGTCGTCTAAAAGTATGAAAAAAGTCATAGTATAGTATGTCATCTAAAAGTATGAAAAAAGTCATAGTATAGTATGTCATCTAAAAGTATGAAAAAACGTCATAGTATAGCATGTCGTCCAAAATCATGAAAAAACGTCATAGTATAGTATGTCGTCTAAAAATATGAAAAAACGTCATAGTATAGTATGTCGTCCAAAATCATGAAAAAACGTCATAGTATAGCATGTCATCCAAAATCATGAAAAAATGTCATAGTATAGTATGTCGTCCAAAAGTATGAAAAAACGTCATAGTATAGCATGTCGTCCGAAATCATGAAAAAAAAGTCATAGTATAGTACGTCATCTAAAAGTATGAAAAAACGTCGTAGTATAGCATGTCGTCTAAAAATATGAAAAAATGTCATAGTATAGTATGTCGTCCGAAAGCGTGAAAAAAAACGTCATAGAATAGTATGTCATCTAAAAGTATGAAAAAACGTCATAGTATAGTATGTCTTCTAAAAATATGAAAAAAGTCATAGTATAGTATGTCGTCTAAAAGTATGAAAAAAGTCATAGTATAGTATGTCATCTAAAAGTATGAAAAAAGTCATAGTATAGTATGTCATCTAAAAGTATGAAAAAACGTCATAGTATAGCATGTCGTCCAAAATCATGAAAAAACGTCATAGTATAGTATGTCGTCTAAAAATATGAAAAAACGTCATAGTATAGTATGTCGTCCAAAATCATGAAAAAACGTCATAGTATAGCATGTCATCCAAAATCATGAAAAAACGTCATAGTATAGTATGTCGTCTAAAAGTATGAAAAAAGTCATAGTATAGTATGTCATCTAAAAGTATGAAAAAAGTCATAGTATAGTATGTCGTCCGAAATCGTGAAAAAAACGTCATAGTATAGCATGTCGTCCGAAATCGTGAAAAAAAAGTCATAGTATAGCATGTCGTCCGAAATCGTGAAAAAAAAGTCATAGTATAGCATGTCATCTAAAAGTATGAAAAAACGTCATAGTATAGCATGTCGTCCAAAATCATGAAAAAATGTCATAGTATAGTATGTCGTCTAAAAATATGAAAAAACGTCATAGTATAGTATGTCGTTGAAAAATATGAAAAAATGTCATAGTATAGCATGTCGTCCGAAATCCTGAAAAAAACGTAATAGTATGTCGTCTAAAAATATGAAAAAACGTCATAGTATAGTATGTCGTCTAAAAATATGAAAAAATGTCATAGTATAGCATGTCGTCCGAAATCGTGCAAAAAACGTCATGGTATAGTATGTCATCTAAAAGTATGAAAAAACGTCATAGCATAGCATGACGTCCGAAATCGTGAAAAAATGCCATATGTCCGAAATCGTGGAAAAAAGTCATAGTATAGCATGTCGTCCAAAATCATGAAAAAATGGACTCTCAGAAACTGGTTCATGCCTTCATCTCAAACAGATTAGACTATTGTAACGCTGTATTCACAGGATTATCCAAACACTCAGTAGGATGGCTCTAGCTCATTCAAAATGCAGCAGCCAGAATCCTCACACGTACACGGAAATTTGACCATATTACTCCAGTACTGAAATCACTTCATTGGCTCCCGGTACAACACAGAATCTCCTTTAAAATCCTGCTAATAGTCTACAAAGCACTTAATGGTTCGGCTCCTCAATACATTTCTGACGTGCTCACTACATACACCCCAGTCAAGTCTCTCAGGTCATCAGGCAGAGCTCTTCTAGCTGCACCCGAAATTAGATCCAGGGCTGGTGAGGTGGCCTTCAGCTACTGTGGTCCTGTTCTCTGGAACAAGCTGCCTGATGACCTGAGGTCCATCACTACTGTGTCCACATTTAAAACCAGACTCAAAACTTTTCTGTTTTCCCAGGCTTATAGTTAAATACTGTCTGCGTGGTCTCTGTGTGTGTGTTGTTGTTTTTTTTTTTGTTCACATATTTTTTTGGTGGTGTATATTATTGTTGGTGTTTTGTAGCTGGAGCAGAACTGTGAAAATGAATTTCCCCCTGGGGACAATAAATTATGAATCTGAATCTGTTTTTGTAATCATATGGCTGCACTGTTTCTGTTACAGTCAGTTACATGTGTGGCTATGTGTCAGGGCAGGGGTTTCTTTATGATTGTCTTGATGTTTTATGATTGTCTTATTCTGGACTCCAATGCTGTGTTATGTTGTTGTTTCTTGTTTTTAAATGTAAAGCACTTTGAGTTTACTTGTAATGAATTGTGCTATACAAATAAAATTGATATTGACATAGCATGTCGTCAAAAATCATGAAAAAATGTCATAGTATAGTATGTCGTCCGAAATCGTGAAAAAAACGTCATAGTATAATATGTCATCTAAAAGTATGAAAAAACGTCATAGTATAGCATGTCATCTAAAAGTATGAAAAAAGTCATAGTATAGTATGTCGTCCAAAATCATGAAAAAACGTCATAGTATAGTATGTCGTCTAAAAAATATGAAAAAAGTCATAGTATAGTATGTCATCTAAAAGTATGAAAAAAGTCATAGTATAGTATGTCATCTAAAAGTATGAAAAAACGTCATAGTATAGCATGTCGTCCAAAATCATGAAAAAACGTCATAGTATAGTATGTCGTCTAAAAATATGAAAAAACGTCATAGTATAGTATGTCGTCCAAAATCATGAAAAAACGTCATAGTATAGCATGTCATCCAAAATCATGAAAAAATGTCATAGTATAGTATGTCGTCCAAAAGTATGAAAAAACGTCATAGTATAGCATGTCGTCCGAAATCATGAAAAAAAAGTCATAGTATAGCACGTCATCTAAAAGTATGAAAAAACGTCGTAGTATAGCATGTCGTCTAAAAATATGAAAAAATGTCATAGTATAGTATGTCGTCCGAAAGCGTGAAAAAAACGTCATAGAATAGTATGTCATCTAAAAGTATGAAAAAACGTCATAGTATAGTATGTCGTCTAAAAATATGAAAAAAGTCATAGTATAGTATGTCGTCTAAAAGTATGAAAAAAGTCATAGTATAGTATGTCATCTAAAAGTATTAAAAAAGTCATAGTATAGTATGTCATCTAAAAGTATGAAAAAAGTCATAGTATAGTATGTCATCTAAAAGTATGAAAAAACGTCATAGTATAGCATGTCGTCCAAAATCATGAAAAAACGTCATAGTATAGTATGTCGTCTAAAAATATGAAAAAACGTCATAGTATAGTATGTCGTCCAAAATCATGAAAAAACGTCATAGTATAGCATGTCATCCAAAATCATGAAAAAATGTCATAGTATAGTATGTTGTCCAAAAGTATGAAAAAACGTTATAGTATAGCATGTCGTCCAAAATCATGAAAAAATGTCATAGTATAGTATGTCGTCTAAAAATATGAAAAAACGTCATAGTATAGTATGTCGTCCAAAATCATGAAAAAACGTCATAGTATAGCATGTCATCCAAAATCATGAAAAAACGTCATAGTATAGTATGTCGTCTAAAAGTATGAAAAAAGTCATAGTATAGTATGTCATCTAAAAGTATGAAAAAAGTCATAGTATAGTATGTCGTCCGAAATCGTGAAAAAAAAGTCATAGTATAGCATGTCATCTAAAAGTATGAAAAAACGTCATAGTATAGCATGTCGTCCAAAATCATGAAAAAATGTCATAGTATAGTATGTCGTCTAAAAATATGAAAAAACGTCATAGTATAGTATGTCGTTGAAAAATATGAAAAAATGTCATAGTATAGCATGTCGTCCGAAATCCTGAAAAAAACGTCATAGTATAGTACGTCATCTAAAAGTATGAAAAAACGTCATAGTATAGCATGTCGTCCAAAATCATGAAAAAACGTCATAGTATAGTATGTCGTCCGAAATCGTGAAAAAAACGTCATAGTATAGTATGTCGTCTAAAAATATGAAAAAACGTCATAGTATAGTATGTCGTCCGAAATCATGAAAAAAAAGTCATAGTATAGTACGTCATCTAAAAGTATGAAAAAACGTCATAGTATAGCATGTCGTCCAAAATCATGAAAAAACGTCATAGTATAGTATGTCGTCCGAAATCGTGAAAAAAACGTCATAGTATAGTATGTCGTCTAAAAATATGAAAAAACGTCATAGTATAGTATGTCGTCTAAAAATATGAAAAAAGTCATAGTATAGTATGTCATCTAAAAGTATGAAAAAAGTCATAGTATAGTATGTCGTCCGAAATCGTGAAAAAAAAGTCATAGAATAGTATGTCATCTAAAAGTATGAAAAAACGTCATAGTATAGTATGTCGTCTAAAAGTATGAAAAATGTCATAGTATAGCATGTCGTCCGAAATCGTGAAAAAAAAGTCATAGTATAGCATGTCATCTAAAAGTATGAAAAAACGTCATAGTATAGCATGTCGTCCAAAATCATGAAAAAATGTCATAGTATAGTATGTCGTCTAAAAATATGAAAAAACGTCATAGTATAGTATGTCGTCTAAAAATATGAAAAAACGTCATAGTATAGTATGTCGTCTAAAAGTATGAAAAAAACGTCATAGTATAGCATGTCGTCTAAAAATATGAAAAAATGTCATAGTATAGTATGTCGTCCAAAATCATGAAAAAAACGTCATAGTATAGCATGTCGTCTAAAAGTATGAAAAAAACGTCATAGTATGTCGTCTAAAAATATGAAAAAACGTCATAGTATAGCATGTCGTCCGAAATCATGAAAAAAAAGTCATAGTATAGTACGTCATCTAAAAGTATGAAAAAACGTCATAGTATAGTATGTCGTCCGAAATCGTGAAAAAAACGTCATAGTATAGTATGTCGTCTAAAAATATGAAAAAAAGTCATAGTACAGCATGTCGTCTAAAAGTATGAAAAAACGTCATAGTATAGCATGTCGTCTAAAAGTATGAAAAAACGTCATAGTATAGTATGTCGTTCGAAAGACTTGTAGTGTTTAATTTTTTTTTTTTTTTTTTTTGTGCACTCACACTTTGCGGAGTCTCTGTCTGTAGACCAGCAGAGAGACGACAGCCACCATCATACCGATCAGGAACATCCCAGCACTCAGACCTTCAACGACGCCACCTAAAGGCTCTGACACACAACAACACACAGAGGGACAGTTAGATACATGCATTGTGTGTGAATGTGTGTGTGTGTGTGTGTGTTACTCACCTGCATGTGTCCTGAGCGATGCAGACAGGTAAGTGTCGGTGAAGAGCGGCTGAGGAAACTCTCGGTGGTTTTCATCAAACAGTCTGGTGAAAGCACGCACACTCAGCCTGAACACACACACACACACACACACATATATATATAAACACAGTGACACGTCTATAAATACACACTCCATGGACTGCACGTGGAGAATTGTGTGTGTTTGTGTGTGTCGTACCTGTAGGAGGTTTTGGCTTTCAGCGGCCCGTCGCAGAAGCCTCCATAGCTGTCGCTCAGGTAGAGGTCATCGTCATGGTAACGGTCACAGGCCCCGCCCAGCCGATCCCCTCCGGCCCCCAGGTTCACCTCCACCACCTGATCAGTTATTGACGGATTGATAACATTGATTTGATACACACTAAATAAAAACACTGACATGTACAAAGAGATTCAGTTTTTCTTTTCTTTTTTGATTTTGATTATAATTTTTTTGTTATTTTTTCATTGTTATCGTTCAATCAATATTTGTTAGTGATATTTTACAGAGCTGTATTTTGATGATTTTGTTGTAGATTTTATTACAGGAAGTGTTGTCCCTTTGTTGTTGTTGTTTTTACCACATTTATTTTCCCATTTGCTTTGTAAGATATTTGTTTTTGTCTCTGAGGTGTTTTTATTCTTATACACTAGTTCTTATTGTAACTACAGCCAACTACTCGTTTCTGTGTGACATTAAACAAAAAAACGTGAAAGTGCTGCAGAAAATATATAAAAAAATAAATAAAATATAGTTTTTTTCTTTCTTTTGATGCAGTAATTTCAGAAGTGTCCCTCACTGAGCCGAGATAGACATTTGTTATTAATGTTAATTTGTTAATTTATGTGTGAGCGCTTATCGCCATCAGACTTTTTAGAAAATTTGGAACAAATTTTTTTTTTTTGAATTCTTCTTGTCACCTGTCCAGCAGCGGTCTCTGTGTCCTGTGGACAACGGCTGGCGAAGTAGGCGGTCTGATACGCTCTGACGGAGGAGTTGCTGATGTAGTCGCGGTAGGAGGGCAGAGGGTGGCGCTGCTCCGGCTGCAGTATCTCATTGGCTGTCAGGAGAGAAGAGAACAGTCAGAGGACGACCTGACGGTGTTTCATTTAAATCTGGCCTAAAAATCCTGCTGACAGTCGCTCAGTCACAAACTGAGCTACAACAAAGACATAAAATCTGTAGATTCACATAAAGTATTTAAAATCTGTGTTTTTAAGTGTGTGTGTGTTTGTACCGTCAGACTCGGCCACGATCACGGCAAAGTATCGCACGGCTCCATTGGCGTCACTGAACCAGGAGCAGTTGAAGCGAAACAAGATGGAGGACGACGTTACCTTCGACGTCTTCTCACTGACTCGAACACTCGAGGGCGGGACCGGAGGACCTGAAGGAAACAGATTCAGACAAATTAAATCGAATAAACACAACAGCACAACTTGATTTCATCTCATCATAAGTTTGTTTGTTCATTTGTTGTAACTGCTGTTTGTATGTAATGTGTGGAAGCGTAAGCGTGTCCTCTCCCATTTTGTCTTTAAAATCTACCTTCTCTTGTACCTTTAAGAATTCTGAAGGATTAAATCAGATTTTGCTGTTTGACTTTGTCTTGCATATTTTTTAAATGTTTTTAAAGTGTCTCAGTTATTTAAAATGATTGTAGTGATCGTTTGTCAAATGTTGTCTTCCTAAATCAAAATTAAAACAGTAAATAAAGAAACAGTATGTAAAAATTGGTCTCATCATTTGACTTTAAAGATTTTACCTACAAAGTCAAAATTAGTAAGTCTCATAATTATGACTTTTATTTTTAAATTTATGAGATATTGAAGTAAATAATGAGAGTAAGTCAGAATTTTGTCTCACTCTCATCATCATCACTTTAACTTTGAAACTACAACAGTAATTAATAAATAAATATGTGAAATTCAGAACAATTTGAAGATTTTGACCTGCAAAACTCAGACTGATGTCTTAAAATTAAGAGGAAGTAAACATTTTGATTTACTGAGTCACAATTTAGCATCTCCTAATGTAAACACACCATAATTATAACACAATTATTTTAAAGTTCTGACATGGAAGTCATAAATGTGACTTACAAAGTTGAAATCATTTCTTACAGTCAGTATTTGTGTTTCATCGTTCCTGTTTGTTCCATCACTGTTGGTGCTGTCTTAACAGACGACCTGTCTCAGCTCTGTGTGTTTTCTCTTCCTCTGCTCTGTCGACTGTTTGTAGGTGAACTGTTACTAATAAAAAAAACGTTCTTGGGGATTTTCTGGAGTCGTTGCTTTTTTTATTTTCTGTTCTTTCTCTGTTTCTGTCTCCCAGTCCAGTTGTGTCGGGATGATTTATAATTCAACACAGGCAGAGAGGAGGAGGAAGAGGAGGAGGAGGAGGAGGAGGAGAGATGGACGTGAGGAGAGGAGCAAAGAAAGAAAAAGGCCGTAAAGAGAAGGACAAAAGTTTTCAGAGTGTTTTGGGTCACAGTTTTAAAGAAGTTCAAACTTGACCTAGTTAAAGTTTTATAGTTTTATCATGAGGTGCAGACTGACGCCCTGATCACTGATCACTGGAGTTAAACAGGTTGCAGCAAACAAACTGACATTAGTCGTAACTAAACAAACCAACGTCCTGTCTCTGGCTCTTAAATACACAGTTAGTTTTAGGTCTCAGGATTCTGCGACTTGCGCCGCTAACAGCTGGTGTGAACTAAATATGACAGTGTTTCATAAACTGTTCATATAATGTTGGTGAAGACTCTCAGTCCTCCAGGTCACGGTAATCTAAGTGTTGCATTTCTTGAATACGTTTCGCCTCTCATCCAAGAAGCTTCTTCAGTTCTGACGGACTGTAGCGTCCATTGTTAAACAGAGGAGGCGACCTACGACACCACTTATCACCCACCTGCAATACAGTCCTGAGTTCCCTCCCCAGACGACCTAACACCCTTTCACACCTGCTCCCATCTAAACCCTAACGACACACATGATGGCCGAGTGGGTCAACGACTCACATGTGACCTCAACGACTCCACCCCAGTCAGTTTGTTTGCTAAGTTTTTTTGATCACATGACTTGTAATGTCTTGTTCTTCTTACTGAGGTCAGATTCATCATCAGCCCTGCAGTGTTTCTTAAGTCTCACCTGCACAACTTGTTCTTCTGTTTGTTGCTGTAATTGATCAACAACAATGTGTTTGTACGACTTAGACGAGTGTGTGTGTGTGTGTGTGTGTGGTGTGGTGTGTGAGGTGGACGTGTGGAACATGCTGCGTGATGAGTTGAAACAAAGCACAAATATAAATCAATTTTAAAAAACTCCACAAAGGAAGATATTTCTGGCAGATATACAGACGAGGTGTGTCAGGGGAGTGTACATTCATTTTGTAACACTGGTTGGTCCTCAGACTGTAAACAAACTGGGTTTATTACTTCTTTATTTAACAGGAGGATAAACACACTGGGGATAGCTGTATGTTAGTTGTAAATAAATTTGGGAATTTGTTGAAATAAAATGAGTTAAAAGAAGAAATGTAAGTAAAGTTTAACTTCTACCTGCTCCTTCTCTGACACTGTTATCTCTGTTTTGTTTGTTTTTTATTATGTGTTTTTGGTTTTAAATGAAGTCATCAATTAATTAAATCATTCATTGAATTCTGATGTTTTGTGCAAACAAACTTTAAACCTTAGAGACCATTTGTGTCAACTACAAACAATGTCACTGAATTATGTTTTTAACAATCAGCTGTGTCATCTAACTTCCTGCTGCAGCACACAGTGAGCGACGCTGCGGGTATCTGAACTCTAAATATCGTCCTGTGATGTCAGGTCACATGACGTCCTCATAAATGTGAACATGAGTTCTTAAATTTGTCAAATGTGTGTCAGTCTGTGTGAACCAATCAGGAACAAGACGTTTAGTTTGAGTTTACGATCGACCTGCAGCAGCACCTGACGATACAAGACTGAACACAGGAGTGACTTTAGACGCTGTTTGTTTCATGGGATTTGTTTGCAATAAGAAAAATAAAGAATAAAACCAACTTTATCTTTAAAGTTTTGATGCTGTGACCTCATTTAATCACTGAGAGTTTGAAACCAGCTGTTTTTTTTTTTTACTAAGAACAGAAAACAGACGTTAAAGTTAGAGACTGAATCCTGCTGCTCTGTGTGTCTGTGTTTAAATAGGACTGGTCATCTGGGACACACACACAGTTTTTATTTAAACACCAGACTCAACTACAGCACCTGAGGGTGTGTTTATGTGTGTGTGTGTGTGTATGTGTGTGTGTGTGTGTGTGTGTGTGTGTGTGTGTGTATGTGTGTGTGTGTGTGTGTGTGTGTGTGTGTGTACTCACGGTCTATCATGGTAACAGTGGTGTGTGTTGCCGGCGGACTCATCTGTCCGGCCGACGACACTCTGACTGTTACTGAGTACTTCCTGTACGCCTCCAGGTGGTCCAGAGTTACCGCGGTGACGCCCTCTGCCAGCCGCAGCGCAGAAGTCAGCTCCCCGTCGTCATGGCGACGACACTCGACCTCGTAGGAGTCGAAGTCGGAGAGAGGAGGCGACCAGGAGCAGGACAGGGAGGAGGACGAGAGAGGGAAGCAGTGGATGGACTTCAGAGGGGACGGACCTGAAGGAGGAGAGGAGACAAGGAGAGAAGGAGAGAGGAGAGGAGAGGAGAGGAGAGGAGAGGAGAGGAGAGGAGAGGAGAGGAGACAAGGAGAGAGGAGACAAGAGGGAAGGAGAGCAGGAAAGAAGAGAGGAAAGAAGACATGAGAGAGGAGAGAAGGCGAGATGAGGAAAAAAGGAAACAGGAGAGTAAACAAGGAGTTAGGAGGAGAGGAGGCAAGGAGAGAGGAGAGGAAAGAAGGCAAGGAGAGAAGAGGAAATAAGGAGAGGGGTAAGGAAAAGGGGAGTCAGGAAGACAGGAGACAAGGAGTGAAGTGGAGGAGATGAAAGAGGACAGGAGACAAGGTGAGAAATGGGAGGCAAGAGAGGAGACAAGAGGAATGGAGACAAAGGAAAAGAGAGGAGATAAAGAAAGGATCCAATGAGAGGAGAAACAATAAAAGGAAACAAGGAGAGAGGAGGGAAAGAAGGGAGAGGAAGAAAGTGAAGGAAAGGAGTGAAGAGGAGAGTAGAAAGGGAAATGAGATGATGGAAGAAAGGAAAGGAAGAGAGTAAACAGGAGAAGAGAAAAGGAACAAGGGAAGAGGAAAAGAGAGATGGAAAGGAGAAAGTGGTAAAGGAAAATTAAAGCAGAGGAGATAGGAGACAAGGAGAGAGGGAAGGAGAGGAGGAAAGTTAGTCCAGTAAATGTCCAGGTATTATTTCTTTTTTGCTGAGTCACAGTTTGTCTTTTTCACCGAAGGTCAAAACTCAGCGTTTAAACTAATGAAGTGACGTCTGCGGAGCGATGAGTCTGTGCTGCCGGAGGAATATTTGTCCCGATGAGACGATAAAAGTGTCTCCTAACGGGATGATGAATGTGACACAGAGGACAGAGACGCCAAGGTGAAGGGGGACATTTGTCTTCTTCTGGCTCGCAGCGAACTGAAGATTAAACCAGATGAATTCATACCAAAAATTCTCTTCAGGCGTTCGAGGGAAAAACTTTGGGTCGTCCTGAATATGAACGTTAAAATAAAGTTTAAAGATTCATTCACAGATTTTTTATAGTGTTTAATTCAGGAGGACATGCTGCATCTGCTGGGGACTATTTACAGTGGTGGATTAATCTACTGTAGGGTCTTTAAATGACTTTAAATGACACAGAGTATCTTCAGACTCATCCTTTAAGTTGTCGTTATATTTCCAAACTCCATCTGCGCCTCTAAAACTTCGTCTTCACCAAACTACAGCTGCTCTTCCTCCTCCTTTAACTGTGTCTCAGTGTCTCGCTCCGTCTCGTCTCTTTGGCCGACCTCAGCTGACAGAAACCAGGTCACTGTGTACATATTTATAAAGTGTGATTTTTTTATTCCTTCTGGCCATCAGTTTGATCCCTGCAGCCAAATAAACCTCACAGAGAAACAGAAGGTGATTAAAAATGGATTCAGAAGCAGACGGACGGACGGACAGCAGAGTGTGTTCTCATTTCACAGTCAGACTCTTTGTTATGTTTCCATCTGGTGGTGAGAACGAGAAACTCCATCTGGTCTGATTCATAAAGAGCCTGTGAAGGAAATCAAGTTTGTGTCTACACTGTTTCAGCATGACGACACGGCCTCACACAGAACCAGCTCTGTAAAGAAATGGTTCCCCAGTCTGGTGTGGGAGAACCTGACTGGTCTGCAAAAAGTCGGGGCTGTGACAAGAGCCATGTGGCTGTATTTTACACTCTACTAAACAGTAGTAATTACAATGAGGTTCTGTTGGTTTTCTATAATCTGAAATATTATCTTTATGTCAATGATGTATTTAGATTTATGTCACAGCGACCTTTGACCTTTTGGATAATAAACGTCATCACTTCATTATTTTATCCTGTCAGACATGTGTGTTAAGTTTTGTCATAGTTAGCTCATTCATTCTTAAGTTACAGCCAAAAAATGTTTTGTGAGGTCACATGACCTTTGACCTTTGACCACCAAGTTCTAATCAGTTCATTGTTGAGTCTAACTCAGGGGTCGGCAGCCTCTACTATCAAGGAGCCATTTTTAGGTCTTCAGTTGGTTGTGACTGATATTTTCCCAAAGGTCTGCCTGACAGACGGAGAGAGCAACATTTCATCCAGCACACATCCAGTCACAGGCTTCATCACTTCTCTGTGTCTGCAGCTGTCCACCAGTCAAATCCAGTTTGGGTTGTTTAGCCAGTGCAGAGCTACGGCCGACCTCCACGGCCGAGAACAGCTCACCTTTGGTGCGGTGTATTTCCTGGAGCTTCAGGTCATAGTAGGTGTTTCAGACCGCAGGTTTGAGGACTTTCCTCTTGACAAAATCAAAGTAATGGGAATATTTTAGCCGCTAAGGTAAACATTTCCAAATTAGCCTGCTGCTTTGTGCCTGCACAGCACAACGAATACGAAAATGAATCGGCTGATGTGATGTTGAATTTCATGTCAATAGTGACGTGATAACAAAAGTAACCCTGTAACAAGTTGTTTGGTTTTGGAGTAACTGTAATATTATTACTAAAATTGTATTCGTAATTAGTTACACTACTCGTCACTGGAAAAAGTAATGTTATTACTGAGTCCCGACACTGGCCTCTGGCCGAGGCTATCGCCAGTGCAAAGGCATAAAAATAAATGTATATACAAATTTAAATGGTTGCAATGTGACTCAGTATCTTAAAATGATGAGTGGAGCTCTATCCCACAGAGGTGTGACGCATTCACTTTATTCACTAATAAAAAATCTGCTCTTTTGTGCTGAATTAACGAGATGATAATGTTATAATAATATTTATTATAGTGTCACATCTTGTTTGTTTTAATAATACAGTAATTAAAATAATAGTTTGTTATTTTGGGAAATATTTTCCAAAAGCAAGACGAGATTATCGATATCAATGTCTGTACAGATCTGGGAGTCAGGGCGTAGTTAGCTTAGCTTAGCATAAACACTGGCAGCAGAGGGAAACTTTGGGCTCTTCGCCCAAATTTCAGAACTACACCTGCCAACACCAACATGTACACCAACAAGTGTTTCTATAAAAATTAACATCTGTAAACTTCAGACTGTTTCCACCTACTTGTCCTGACGTTCCTCTGGATTGGCTGGCTCCTGACTGAGGGTCCACCCCTGGCTCCGCCTCCGCTGACAGTCGCCACAGTGAAGTTGTACTGTCGACCAGGAAACATCCCACCCAGGATGCGGCTGGTCAGATGCGTCTGTGTGACTGACAGGCGGTCTGGAGGGCTCCACTGCACGCTGAAGCTGTCGTAGTCCCCGGAGGCGGGGCCGGACCACGTCAGCTCTATCGTGTCATTGGTCGGGCCTTGTTTGACGGACAGGTGGGTGGGCAGCTCCGGAGCTGAAAGGAAAAATGAAAACAATATTAACTCTGGGTAAAAATTCAACTCTTTACTCTGTTTGTGTGATTTTATTTGAGTTACCAGTGCGTCCGAAGGCTGAGATGTTATTGGTCAGTTCACCACTGTGTGTGATGACATCAGCACGGTACAGCCTACCAGGGGTGAGCCCAGGGAACATGTGACTCGTGTGTTCTGGCCCGAGTGTCTGAGCTCCCAGAGTGGCTCCAGAGGCATCGTACAAAACCACCTGAAACCAGACAGAGTGAACAGGATTTACATCACTTTATTTATATTAGTCTTTGTCATTCATTCATTCATTTTCTAACTGCTTATCCTCTTGAGGGTCACTGGGTGAGAGGCGGAGTTCACCCTGGACAGGTCACCAGACTATCACAGGGCTGACACATAGAGACAGACAACCATTCACACTCACATTCACACCTACGGACAATTTAGAGTCACCAATTAACCTGCATGTCTTTGGACTGTGGGAGGAAGCTGGAGCACCTGGAGGAAACCCACGCTGACACAGGGAGAACATGCAAACTCCACACAGGAGGGCTCCCCCACCCTGAGTTCGAACCAGGAACTCTCTAGCTGCGAGGCGACAATGCTAACCACTGCACCACCGTGCCAACTTTAACTTGTTTAATCAAAATAAAATCAATGAATGATGAACCTGGTAGCTGCTCCAGCTGCCCTCTCCGTGCTGCCAGCTGACCATCAGTCTGTCTGTCCGTCCTGAACTCTGAACCTCAAGAGACGACACTGAAGAAGGGACTGCAGAGCAGAACAGAAAGAAGACATGACGATGATGTGGAGAGACATTTGCATGGTGACATGAAGATGATGCACAAGATGGTGAAGACGAGGAATAAAGGATGAACAAAATGAGGGTGAAAGGTGAAGAAGAAAACAAGACGAATGACAGGGATTAAGGAGTAGAAGAAGTGAGGAAAGAAGAATGGGGAGAATAAGAAAATGACGATATGAAAGAACAAAGAAGAAAATTATACCATGAAGAAAACAACAAGATTATATCAAAGAGACAGAGTCCACAGATCATGTGACCATCAGTACTGATTATATCAGTAACAATAACACTCATAACATGATAGTAATGAACGTACTGACCCGTTCTGGCGAGCACTGAGGAGTCGCTGCTCATTCCTCTGCTCCAGCTCACCACCTGCAGTCTGTACAGACTTCCTGCTCGCAGGCCGGAGAACACACAGCTGTCTGCAGCTGGACCCACTTTCTGCAGGTCCACCGGCTCGCCCACCGCCTGCAACACACACACAGCACAGTATATCATCATATATGTAGTATTTATTATACATGAACTTATGTGTTGAGGAAATTCTCCTCCTTTTTAAGCTGAATAAACTTTTTAAAAACCCTCTTTGATCAGCTGAAAAGTCGTCGTCACAAAGCTGAAAACAGTTTGTTTTCGTGGTTCTCACAGGACAGCCACGCTACGTATGATGATCTTATAGACCATGATGCATTGCTGTAGATTAAACTACCCAACAGGATATAAAGGAGTTACATGATGATGCACATGATGGCAGAGAAAAAGAACAGAAAGATGAACAAAATGCAGGTGAAAGGTGAAGAAGAAAACTAGATGTGTGATGGTGATTTAGGAGTAGAAGAAGTGAGGGAAGAAGAGTGGGGAGGAAAAGAAAATTATGTTGACATGAAAGAACAAAGAAGAAGAAAACAACAAAAGATTAAAGCGGAAAAGATAAATAAAATAAAGATGAGTTAAAATCGTACTTCAGTAAAGGATGAAACTGATGACATGTTATAACCCACCTGGTGATGCTCCTTCCTGCCTCCTGCAGCATCCTGATTGGTTGTTGCCTCGCTGACGCTGTAGAGTGACAGGTCGTAGATGTCGACGTGGCCGTCAGAGGGACGCCAGGTGAAGGACAGAGACGAGGTGTTGGCCGCAGTGACCGTCAGATTACTGACTGCAGCCGGACCTGAAACACAGACAGGGAGGAGAACATTTGCACCTCAGAGTTCAGAAGTTGTCAGATAATGTATAAACTGTCAGTCATCAATACTCAGATAGAGGAGAACAAAATCCAGAACAAAAACTGGACGATATTTATTTAGTCTTTTAGATAAGAAATATTTTATAAATATATATATTATTCCTATAATGACATATTTTGTCTTCGTCTCCTAACACCATGAAACGTGGCCAATACCAGCCAACATGAAAGAAAAATTAAAACTTGACCAACTGAGAGGAATTACTGAAGACCTCTTTCCATTTTTCTCTTGTCGACAGGTTAGACAGCCAAGACGACTTGTTTCATTTCCAGTTCACAAACTCGACTTCTTTTATACCGCCACTTCTGACAAAACTAAACATTGCAGAGCCTAGTTTATGCACTCAAAACTAATTCATGGAAACATACCTGATTCACATTTCTGTTACGCAACATTTCAAAAGCTTGCTTAAAATTCGCTTAACAATTGAACTGAAACGCTGCTCAGCCCCAAAGTTCCTCCTTTGTTAAGCAGGAACAATCTGAGTCACGTGGGACAACTGTTTGTGCTGCATTGTAATGCAGTGACTTACGAGTTTGTCCCTCTGCTGTGGCCTCCAGTGACGGGACTCCACCGCTGAGCGTCGCCACTTTCACTCTGTACCACTTCCCTGATGTCAGGCCCTCCAGACGCTCGCTCCGACTCTCCACTGAGACCGACCGATTGGCCACCACAACGCCGGCCTCGTCCAGTAACAGCAGGCTGTAGCCGTCGTACACGCCCACCGGCCTCTCCCAGCTGACGGTCAGACTGTGGGTGGTGTGGTCGTTGTCGGCCTGCAGGGCGGTGACTCTGGCCGGAGCTGAACACAACAATCAATAATCATCAATATTAATGAAGCTTTTTCTTAAATGTAAAAGAATCAGATGAATAAGTGTCGTACCAGTTCTGCCGGTGGCTGTGTTGCTATTGGTCAGCTTCCCGCTCAGTGATTGGACGGTGATGGTGTAAGCGTGGCCTGGGATCAGATCCAGGAAGTCCAGGAAGGTGACGTGTTTGGGGACAGGGCGAGTCTCCACGCTGATGCCATCCTTGAGACAGGAAGTGACAACAGAATACAAATAAACACATCATCTATCAATTCATCCATCGTCTATTTTTCTATCCATTATATATTCATCCTTTCATCAAACTATCAATCGATCCATCTACTGTCTTTACGTTCACAGACTGCATCGTCCAATCAGCCACATTTTCTTTCTTATCGATTATAATTTATCTTCTTTAATCTTTTTCTACTTCGAGCTCTGGTGGTGTTCCACAGGGATCCATCTTAGGCCCAATTTATGACATTTTTTCAGACACTGTCCTTCCACAGGGAGACAGGTTTTTAAAAACATTTCTTATTGTATATACGCAGACGACACACAGCTTTAACTTCCTCTTAAAAATGGGTAAATCACATGATCTCTTGTCATCTCTTTTGTCACCAGGAGGTTAAATGTTGTGATGTTGTACCCTCTGTAATGCGATATCTCTTTTCTGCTCCCAGGAGCACCACCATGGAAACAAAGCACTGTCCTGCTGTAGACAGCGGCAGCAGCAAAACTTATTTAGACACCTAATACAACTGCACTTAAAAAATCCAAACTATCCCTTTAAGACTCATCTTTTCACAACTGCTTTTGAGTCCCTTCAATTATCATCATAGCTACATGATTGCTTATTATTCGTCTCCTACACTTACTTACTTGTTTGAATCTAAAATGTCCCTGTAAAGCACGTTAGTCAACATTTGTTGATGCTTTAAAAATGAGTTGACTTCATACATCCATTTAGTGTTTTTGCTTTGTTTGAATAAATATTAGTTTTATTGTCACGGTGTAAACCTGACATGTGCCGCTGAACTCACCGTGGTGGACAGGGAGACGATATACATGTCCATGTCTCCGTCTCCAGGTGTCCAGGAGACCAGCAGCCCACCAGCAGAGTCTGTCAGGCCGGGACGAGGAACCATGTGAAGGTTTCCGACTGCACTGGGAACTGGAGAGAAGAGAGTGGCTTCATTAAAACTGGACTCAGTGTTGATGTTTAAATAAAGTTATCTCACTCGACTCACCTGTCCGTCCCTCGATGAACTGCGGTCTCTGGTACGGTCCGCTGAACGTCGACACCACGATCTTATAAAGCCGCCCAGGGGTCAGAGAGGTCAGCTGGTGATGTCGCACCTCGCTGCCCAACGTGACCGGAGGGAAAACACGAGTGTCGTTGAAGAGCAGAGTCACCTGGAGACGAGTGGAGAAACAACAGGAGTAAAACTCAGCCAGCAAACATCGTTACAGGCTGTTGGTGCAGATAGAAATGTGAAGGAAACATTTAAATCAGAGGAGTTTATCAGTAAATGTCACGTCTATAATGACCACATAAAGCAAAATGTAAAATACAGAAACTCACACACACAAAGTCTCTGCGTGCAGTAAAACCATTGTGAATTCTTCAATTAGTCGTGTTTAATTTCTGAATGCCTTTAGGATAAAAGTAAGAAAATAAATACCAACACACACCTCATAGTGGTCCACATCTCCGGGGGCGGGGCTCCAGGTGACGGTCAGATCACCTGTCCCTGCGTTGCCGAGCGACAGATTTCCAACAGCTGCTGGAACTGAAGGGAAACAAAACTTTAACCCGACATCATCAAAAAACAAAAACATATTCTTAAATGATGAAATCTGTCTCCTTGGTTTTAGACTCACAGGTGCGTCCGTCGGTGGAGACGCTGCTGACGTAGTCCCCGCTCCAGGTTTCCACGGTGACGGTGTAGAGTCTCCCTGGCGACAGGGAGGAGAAGACGCACTCGTTGTGTCCAGCGGAGACGCTTTTGTTCTGCAGGACGCTGTTGTTGTAACGAATCAGAACCACGTAACGGTCCAGAGCTCCAGCTGCGTGACGCCAGTACACCTGGACACACAACACAGGACGAATAATGACAACAATGACGACACATTATGTACATGACTCATCAAATATGAAAAATAAGACTCCTACTAATAAAAGGCATCATTTAAAGTTTGTTTTTTCCTCTGGAAATAAACTGAACACATCTAATCAAACTAAATAAACTTTCTCTACAGTTTCTCTTTAATTACAGTTAATTACTTTCTTTAAAAGCATTTCCTAAAAAATATTATTATTAAGGACTGCAACCTTCTGTGGATCCCAAACTTAATTTGAGGGGTCACAAGATGATTTTAAGGAGTATCAAAGAATAATTTGTATTTCAATTACATCTTTTCTCAATTTTTCTCTTGTAAAATACTGAAACTTGAAGCTGTAAAGTTCTCTAAATAATTTAAAATAAACAATCTGACAGGAAATAAACAATGTTTAAGCAACAATCTTGAAGATTTTCATCTAAATAAATATGTCAGGTCACTGTCTGTCACTGAAGGAGGTAACACAGTGGTGTGTCAAAAAAAGAAGGTTTTTTAATACTGCTTGATAGTAAAGGTGAAAGATCTCGGACAGGAACACTGAAGCTCTCACTGCACTACAAAACCTGACACATAAGATATTTATGTGAAGTAAACTGTTGTAAATTCAACATCGGAACAAGAACACAATCAAAGGCGCACTGTGTGTCAGTAACAGTGTGATGTATGATCAAAATGTGACACCTCTAACAAACACACACCTTGAGGAAGTCGTCTCTTGCAGAGTGGACAGCTGTTGGGTTTTGCACCGTCGCAGGTTCTGTAAGAGAGACGGCACAGGAGAATATACAATAAAATGTTTTATAACATCACTCTACACTTAGAGTGTGATTTTAAATCATTAGCTGTGACTTCAGGTACAGAAAATGTTACTGTGGTTAAAATAGATATTTACAAATAAAGAAAAAATACACATGAAATAAAAAAGCAGACTGAAAGGTAAATTAAATATAAACACATTAGTAAAGTGTGAAGACAAATGCACATAAATGTCAAACATCCGTACGTGTTCGTGCTTGAACCGTGGTGGCGTTCTCCAGGCTGCCACTCCTCGTCACTATGACGACAGAGTACAGTCGCCCAGCGACCAATGAGCTGAAGGAGCACTCAGGCGGCGAGGAGCGGGACACGGCCCGCGTGTGGACAGTTCGACTCCCGTCCTGAAGACGGACCAGGTAGCTGTCCACCACGCCTGCCGCCGGGTGCCACGACACCTGCAGAGCGTCCGACCTGCCGCCGTTAGCAACAGTGACCTCAGAGACCAACGCCGGGGCTGAAAGACGAAGACGACAGAAGTTATAAAGAAGGCATTATGTCATCCAGTTTTCTCTGATAACAGTTTAGACAACAAAGATGTTTACAAATAAGTTCAACCCTAATTTAACCAACAGGGGGCGCTGTGACATCAGTCAGGTTATTTAATCTAATAAATAAATAATAAATAACATGTTATTAAACAGGTGAGTTAAAAAATAAATTCACCCCCTGTACAGTCGTCATGAATGTTGAAATCAGCTGCAGAGACCAAACAGTTTTTGTACCAGGCTGTAAACATGTTTATTTCTACATTAAAATGGAGGCCTGTGAGGACTGACTCACTCTTGGAGCCAGCCTCCAGTGGACATTAGAGGAACAGCAGGTTTTAGCACTTCAGCGTTTATGTTTCAGCCCCAGAGGTCGCTGCGTGGCGAGGACAGAGCGAGGCGAGCTGTTTCCCTTGTCTCTGTATGCTGAGAGAAACTGACCTCGACCTGACATCAGACTGAATGTCTAAATGTTCCCACTTGGTGGCGCCAGTCATCTGATCAGTGCATTCTATGAGCGACCAATAGGAGGTCATCTGAGGAGGCTGGGGGCGGGGCTTGTTTTTGTTTTCGCCAACCTGCATGCTGATTGGCTGGCAGGTGAACCCACACACACACAGACACACAGTCTGTCCTGAAAATAACTGGGACATTATGTGGGAACACAATAGGTGCTTTGAGCAGGAATGTGTGCGTGTGTGTGTGTGTCTGTGTGTGTGTGTGTGTGTGTGTGTGTGTGTGTGTGTGTGTCTGTGTGCAGGAAGTCTTTGAGCACTGGGAGTGTCTTTGTGTGTGTGGAACATTTCAAACCCTCTTTCTGGTATTTCAGCCATTGTTCTAAAAACTCTCTGATGTTATCACATAATACACTTTTACTGACACACACACACACACACACACACACACACACACACACGCTAACGTGTATTACAAACATTTAAAGGTTCAGAGTCGTTAACCTCTGCATCTTTAAATGTCTCTGATGTTGTTCAGATAAAACAGAATTGGCTCCATCTGTAAAGTTTTGTTTTTGTGATGATTTTTTTTGATGACGATAATAAAAGTGTGTGTAGAGATAAATTTCACAGGTTGTAATCTTGAAAAATTACAGTCAAATTAAGATGATGTGTAGCAGGAAGTTGTTAAATCATTGTCACCTGGTTAATTGAAACAAAGGAGAATCTTAAATATGATTATGTTAAAAAAAAACAAAAATGCTTTTATTGTTTTAAGTTTTTTTTCATATTTATAAAGCTGAATAATTTCTGAGATAATTACGAAAACATCTACAGCTCCTCTCTGATCTTACGGTAAAGGCCAGAGTCGTATCAGAGAGTTGTGACCGTTAGCTAACGTTGCTGTTGGTAGTTTGGTGGAGAGGGTCAGAGGGTTTTTCCTGTTAGCAGCAGCTGAATGTGTCTGAGGGGAATATTGTTTCAACACAAAGAGAGTCTGACCGACCGCCAATCAAACGGTCTTATATAACTCATCACATTTTTATGGTCTTTTAAACAATGACAAAAGTCTCAGCACTGTTTGCCTGCGAAAACAAACTTCCACTTGTTTCAGTTTTTGTTAACAACTTTTTTTTTTCTCCTGATGTAAACGTCAGAGACATGCTGGTTTGAATCTTTCCATTTACACCACAGCATGCAGAGCAGAGGACTGGTGAAGATGTAGCTGGGAAAAAGTTTACTTAACCTGCAGTTTCTATTTTGTAGACATTTTCTACAAATAAGTGTCAGTATGTCAAAACTGTGAAGAACAAAGGGCCTTACACACAAAAACTCACTTTTGCATTTTGACTGTAAATCAAACAATGAAGCTCTTTTCACAGCGCCAGGAATGAAACTCTGGAGAAGGAATACTGAAACTGTTTTATTGTTTTATTGGCCTAAAAGGACTACTTTCTGTTTAAGTACCATGTCGTTGCATGTGTGATTAGGTGTGTATTGATCTGTGTTGTTCAGTTTGGATTCAACCAGTGAAGAATCATAAAACGGAGTTCTCCTCTCCAGTGTTCAAAGTAATAACATAGTTGTGCAAACAGGCCACGTAAACAACAAACTGGAAACAAGAATTAGAAACACAGTTTGTAGTGACTCACCTGTTCGTCCCTCCAGACTGATGCTCTTAGACTGCAGCCCCCCGCTGACGGTGGCGGCCTGCAGCCTGTAGAGGGAGCCGGGGATCAAACCAGCCAGCAGCAGAGAAGAAGAGCCGACTGGAACGCTGTGGTTCTGAACCACCACACTGAGGAAGAACAGAGACAGATGAGTGTCCACACTGAGATAAATCTGCCCTCACAGCCATCAAAGTGTGTGACCCTATCAAAATAAAAGTCCATGTAGTGATGTTCAATCACTGGTTCAAAACCTTTTTAAGGATCTGATCCAGTTTCAGACGTCAGTATTTCAACAACAGAGTGATTTCTCCTCTTCCCCTCTCCCCTGAGGGGGCTGCAGCTCAGTCCACAGGGACTTGGGTTGGGAACCAGAGGGTCACTGACTCAAGTTCCTACACGGAGCGAGCACCGAGAGTGGACTGGCGGCTGACGAGGTGCCAGTCCACTCTGTGCACTGCTGAGGTGCCCCTGAGCACAGCACTAAACACACCGAGACTCTCGAGACACAAACAGTGTAATTCACCTTTATTCACTGTGGTTTAGAAACACACCTGTCCTGCAGCAGAGTCAGTGTGAATGAGTCCACGTCTCCTGGTGGTTTTTCCCATGATGCCTGGAGGCTGTTGACCCCAGAGCTTCTCAGAGTGATGGCACGCAACGCCATGGGGACTGCAACACACACACACACACACACACATTATGCTGTAACTAAAAATAAGTGTGAGCAACCAGATGATAATGAAGTCTGTTTCATGTCCTAAAGATGTGATTATTTTCCATATTTACTTCAACTGTAGTATTTTAATTTTCTTACTGATTTAAAAACAGTGTAGCTTAACTACATAAAAGTCTAAAAACTGTTTTTTTTCCAACTAATTTAAAAGGTTGTATATGTTTATTCATATATTTTTTCTCTTCTGTGCCTAAAATTTTTATATATTTAATGTCAAAACAAAACAAGGTATCTGCCTTAAAAGCTCCATAACATGTAAGTTTAAAATTTAAAATGTAAACTTCACGATAAATACAGTCTGTGTCCTCAGAGTTTAAATATCTGCCTGTAAACATGTGAGGAAAGTGTATGACTGAACATTGACATGAGTTTATTTCAAGGATGGAGGGAAACAACAGTTAAAACACCTCCTCTCCTGCTCAGTTAAAAACATTTACAATAAATTTAAAAACCTAGAGTCACTGACATTTGAAGAATCACTGCACTGATGAAATATTTATACCTCTCAGATTTATTTCTGAGACCTCACTGAGGTGTATTTACAGATACAGACACATGAGACACACCTGTCCTCCCCTCCACTGACACTGAGGTGTTCAGCTTCCCGCTCCTGGTCGTCACGGTGATGGTGTACGGTCTCCCAGGTGTGAGCACATTGAACGTGCACTCCCTCATGTTTGACTCCACCTCTCTGGTATCCATGGTGATGTTACCTGCAAAATAAATATGAGATATCATTGAGTGTTTCTGTTTTTCTGTCATATATGTCTGTAGTAACTTTTATATTTTCTGTCATGCATTTCTGTAATTTCATTCTATTTTCTGTTGATATTTCTGTAGTAAGATAAAAAATTTCTGTTTTATATTTCTTTAATTATATTTATAACTTTAATATATTTATGTAGTGACATTTATATTTTCTGTCATATATTTCTGTTATAATTTCTGTAGTAAAATACAAATTATTTCTTTGATAATATTAATATTTTCTGTAATATATTTTGGTAGTAACCGTTTTATTTTCTGTTATTATTTCTGTGGTAAAATACGTATTTTCCATATAATATTTCTATAAAAACATTAATATTTTCTGTCATATATTTCTATGATAACATTAGTATTTTCTGTCATATATTTCTGTAGTAACATATACAGATTTTGTCATTTATTTATTATTATTATATTTTTTAATTTTTTATTTCATTTCAATATATAGTTTAAAATTTTTCTACCAGAAGTTATCGAAGAGTTATAGTCACTACACAAAAGAAGTATTAATCCAAAATGATTCAGTTAATCTACGAAATCTTAATGACTGATTACCGTGGCGAATGGTCAGGAAGTAGCTGTCACGTGACCCAGATGGGGCGTGGCTCCACATGGCGCTAAGCGAGGTCTCATCGGAGTGTCGTATGTGGAGGTCCAACACTGCGGCTGGAGCTGCAGAGACAGGAAGGACTTTATTACAGGTGAGTTCAGGTTTGCATGTTTCTCTGATCGAGAACACTTTTTTTGTATGTTTCTGCAGTAATATATATATATATTTGTGTATCGTTATATCGTATATATATAGATATATATATGTATATATATATATATATATACACATGTATATATATATATATATATATCCTGTTGTATATTCCTGCAGTGTTCTGACCTGTTCCTCCTTCGCAGCTGCTCTCAGCCGTCAGTCCTCCACTCTCCACCCTCAGCACAGCTCTGTACAGCCTCCCAGGTGTTAGTCCCGTCCCAGGGAAGCTGTGGTTCACTGCCTCTCGCTCCAGAGTGGTGTTGACTAACTGCTGGGAGCCGTCGAACAGGAACAGGCTGTAGCTCTCCCAGTGGCCAGCGGGGGGCGTCCAAGATAGGAAGAGGCCACCAGAGGAGGTGGGAGACAGGGTGAGGAGGGACGCTGCTGCCGGAGCTGGAGACGGGACGAAGACAGGATGAAGAAAAGAAACAAAGAAAAAGAAAAGAGAAGAGAAGAACAACACCTCACCTGTCATGACGGTGATTTCTGATTGGCTCGTCAGTTTGCCGCTCTTAGACGTCACTGCGACCTGATAGGCCGAGCCGGGAGTCAGCTGATCAACGGTGACCTCTGTGGCGTCCGGGGGAAGCATCGTCTCCCTATGGCTTGTGCCATTGGTCGAGACAGTGGTGATGAGCAGGTCCAGGTCGCCTTCAGGCTGTTGCCATGACAACAACAAGCTCGTGCTGTCGTTGTGGTCAATGGTGAGGTTAGAAACAGCGGCGGGAACTAGAAAGAGAGTAAAAATAAGATTTACTTCCTGCAATATTTCCCTTACTTCCTTCCTGTCTCCTTCTTCTTCTTCTCCTTCTCTCTGTACCTGTCTGAGCCTCCGTCGTCTGGCTGTTCTGCAGCCCTCCGGCCTCCGTCACCATGGTAACGTTGTACAGTCGTCCAGGCGTCAGGTCAAAGAGTGTGTGCTGCGTCGCCGTGCTCTCTAACGTCTCATTCCTCAGCAGACCTGCACACACAGGTCAAAGGTCACATGACTGTCACAGACACCCCACTCATATAATCCCTTTTATTTTGGAGTTTCATATTTGGTGAATGTCGTCCTTTAGTACAGGAAGTACTCAAACGTTCTATCAAAGTAAAAGTATGGAAATATGGGCAGTAAAAGTATGAGTGAGGAACAGTAGAGTTTGGTTTTTGAGGTGATTTTCAAACTTTTAAATCAGACTGAAAAGGAAAATAAGATAAAATAATAAGACATAAAGGATGCACAGGGTGAGAGAGAGAAAAATAAAAGTTCAGAAAATCAGAGGAAATAAAGCAAAGAAATTTAAAAACTGCAAAGTAACCAGAAACTCCAGCCGTCGAGTAAAAAGTTCAATATCTGCCTCTGTAATGTAGTTTAGGAGAAGAAATACTCTAAAAATAAAAACAATCAAGACACCACAACTATAAAACTCTAATGTGCAGTACTACTTCAGTAAACGTGGTATCTTTGCACCTCTGATGATGTCACTCTCACCTGCACAAACTGAACTGGACTAAAGGAGGGAACACAACAGCAGTCAGATAAGCTTCAGCAGCTCAAACAGTAACATTTTCTCTTTCAATATATTGTGCAAAATCAAAATAAAGATAAACATGTTGAAGTACTTCCTGGTTTTTTAAGAGAGTGATGTCTCATTAGCGCCTCGATGAGGTTGCAATGTTCATAACACACAGTAATGATAATGATATTGGATGGAACAAACAACATCCTGAGAACATAATGTTTTAATTTAAAATGCAAACTTTGTGCCGAGTGCTGACAAACAAGAAAACATCAAGATGTCAACACAAACACCAGGATGAACCCTCAGAGGTTCAGAAATATCTGCAGCAGGTTTAAATAATAACTCACCAAACCAGACTACAGGCTGAAGTTTGGGAGTTTTAGTGTCTAAAACTGTGATGAGAAACCTTTTATTTTTGACCTCATTTCTCATATAATTAATTGTTGCTATCCATCCAGGAACAAGTTTGCATTACAAGTGTCAGATCACGTAACGAGGTCTCTGGGAGGAGTCTTAAACGTGACAGCTCACCATCATGTCCAGTTATAAACACGGAGAACGTACCTGTCTGGTCCCACAGCTGCAGCCTGAAGCGTTGCGTCCTGCCCGGGCCGGCCTGCCAGGAGAGACCGAGGCTGCTGTGGGTCCTGGAGGTCACTGTCAGGTCGCTGACCGCTGACGGCCCTTGAAAAAAACAAACAAACAAAAAAGTTCCCTCAAGGCATTCGAGATATCATGTTCATAGGAATAAGACAGACAAGGTCACAGTGACCTTTTAAACTTAGACCTGTGACCTCCAAAATCCAACCAGTTCATCAAGTCCAAGTTGATGTTTGTGCCATATTTAAAGAACCTCCCTCAAGACCTTTATTGAGATATCGCATCCACAGGAATGAGACAGATGCAAGGTCACAGTGCCCTTAAACTCTGACCTGTGATCTTGAAAACACAATCAGTTCATCACCAAGTCCAAGTGGGCATTTGTGCCACATTTAGGGAACCTCCCTCAAGGCCTTTCCAGAGACACCACGTTCAGGAGAATAAGACACACACACGGTCATAGAGACTATGACCTTTGACCACCACAATCTAAACAGTTCATCGTTGAGTCCGAGTGGACGTTTGTGCCAAATTTAAGGAACCTCCCTCAAGGCCTTTCCAGAGACCTTAAACTTTGACCTTTGGCCACCCAAAGCTAATCAATTCATTTCTGAGTCCAAGTGGGCGTTTGTGCCAAATTTGAAGAACTCATCAGAAGGAGACAGACAACCCAAAAACATAATGCCTCCAGTCATGACCATTGCAGGTGCAGAGGCATAAAAACATCACTTTATTAAACAGATGAAGCCAGTGATGTTTTGTTTTCCATGTCTGTGACGGGCTTTAGCTCCTCAGTCTGCAGGTAACGGGTCCTGTTGCTGTTGATTTTAATAATACGTAACACAGCACATACAGAAATAAATGAAAAATATCCCAACATTTGACTCTACTTGGTTGCGATAAGCCTCATGAAACTCCCTCAGCTGGTTTGAAACAAAATGATCAGAGGAGCTAAAGTTAAGTGTTTTAACGGTTTGTCAGGAGGATATTTCTGGAGTCGGACGAGAGGACGGACATCCGTCTCATCTCTGAATTTACTGCGTCCTGAAGCAGTGGGACTGTTCCTTTAAAGTGATGAATGTGTTTTGAACTTGAGGTTCAGTCGACCTGCAGGAAAAGGATCCACCGCTTCACTCTGTGGCCTTGTCTTCAAAGTCTGAGCGCTGTGGGAGTCCTGCTGACACTCCCACTCCCCTGCCTCTCTTCAAGCCATCCGCCTGTCTGAGAGCTCCAGTTTTTGCCACAATGCCTCAGTGTGTGTGTGTTTGTGCCGCCGTGTCGCCACTGGTGCTTCAAACTTAGGGTGAACAATATAATCAGGCGACGACATCTTTGCCCCGAGTGCCACACGGAGACAAATACCAAGTGTCTTCCTGACGCTCTCAGTCCCTCTGCTGAGCTTTGAGGGAAGTGACGGTTTAAATCATCTGCAGATTTTTGGATGGACTTCAGTTTGTGACGACTCTTTTAGCCTCTTTTAGCCCCTTGTTTTAGTTTTCATGGCACATTTTCACACACTTTCTAATGTCACAATGGAGGGACAACTACGCAGGTTGATTTTAGCGCTGCTCATCGTGGACTATATTGCTGTCATTGTTCATTTACAGTTTGAAAACGACTAGTGTTTTGGAGGTGTAACTGCAGAGTGACACAGACACACCACTGCACAAGTAAAAATGCTCAGAACGCCATCAGTTCCATTATACTGGAGAGAAGGCAGACATCTCCACGGCCAATATCTCCAACACTCAACACCTCACACCAAAAAAATCCAGACCGACAAACAGCTCTACAGGTGAGAGGGAAAATATGTGTCCTTGATTTTAGGGTGAACTGTCCCTTTAAGGAAGCAGCTGACACTTGTGGCGGTGCCTTGAAGAGCTGAAACAGGTAAAAACAAACCTGCAGAGGTTGTGTGAACTCTAAAGGTCGGTGGATGTCACAGTCAGAGTGCCTCGAAAGATAAGAAACCACAAACACCACAGAACAAGTGTTTTGCATTGCTGTGAAGGTTTACTGTCGGGACTCGACTGGGTGCAGTAACACCCTGTTTCCTCCACACACACACACACACACACACACACACACACACACACACACACACACACACACACACACACAAACACACACACACACAGCACATTTTTACACACCCTCACGCCCTTTCCCAGTGCTTCCCACAGAACAAAGAAACAATGGAGGCAGGAAATGGCTGAACCCGGAGCTCTGCCCACGATGGAAATACACACTGAGGGTCCAACTTCTGTTCTGGACGCCGGCCAGTGCGCAGCCACAACACACACACACGTACGTGTACTTTTACGGCTCTATCACTCTCTCTCAGCAGGGCTGTGGTTCCTGTAGCTAATCAAAGAGCTACAGAAAGGGGAAGCTACATGACATTAACTCTGAGACACACACACACACACACACAAAGACTCAACACGACAAGGAGGTCGAGTCGTGTTCTTTTACTTCAAAAGACGAGAGGTCACAGGAGACAATGGAAACAATAGAACACAACAGAAAACAATAGAGTTTTTGACTAAATATTGTTAAAAGCTTCAACGTGTAACTCTGCAGGTTGTTACAGGTGATCGAGCAGGCGAGGCTATTTTTAAACATCAGTGGTGGGAGACGTACTCAGATCCTTTATTTAAGATATCAGTTCTTCTTCCATAACTGTCAGCGTCTGTTTTTTAAAGTTGCATTCACACTAGGAGCAACAAAGCAACAGCACGACCTGCTATGTTGTTGCCGAGTCGCTATCAAAGTGTTGCTCAAGCACTTTTTGACATGTCATGGGCTTGTTCGAGTGTTTGCTGCCTGCAGCAAAGCACCTCGACTGAACGTCATTTAAAGTTCATATCTGGTGAAAAATAGGGGCGGGGAAAAAAATCATGTCACGATATTTTGTGTGGCGATATTGTATCAATACAGGCGCCAAGTATCAATCTTTTATTATATACGTTATTTAGTTTTGCTAAGACAACTTGTG
This sequence comes from Cephalopholis sonnerati, assembly GCA_019142605.1. Taxonomy (NCBI): domain Eukaryota; kingdom Metazoa; phylum Chordata; class Actinopteri; order Perciformes; family Serranidae; genus Cephalopholis; species Cephalopholis sonnerati. The sequence continues at coordinate 2,900,131 of JAGQAX010000022.1, read as the reverse complement.
GTGCTTGAATAATAAAATCAGTTGCTTTTCGGCCCACTAGATGGAGCCGGTGTTTTTTTCCTGGTGAGGTCAGCAGAGGTCTCAGTCAGCGCCATTTGGCAGGAAGTTTATTGAAAAACAAAGATGGAGGCAGCGGAGACAGAAATCAGAAATGTGCCGTCAGCGTTTGAATCAAACATTTGGACTTACTTTGGATTCTTTAACACAGAAGGAAAGGAGGACTTGGATATGACACATGATTTATCAGCAGTGTCATGTGAGAATAAAATACTCTGGGAACACTACGAACATGACGGCTCTCCTCTCACACCACCATCCAGAGATAGCACTAGCTGCTGACAGTCAAGCTAACGTTAAAAATCAACCAACACTGGACACACTTAGCTCAACGAAACTACCATCAGTGAGAAAGCCAAGACAATAACACAGTCCATCATATACTTCATGTGCAGAGATCTGCGTCCATACAGCGCTGCTGAAACAAAGGCTTTTGTTACATGCTAAAAACACGTGAACCCAGGTGACTCCGCCCCCACGTTTTTTCACCAACATAGCTGTACCCAAGCTCTACAGAGAAGTGAAGCATAAAGCTGAGGAATCTTTGAATACAGCAGGAAGGGTGGCGTTAACCTGTGACACCTGGACTTCAAGGTCAGTGGATTCAGATGTGACAAGCAGCGTTCAAACATCATTTCAAAATAGGCTGCACCAAGTTTGAAAGAGTGACTGAACAGATAAGAAATATAGGACCTATATAAAGAAGTAACCACCGTAACATTTTCCACACATCTTTCCACTGTTTACTAACCTGTTTTCCAGCCTGTCCATGATGTTGGATGTGACACACCAGTAAACAAAACAAAAAGGCATACTCATCTGCAGCAGTCTAGTCTACAGGAAATGTGAAAGGACTCTATGGCCTATTTTTAGCAGGTTAAACAATGTTTAAAAAACCTCCGTACTGCTTCAAGAGCAGATAAACGGTGATAAATGGTGTGTCACCTAGGCGAGACGCCTATCAAGCTGCAAACCACTGTTCAACACCGGAAAAAAACCAAACTGGTTGTGATTTAGTGAGTCATCATTGTGTGTGCAGCATCTTTTTAGCCACCAAATGTGGATGTTTTTAGCGACCTGTCACTGTTTTTCCAGCAGGGACAGTGACAAGAAAAGCAGTCGTTTTTTACCAATACATATTCCTCCCAAAACCAAATATTTTAAGCTTAAATGTGATGTTTTCCTAAACTAAATCATAAACAAATTCATTTTTGTGCCTAAATTTTACCACACATAAACCACAGTGTTGCAGAAATGTTAAGTTTTAATGTATCCGCTAATAACGAGCAAATGCAAAGTACTCGTGGTGTGCTGAAATGTAAAATTCCAAAATGTTTTCTGGCGATTTGGTTGTTGAAACCTGCAGTTGGCACAAAATCCCATTTCAAGGGCCACCTCCCGAGATCAAACTACATAATAATAAAATTGTATTGACTATTAATGGAGCAGACACGATGTGGGATGAAGACTGTGTGACACTGAAGAAAGCTCCGGGAACAAGAAAGGACTTGGACCTTGAGTGTGTTGTCTACACACTGGCTAGTTTACGTCTGGACTGGTTTATATTTGGACTGGTTTATGTTTGGACTGGGTGAGGACTTACTGGTGTTCAGGGTGATGTTTGCCGTCTCCTCGTCTCTCTGGGACTGAACCTGCAGCTGGTAGGCGGTCCCAGGCTCCAGGTGATCCAACACACAAGTGAAAACACTTTCTGCCTCCTTGTTTCCTCCATCCTCGACTCCTAGCTGGTTTGTTCCCAGATAATTAGCTCCTGTCTCCTCCTCCTTTGTCTCCTTTGTCTCCTTTGTCTCGTCCTCTCCTCGCTCTTTTCCTCCAATCTCATTAGTCTCTATCTCCTCGTCTCCTCCTCTTCTACTTCTACACTCGGTGCCGTCTGCTCCGGCGTCTGGTGATGTCACGGTGAAGGAGCAGTCCCGTCCAGGTGTGCTGACGGTCAGTGAGATGGAGTCCAGGCTGGATACTGGTTCAGACACAGAGATGCTACATGGGATGGACTGGGCCTCTGTGGGAGCTGCACTGCTCACATCCTGACGAGGAAACAAGACAACAAACGTTAAGAAGATGAAGCTTTAATTATATATTATATTATTACTTTTTCATCTTGTTTTTATGGTTTTGATGAACGACCAAAAACCTGTGATTCTCTTGTAAACTTCAAAGTCTGTGTTTCCGAGGCCAGACTCCACTGACAAAAACAGTAATTTTACCTCACTGAACACAGGAGCTGCTGGTCTACTGCTACCACCATTAGTTTTTAGTTTGTTATTGTGTGACTTTGGTGAACCAAAACTAACCACCTTAAACACCAAAGTCACAGAATAACACACACAAAACTAACTGATGGAGGCAGCAGTAGACCAGCAGCTTAACGATGTTAAATCACTGTTTTTTTCAGTGGAATCTGGCTTTAGAGAGAGCGATACATTAGCTACATTTTTCAATTAGAAATCACTGTCTGACATTGAAGTAAAGCAGTGAAAAAACTCTCAGTGTAGCGTACACTTAAGGTGATATTGGTTGTTTTAGGTAAGACTTTTTTCAGGTGGCTAAAATACATTTCATCGCTGTCCCCGTCCACAGCAGGACATTGCTTAGCTTCTGTGTCAGTACTCCAGCCTGCTTCTCCAAACCAGGGGCATGTTGACTGACACCTACTGTAGGTAATACCCTGAGAAGTACCTCATACAACCACACTTTAAAGAATCCAAACTAACCTTTTAACAAAGCAAACAGGGTTCACAATGTTCTTCAAACAAAATCCAACCTTGTTAAGCCAGTTGGTTACAATGATCGTCTCCTTCTGCACTGACCAACTTTAACTGTGTCAGTCCTGTCCGTTAATAAATAAAAACACCTCTTCCTCATTTAAGACGGCACATTGATCACACCAAGAGCTGTGTTTGAGCAAAGTACATTTACTCAAGTCCTGTACTTTCTTTTCATGACACTTTATACTTCTACTCCACCAAATTTAACTTCATATATCTGAAAGCTTTAGTTACTTTACAGACTATCTATGTAAGTCCAGCTCAAACCATCAGTCCATTAATCAATCAGTGGACTGACAGAAAATAAATTCTGACGAACATTTCTTGCTATTTTCACTATTTTTTTTTAAACCAAACAATCAATCAATTAACAGAGACACAATCAGCAGATTAATCCACAATGAAAACAATTATTAGTTAATAGTTCAAACTGAGCTCCACCTCGACCAACTACAACAGCAAAATCCTGCTTTTACATTAATGCATGAGTCAAAGTCATCTCATCTGCATCAACTACAGTTTACTGGTTATATTCACATACTTCTGCTAAAGGAATGTTTTCAATGCAGGACTTTTACGCATAACAAGAGTATTTTTACTGTGTGGTGTTAGTACTTTTACTCTGAATTCTTCCTCACTGACGGAGCCTTTAAACTGTTTCATCTGGAAACAGCAAACACGACAAATCTTTATTGACAAAACTGAAAATGTGTTTCATACACTACTTGAAAAAAAAAACTCTGGGAGTTGTTCAGTGAAAATCTGTAAAACCACAAACAATGGATCTTTTTGTATCGCTGCCAGGAAAGCATCAGATGGACTGTTGTGGTAGTTAATCAGCTGCAGCTATTTCAAGGACTGTAACTGTGTGTGTTTATCACTGTTAGGGTTCAACCAACCTTTGACCTTGTGCGTGCGTGCCCGTGTGTGTGTGTGTGTGTGTGTGTGTGTGTGTGTGTGTGTGTGTGTGTGTGTTATAACCTTTGATACTGGAAAGTAGTGCAGAAAATAAAATCATTCATCACTGATAATGAGGTTCAGGGAGTTTAGAGAGAAACAATGCTGCAGGGAAGACAGACAGTCAGACAGACAGACAGATAGTCAAACAGGAAGTGAAGGAAATGACTGAGGAAAATGAAACTGCCTAAGTATCAGTGTAACACACTGTGAGATGCTGTAAGATGCTCCGACATCAGCACATTGGTCCTCTTTGTCTCCATCTGTGTGAGTCAGTACAGAGACAGGTCCAGGTCATGTTTAGCTTAGCTTAGCACAAACACCAGAAGCAGGGGGAAACTGCTAGCCTCATGCTAGCTCCATTGAAAGTTAAAAAAAATCCACCTTCAAACTACTCAACGTCCAACTGACATGCTGTATCCTCTCTATCAAAGGTTGTATTCCTCTGCCAACCAGTCAAGTTGCCGTCAACATCCACGCCAGAATCTTTTAATACAGGAAGTGAAGACTTTAAAGGAATTTAATAAAAAGATATTAAGTGTATTTTATGGTAAAATATTGACAGGTAAAAGTCCAGTAAATAATTTCTAGTGAGAAACTTGACCAAGAGAGTGTTTTTACAGGAGTACAGAGGACTGACGGAGAGTTTCATCACATGGTGCAACAACAATCACCTGAAGCTTAATATCGGCAGGCCCAACACAGAGTTGTAGCCATGACATATAAATGTTTCTGCAAACAAGCTACAAGTTCTAAAACATGGACGCTTCACACACAGAAGATCTACTCAATCAGCAGTTTCAAGATTAGAGTCACCAAGTCAGTATCTGACCAAATGTCTCCCCTTCTGTTCCTGAGATATGACGTTAAAACATGATGATGTCACAGTCAAGCTGACCTTTGACCTTTGGATATAAAATGTCATCACTTTATGATTTTAACATTTAGACATCTGAGTAAAATTTTGTCATAGTAAGTGTATGACGTCTTGCATGATGGCCTAAAACGTGTTTTGTGAGGTCACAGTGACCTTTGACCTTTGACCACCAAAATCGAATCTCATTGTCGAGTCCAACTGGACGTTTGAGCCAAATTTAAGGAAACTCCCTCAAGGCGTTCCTCAGATACCGCGTCCACAAAATGGTGATGAACGGAAAACCCAAAAAATAATACCTCCAGCCAAACGTGTCACCACATAAAAAGACATTGCAGTTTTAGCAGCAGTTAGCACTGAAGCTATAACCACATAACCTCCGTCCTAATCCTTAAATTCTACATACAGATGCTTTAATTTAATAACACAACACTGTACACAGCAAAGCAGAGCTGCCACAGCCAGAGATAATCATTCTTACTTTACTTCTTTTTTATGACAAAGTTTTTCTTTTGTAACTACAAAATATCGTCGAACAAGATAGTTTAACAAGTGTCCCCACCCTGAAGCCAAATGATTATAACCTCAACATTACTGGGTAAATTCTAGCAGGGAACCTTTGTTGTACGTCATGTAACTCTGTCTCTTCACCCATTTTTGTGTAAATCTCTGTTTAGGGATTCAAGAACCATTTATTGTCCTCAACGAGATGCAGGATGTAGTCCATTTATACGTCACAAGGAAGACAAAACAAAAACATTTTTTGAATTTGCATCAGGAGGAATGTAAACAACAGCAACAAAAACTCTGGTGAGATCTCTGGGCAGTTTCCATTTGACTCCTGGTGTCCAAATCATATGAAAACGTAAGTTCATTTGTCTTTGTACGTCGTATGGTTCAGGAGTTATAAAAATCTGCATTTTTCGACATTAGCGTGGACATCAAGATGGCCGCCAACCAAACCCCACGGGCCACGAGTTGACCTTGGCAACAAGTAAAATTCTTACCTGGACTAAAAAACCAGGTCACAACAAAATGCCACACAGGTGCACAGGAACGTATTTGTCCTGCTACACTAGATACTGTATGACTGACATCTTTAGTACGATTCACCATCAGGGAAACATCGTCTATGAGTTTTGACTGAGCATCAAGCATCACTGATATAAACACACCATACTATAAGAGCCAATAAAAAACAAAATGCCCAAACTGTTTTTGCTTGTTATAACAAGAAGGATCTCTTCTTGAGACAAGCTTTTTATCCTGAGTTACAGGAGAAGATGATGGCTGAAAATCAGGCAGAAAAACAACAACATGACTTTAGAAAGAGGTTTAACATGTATCAGCTGCCTCACAAAGACCTGCAGGCCTCTTCAGTGCTCTCAGAGTAAGTCAACCTCGCATCAGGAGACTTCAAAGATTTGGTTTAAAGTTTGACTGGATGGATGTGGCGACTGATAAAATGTCATAAATAGGCAATTATTTACATGCAGCATATTTTCACCGACCCATTTCTCCAGCCTGTGCTGGATGAGTTTCTAATTAGGTGAGAATATTTCAGAAGATGTGCTGTTTGACTCTGATGAAGACGTAAATGTTAGTCTCCACCATCAAGTCTGTGTACTCCAGTATACTTTGGACCAAATCTCTGAAGTCTCTCCTGAAACAACATGACTTCACTTTCTCAGATGTTCACTAAAAAGCACTGCAGGAAAAATCCTCCTGTAGATAGCTCGCTCCAAGGGTGCACCTTAACTGTATGATTTAAACCCTACAAAGAAGGCAGGGTTATCTTTCAAGTACACCTGCTCATACTGTACCACATACACTGGTAGCAATGCTGCTGTTAAATTTATACCAGTCTTATAAATGTAAGATTGAGATTTGTTTTTTATAAAGACAAATGTTGCTTGATACAATGAGAAAATCATCTTTTCTTTACGACAACACATCTCATTAAAGAGAAATACCTTATTTTCTCTTTCTGTTTTTCTCCTCAACTTAATTCCTGTGTTTGACAGTAAATAAAAACACCATAATTAGCAGATTATGTGCTAAAATTGCATGCAAATATAAATAGAAGCTAATGCTCAGTTTTGAAAGTATGATAAGTCAGTGATGATGGACTATGGTGGCTGCTGAATTGGAATTTGATGTATAGCTGTGGCTTTGCTTTGACAGAGATACTTCTCTTGGTATAATGACAAAAATGCAAAAAAATATTTTAAATACTGAAGGCAGTTTTACAGTGACAAAAAACAGCAATGAAAAACTGGCATTTGTTTTTGAACTAAATGACCCTAAATGTCCCTTAAGATGAGGCTCAACTGCAGCAGCATGAAACAGTGTCCACTTTAAAACATTTAAGCTCAGAAAAATTACATATTTTCATTATTTGTTGCACAGAATAACTTATAATATTGCATTTGAAACTTTACGCTGTGGATCATAAACGTATGAAATAAAGGAAACGGGAGCAGACTCACCCAGAGCAGCAGCAGAGAGGTGACCCACAGGCAGCAGAGACAAATTTGAACTTTACATTTCAGCATTTTGATCGTCCTTCAGATCCTCAGACGGAACAAACTGCACCATAATCCTGAGGATGAGGTAGAAGACGTGACTTTATATTCTCCCTTTAGAGCCAGAAAATATTCCTTTCTTTTGTCTGTGAGGTTTTAAGCAGAACGAGTCCTTCTGGAAAATTAAACTTGGTGTAAATGAAGCAGCTGGAAGTTTTAAATGTTTCTTAGAAAAACAGAGTAAATCCCTGTTTGACAGTTTTAATATTTTCCATAAATATTATCTCATTCGTCCGTCGTCTCTTCTCGGTCTCATGTCCATCCTCAACTCAGACTTCAAACTCAGTCTTTCCTCTCTTTTCTCTGGACCCCCTGCCTGTCTCACCCTCAGCTGTCTGTCTCTCTTCCTGTCTGTCTGTCTGTGTGTCGGTCAGACTCTATAGTGTCGAGGTTGGGAGTCACTAACGGACTTCCTCAATCAAGCCAACAGCTCTGTGAGTCACTGCAAAGGCACGACAACACAAACTCTGCCTGGATGGAGGCTATAAATAGGCCTGTAACTACAATGGCAGCACACCTAGCTGCACCAGCAGCAGAGGTAGATGTTAAAAATAGAGACCAGCGTTTGATTAAGTCCCACTGAGACGAGATCGTCCCAGAGTTTAAAGTTTGCTCTCTTTCTTTTCATGACAGCGTCGTCTTCTGATGTGGCTACATCTGTTTCTCAGGAGTAAATTTAGTTTTGGCTCCACATTAACATCTCCTTTTGTTTCTGATTTACAATTATGGTTCTGAAGACACATTATAAAGTATATATATTTATTATCATTGAAACAAATGACTGGGTGATAGTGGTGCCGATCCAACTGAATATCAACACCACACTGCAGCTCCTTTACTTTGAACTGAGGATGCATGACATATATCAGGCTGATAAATTATTGGCTGATAATAGGAAACATATATTATTACGTGTTATTCCAATGATTAAATTATAGCCGTTAAATAGGGCCAAGAATAAGAAGGATGACCAGGGTTGGAAATTAACTTTTTTGTCGACCTGCCACTCAATTGACCCTTCGCTAACCCCGCCCCTTTGTGATGGTCCGACAAGCTGTCGGAGTAAGTCAGAAGTCAAACGTCGTTCATCTACACACACTGTGATGACACACAGCTGAATATCAGCAAAGTTTCCCTGCTTCCCTTCACTGGTTCCACTGTTACGATCATTAAAAGGCAAAAGCAGCATGTGTATACATTCAGTAGGCTATATCTTCAGTAGCTAGCTAGCTAACCCTACACTTTTCAGGGTTTGATTTTGGTTTTAGAACAGGGAAGAAACGTATATCTTTTTCCAATCTCTCCAGGTAACGAGTATCATTAATACACGACATGCTCCAGGCACAACATTTAGCTCCAAATCCACAAAACCAGCCTGAAAATGGAGGGTATCGAACCCTGGTCTGTGCTTGCCCGATGCTAGTCTGCGTCTGGGGGTGGGACTTAGCAAAGGGACAATTGATTACCGTTGCATTTTCAGCTGGTGAGTGAAGAAATCCAGCAGCCACTTGCTTATTTTACCAACATTTGGCAGGTGGTTGGTGCTATTTTCAAACCCTGAGCCAAAGCGCTTTCACTGACAAAACAAGGGCGGCATCTACACACTCCATCAACACGTGACGATACACTTTTAAAGTTGATTTGTGAGCTGCACATGAAAAAGAAGAACAACCACAGCATGCTGAGCAGAGACCAAACAGTGTCACCAGTGCTGACATCTTTTACAGTTTCAGAGTTAGACGACTGCACCGAGGGTCTGATCCCCGACCACCTGAATCCCCACCAGATCTGCAAACTTCCTGCTGCCGTTAAACAGGTTAGACGCAGCGCTGAAGGGCCGTCTCTGGAGCGGCTTTTCTCACTGCAGTGGTCAGTGTCTGCCCAGTTAGCACAGGCTAACACAGCAGCAGCGGCTCACATCCATCACTGAGCCTATAAACGGTCCGAATACACTCACACCAAAGAGACTTGACTCTTGGGAATGCTAGCTGTGTGATGCTACAGTTAGCCCTGTCATTGTGTGTGTGTGTGTGTGTGTGTGTGTGTGTGTGTGTGTGTGTGTGTGTGTGTGTGTGTGGGTGGACGCTCACCAGCAGTCCCTAACACAGAGCTCACACACCCACAGCAGCAGTCTCCTCGTGTCTCCATGGAGGGACTCTGTTTTCTGTTTCAGATACTTGTTACTTTTCCATAAAAACCAAAGCATGTTTAAGAAGTTTTTGATAAACTTTACTAGAAAAAATAAATGAACATTTGAAGAGTCAGATCTCTTTTTTGTTTTTGTTGTGTTAATAATAGTGAAGTCAGTTAGATTTGGTTCGGTCAGAGCTATAGAATAATAAATCATCCATATTTTCTCACTACCTCTCAGCCTGTCTTACCCTCAGGTGTGTATAATCTACAGGTTATCAACTTCTTTTTAAAACACAAATATGTGACATCATCAGTTATCTTATTGGTGTCAGCCATGAGCAGCTGGTTATTGGTATCATTAAAAAAAAAAAAAAAAGCATATTGTGCATCTCTACTTTAAACTCACAGTTCTGGTTTCCAAACCTACGAGACCAAACAACACAACCGTGTGTAAAACTGTGGGCTCATGCTTCGAGAGCTGAGGCCAACAGGAGCTGACTGTACACTGCTGTATAAGAGCTAAAGCAAGCTCAATGTTCACTACCTGCAGCTCAAAGCTAACAAAGAGGTTATGTTGATCCTGTAAAAGTTTAACTCTTCTATCATGCAGCATTATGAGTTAAAAGCCAAACCGTTTTTGTTTCAGTGGGTTGGAGCTACTTTTAGTCATCCACACCTCTTTCCTTCCTTCCTGCTCCCCTCCTGCTCTCTTTGTCTCACTCTCTCCTCTATTATACGACAGAAAGTTTCTAGGAACAGCAGTTTAATATCCAAACGTGAAGTGACTTCACCGTCATGACTCACTGAAGTCACTCTGAAAGAATCCTCATAGTGATCCTGAACATTCACAACAGTCAACATGAGCCATTCAGTCAGTCTGTGCACCATTGTGGATCCCAGCTGAGGATCAGAGCTCTACATGTAGGTCAGAAGACTTGTGTCAACCAAAGTAACCAAGAGGCCCCACCTTCAAGCACCAGATGTAAAATGTTCATATTCATATTATCATATCTTTAGTTTTCTAGTGTTACACAGTAAGTTAGCCTAGGCTAACAAGGCTAATGTTCTTGAACTTTCTGTTGCTGCTGTGACGCTTCAGATTTACCTGCTTCAATACATTTAGTCTGATCTTGTGTTTGCCGTGACTGTAATTTATGTTTGGTTTGGTGCACAGTGTGTCCTGCAGCCGGCATAAGTCATGACGTCACTTCAACGCAATTTCTCAGTCAGTATTTCTTTTATCTGTCTGTCTAAAATCTTGAAGTGTGCTCCTGGAGTTGCTTTACATATTCTGAGACAAATCAGCGCCACTGCAGCAGCTGGTATTATTTTAACAAATTCAAAATTCCTCACAGCACTTTGTGTACATGAACATGTGGTTTCGTCCATTTCCATAAAACTCACAATGCTGTTTTAAAATCAATTTTCCAACTATTTAATTCCAATATCTGCTGTCTAAAACCTTCTACAGTATTCATACCTCTCTGTCCTGCTGTTACAGACATGAACTCACCACACTCCTTTTCATCAAGCTGCGATGTTTAGTTTGAGCAGGTCTAGGGCTTCTGGGAAATGGTGTTCGTAAAGGCTGCTAAAACAGAAATATTAGGTAAATAATATTAGATCACTTTTTAAAAAAATACTGCTGTCCTTACCTAAAGACACGAGAGCCAAATGACACACTGCTGAGAAAGTCTCTGTTTCAAAATCTAGATTTCCATGTACAATAATTTCCCTAATAACTCTGAATCCTTTGTACGATTATTTGGTCACACATTAGTAAGTCAGTCTGAGTCCGAGACAACATGAGTCAGAGCGCCATTGTTTTCATGTCCAGTGTTTATGTACAGATTACAGGTAACAATATATATGTAGAGAGAGTAGATAAAGAGGTTACAGCACTACTCAGTGGCTAATGTTCCGGACTATTACAACATTCAAGTTGATTAGTAATACAGTTAAAAAACCACGTACTGTACGTACACTATTTAGCATCAGGTGTACTCTGACTGAGCTGTAACGCCCACACGGCACAAGTTTAAAGGGACACTGACATTTTTCATTTTACTGTAGTAGTTTTGTTCTTTACAACAGTTATAACTTTGCACATAATTAAGTGGTCCTAAAATCATCTTGTTCATATTGTTTCCAACACTGTCTGGTTGCTCGGCAGCACACTGATGTATCAGAAACTACTGTTAGCATGTTAGCATTTACATCCTAACTAAATGAATCTTCTGTCACATTTACTGATGCATTACCTCCACTGCACTGTGCAAATGACGAATATATGTGTATTCATTAATGTGTAGGAAAAACAACTTGTACTTCAGCCAAAATTAGCTAATGCTGGTAAATAAATTTTTACTTCAGTTAAAATAAGCTAAAACTAACAAAAGAACCTTTACATTAGCTAAAGTTGGTAAGTTCATTAGCCAATGTTATCAACAAAACTTTTATTTAAGCTAGAACAGGTCTTTTATTAGCTAATACTCGCAAACCAAATTTTACTTCAGCTAAAATTAGCTAATGTTATTAACACAACTTTTACTTAAAAACTGGTCATTTTGTCAGCTAACACTGGCAAACATTGTTTTGGCAACAAAACAATGTTCAGCTAAAATCAGCTAAAGCTAGCAAAATGTCAGTTCATTAGCTAATGTTAGCAAAACAAATTTTACTTCACCTAAAATTAGTTAATGTTAGTAACACAACTTTAGCTTAAGCTAAAACAGGCCATTTTATTAGCTAATATTTGCAAAACAAATTTTACTTCAGCTAAAACCACCTAATGTTAGCAAACCAACTTTAGCTAAAATTGGTCATTCCATTAGCTAATACTTGCAAAACAAATTTTACTTCAGCTGAAAGTAACTAATGTTGTCAAAATAACTTTAGATTGGTCATTTGATTAGCAACAAAAAAATTACATAAAATTAGCCAGCAAAATAACCTTTATTTTAGCTAAAATGGTCATTTTATTGGTTGGTGTTCGCAAAACAACTTTCACATTAGCTCAAATTGTTCATTTTATCAACTAATGTCAGCAAAAGAACATTTATGTGAGCTAAAATTGTTCCTTTAAATAATTAATGTTAGCAAAACAACAAATGTATTCATAACTTCTTTTTGTCTCACTAACCAGTGTTACCAAAAATTATGTTTTACATGAGTTAAAATCAGTTATTTTACAAGCTAATGTTATTATTAAACGTTTTGCTGTCATGGTATGAGTATCTTGTCAGCTTTTTCTTCACTTTTCAAATTCCCTATGTAATTTTATATTTTTAATCAGGCTTCAGTTTCTTTGGTTTGAGATAAATTTTCCAGTGGAGTAAAGTGCAGTAGCTCCGTAAACTGTGACAGAAAGTTCTGTTCCAGGCGGCAACGATTAAGTGATGGGACCAAACAGATTATTCTTAGGAAAACTCATAGGAACTTACTAACGCCTGTGTGCAACACTCAAAGTTAATGTTTTAATTTTGGGGTCTATAAGTTCCTGATAATTTTGTAGTACGTTTCCTGGAAAGAACAAGGCTATAGATGTATAATTTGTCTATAAAATAGACAAAAACTTCAGTTGCGTTGAGTTTATAAACATTTGTTGATGTCCAGAGGACTTTTTTTAATGAACTTCTCCAATTAAACCTAAACCTCCAATGCATACACAGTTACAAATAATTTCTCACTAGAAAACTAGTGGAAACTACAGCACTTGTAAAACAAAACCTTGCCCACAAAGTTTAATTCCAACATTAGTGACCAATAACATAAATTAAATGCTGTGCAATTAAAGTGAATACAGGATATTTGCTCCATCTATGAAATGTCTAGCGTCCCTTTAAACTCAACCAAACAGTCAACAACAATAAAGTACAGGACATGAACCACCACCTACTGTACATACACAATACTACGTCAGAGGCAGTGTGTGTTGTTGTACCCGCTTCTGCAGTGGGTATGGAGGCTGGGCTCAACTCACTCTCACTTCAGTCAGCTCAAACAGGAACTTACGTCACTGTCACACTTCAATATGCCAGAGCTTTAACCACTTTGAGTTTTAAAATCGACCCTGAATTGACTGAAGTGAAAACTGGGTTGATGATGGTCCCATGGAGGCATGTTGGACATGTAGACAAAGAGACACTGGTCCAAAGTCTCTTGATTGTATCACAAGAAAAGAAATAAATAAAAAATACATAGAAAAAGAAGAGTCTTCAAAGTTTCTCTCATTTATTGTCCCTCAACGGTCCCAGCGGTTCCGACACTCCCAGTTTTAGCAGCAACATCTCCGTGTTTGTTTGTGGTCCGTGGATTGGAAACGTAACTGCCCACATTAGGTTTAATAGCACTTTAACATGTACTGTACAGGTTATCCCATTCACACACACAGAGCAGGTTAGATGTATAATGTTAATGTTCTTCGTTACTGGCATTACTGCAGAAACCTCACATCTCCAAAACAAGTCAACAAACCAGGAAGTGACAAAACATCCTCGGTATTTGAATTTTTGTTTTGCATTTCGTTCACAATTTAATTTGTTGTCAATTTAAATTAACCAGAAAACATCTGAAAAATTAAAAATGACTCCTGCATCATTAAGAGAGGGACGCTTAAACATGGATGTTTGTTCAAACTTCAATTTTCTGGCTCAGATGAAAAACAAAGAGTCAGCCGTTAATGCTTCCCAGCTCCTGGTGAGTTGATGATTTAGAGATGATGAGGTTTGAACCCTAAACAGCGAGCTTACATGCGAGTCGAGAAATTGCTGACAGCTGCTAAAACACATCAAAAACATGTAAAAACAGTATAAAAATAAAGTTATTATTACTTTGATGCACCAAAAATAACGTACTCACTAGAGAACAATTTACAACAGCACATCGATGAGATGACTGCACCATTGTGACGTAAATTCTTTCACATTTTTGGTATAAAGCAACGTGTTACACAACAGGGGAATTGTCGATGCAAGAAAAAAGATTAACCACTGTGCAGAGAGTAAACTCTGAGATCAAGCAGCGCAACATTTCTCAGAAAACTATGCTTTTTTAATTTGGCCAAGAGCTGAAAACTAAACTTTGACGCAAATGTCAAAATATTTTAAAAGTATTAGGCTCAATTGATCAAATATATTGTGACTGGAAGTGATTGGCTGCTTTTGAGCTAGCTTGTGTTCCACTAGCCCCCATTTCTTTATGTGTTCTAAAAATTCTTTATTTATTGGTCTGTGTAAGTTTTAACATGATGGTTCGGTGTGGTTAATTTTAACAAAGATAAAACAATTATTTTATTAGCATTTAAAAACTACAGCTCCCACAATTCTTAGCCTCAGTACTGCAGAGCCTCATGGGAGCTGTAGTTGTTGGACAGTATAAAAAATAACTGTTGTAGCAAGCTAATTATTATTTAAACGCATGGTTTAGCGGTGGAATACTGGATTTAATTGGTTTAAACAATATATTGCATTAGCATAGCGGGCTAATATTAGCATGAGCTTATAGGTTAGCATCTATTTATTGACATTAAAGCACAAGAATTAACACTGAACCACCAAAGCTAGAATTAGCCTCTATGGAAGATTGCTGTACTACGAAAGCTAGCTTAGCAGGAGCTTATTCGTCATTACATTGGTTTGTTAGCTTTAGCATTTGAGCTATGGCTAGAGGTTAGCCTCATGTGTGACTTCGGCACTCCGTAAGTTACCGACCGAAAGACGGAACGTGTGTTCAGAGGCGCAGTCACTGGAAATAAAGATTATAAAGTTGGTTTTTGATCAAAAAGTTGTACTTGATTACAAATTAAATGGCATTGTACACGACAAAGTATCAGCTTACATACTCAACACCGTCTGGTTAAACACAAGAGCACACTTGGAAACATATCAGAAAGTATCGTTAGCATAGAAACTTTAAAAATAAATGTAGTTAGTAAGTGTCAGGTGACACATTTAGTATTTCTGAGAAGTTTAAAACAAAGTTTCAGTAGTTAAGACATCTGTGAGGTCATTAAAATACCATTGAAAATACATGACGCTCCTGGATAACACGGAGTAACGTACGAAGGACCGAAGTCACAAAGCAGCGAGGCAGGAGGGGTTGGTTCAACAGTGGTATATTAGCTTAACCAAAGGTGCAACCAGCTAACAGTCATTTTCCAATAGTCTTTCTTATAAGAACACCACGTTACAAAATAATTTTAAATTCCTATAAGACACAGAAACACAACAGTGTTATTGAACAATGTCGATCAATTCCAGTCAAACTACTTCTACGTCTCCATGACAGAAAAGAGGTAACAGGACAGTCTGGTTAGTTAAAAACGACACGATCCCACGGTCAGTTGTTTAAGAGAAGTGAAGTGAGTCTTTCGAGTTCCTCTGAAGAATCACTCGCCAACAACACACGAAGAAGAAACAGCAGAGAAGAAGAAGAAGGGGTATATTCCATTTTCTGAAATTTACCTTTCCTCTTTCCATCAGCAGGCCCCGCCCACAGCAGTCCTCATTGGTTGTCCATCAAACTCAAAGACCTCCTCCAGAACTCCCAAATCTCTGAGATCGTACCTGCTATAAGGACTTCGCTATGTTAGCGCACTTCTAGGTTTAAGTCGACGCCTCCTGTGGTGGTGGTGTTAGCTCATTGGCCGGTTTCTGCAGAGAGGCGGGCCTCGTACAGGCTCAAGGCGTGATGGACGAACTCGTACTGCTCACCTGTCTGGATCATACCTCCTCTGCAGACAGACAAATAAGGTTTTAGTTACCGTGAGAACGAAATGCTTTTTTTTAACAACCTTTAACCACCAAAGTCTCATCACATCATCCTTGAATCAAAGCCAAACTTTAAGAAATTCCCCCTCGGCGTTCCTGAGATATCGCATTCACGAAAATGGGTCAGACAGAGAACCTAAAGACATAATGCCTCTGGCCAAGCCTGTCCCCAGAGAGGAGACATTGACACACATGAAGGCCGGAAAAAATAGTGGCAATGTGAAAAGCATATGGATGTGTGTGCGTTGTGTGGACTGTTTTCACACTGACATTGCGGGGACTTACAGGTACAAAAAATTACTGTTGTTGTTCTCTTTAAGCGTCTTTGAAAAGAAAAGCTATATGAATCAAATGTAATATTATCATTATTATTAGTAGTAATATCATTATGCGTCAGAAAAATCAAGGCAATTGAAGAAAATAATCTGTTGAAAAAATGTGTTTAGACACTAACGTTGTGGGGACATCTGAGGGCAAAAAGCTGGTTCCATTAACAGACTTCTTGGAACATAAATCAACTTGAAAACCTGACATACCAAACATGTAAAACACAGAAAACTGTGGCAGTAGACAAAACTCTGAATGTGCAAGAGTTGTAAGGACCTAACATATGTTACACACTGACATTATGGGGACATGTGGTGATGAAAGGCTGGTCCTAACGAGGTCAACAACTTGTTTTGGGAACATTTATTTAATGGTTTTCACAAAGTGAAGTTTTGAGGCAGAACTGCAAACAGAGGTGAGGCTTGTTTTTAGGTCTCAGGTTCAATAACGTTTAGGTTCAAGGGGACCTACTATGCTTTTCCTTTTTTTTTCCTCATATATATCATGTTACTGTGTCAGGTGTTCATATTAAACGTGACCACAGTTGTGAGGTAAAAACCTCAGGAGGCTTCAGACTGTTCTAAAAACTCTGTTTCCTCTTCTGTCGCCTCTTTTCTTGCCTGAATGAAAAATCTATTGATCGACTCCAGACTGTTCAGAATTCAGCTGCCGAGAGACATGATGACATCACTCAAGCTTTAGCCTCTTTACACTGGCTCCCTGTATGTTCACAATAGATTTTAAGGTTTTACTGATTACTTTTAACTAGGGCTGCCTCCCGTATAAGACTGTCCCTAATGGACCAACAGTCCTCATCAGGGTCCATCAGTGGACTAGTGTCCCTCATGTTTACAATATGAATGTAATGAGTAAATGATATATTTTGGTGGTTTGAGTTGAAGGTGTGAGAAAGAATAGTCTCAGTAACATTGTTAACACTGTGCTACATTACAGAGAAATACAAACCGTACTAATGAAGTCCTTTCTTAAAACTTTTTTTAAGTTTTTAGTGTTAAAAAAATTTTGGATCACATTCCTGCTGGAACATGTCCAATTGTGTTTCAAAGTCTTTATGGTGATTTTTGACAGTAGAAAGTGATGCTATTCTCTGTCATGGTTATTCCCCAGCTGCAATGATGGTGCAGAGACGCTGAGATGTTTAAGACCCGGAAACACAACAAATCAGAGCAGTCTGGGGTTTTTCGGAGGAGGAGCTCAAAAAGACAGGACATATAACAGAGTGTTTCAGACAGAGGGTGGATACAGGTGTTCCTGCACAAACAGTAGAGAAAAATAAAGTTTTTTTTTTTAACATTAAAGCCTGTAAACATGTTCTAATAAAAACCCTAAATACAAGTATGAACCTGAACATTAGTGGATTCAGTGACATAAATCAATAAACTGTCCTCTCAGTTACAGCAGATGAAGTACTTGTCTGTGTCACCTGTCAGCTCGCAGTCGGCAGGTGATGCTCAGAACATCCACCACTCCCTCCAGCTGCAGCTGTCGACAGCCTATCGTCGTGGCGATGAAGCAGCCTGTTCGGCCAATCCCAGCGCTGCAAGCAAAGGAGTGTGGGTAATGTAGCAATTTCAAACCTTTTAACAGCAGCAGAAGAAAAAAGTTTCCCAGTTCCCTCCGTCTCTACCTGCAGTGGACAATGACCGGTCCAATAACGGCAGCTGTCCGTCTGTCTGTCTCGACGTCGGTCATCAGCTGCAGCAGCGGCATCGTGGAGTCAGGGGTTTTGTGGTCGGGCCATGATGTGTACCAGTAATGCTGCAGCACGCGGATTTGATTCCCACACTGCACACACCAACACATAAAGACTGAATCTCAACACAAACTACAAACACAGAGGCTTTTTGTTTCCTCTGAATCACAACACAGACGTATAGGAGAGTGTGTGTACCTTGAGTGTGAGGCTGCGAGTGGTGTAGTGTTCACACTCTCTGATGCTGTTCACCAACACCTCCACCTTCCCATAGATTCCCCTCTTCTCCGGCCAGTACAGGACACACTTCTACAGAGACAAACACAGAGACAGGGGGACAACTGTTAAAGGATCGTACTGTTGGTTTTTGCATGTTTCAGAAAAGCTGTTTCCAGTTCTGCCGTAGTGGTAGTATTTTCCAGATCATCCCATCATATTTTAGTTTCTAACTTTCCGAGCAGTTACTGGTTTCATTTCATTCTTAGAAAAAACACCTTGCAGAGACTTGTTGACTTGATTTTTTTTAATCAAAGTTAATAACTCCTCTCTGACACACCACTCTGCTTTATTCCCCAAATGGTTTCAGCTATCTTTCCTTCGACAGTGTGATGCCAGAGGCCATTTCTGGTTTCCTTGTTAACAACATATATACCGTAAAACTTTAATTAACAGCCCGGGCTATCAATAGCTTAAATCACTGAACTCAACAGGCGTCTGTATGAGACAGGCTTTAATTCCTTTTACACAAAACTGTTGCTCAGCAAAGATGGGAAATCAAACTGTGTTTAGACCAGTATGAATATCACTTCTATAAAAATTAGGCTTCGAATAACATATAAATTATTAATCATTCTTTTGATCTAGCAAATATTTAGAATACTTTTTCAAAAGACAGTGTATTTACAGACTTGAATTAAAGTTATGTTACTGTGTGAAGACGTCATGATGCAGCAAATTATTTTAAAAACTATAAAAAGAGATTAGATTAATAAATGAAAAAAACGTCCATGTTTGTTTGTTCCTATTCTGGGTTCACAATCCCAAACATAAATAAAGAGCTGCAACAACTAAATGCCACATGGAGAACTGGACTTCAACCTCATCATCATCATCATCATCATCATCATCATCATCGTCATCCACCTTTCCTGCTTTGTTTTTAAGTTATTAAACTTTATTTAAACACCCGTCACATCACCTCATTCTTCTCCTTCAGTTTGGTGATCATGACGATGACGGGCGACTCCTCCTGCCACGCCATCTGCCAGAAGTCGTTCACTGTGTTCACCATGGGACCCTGGGTGGCGATGAACGCCTTCTCTTCGCCTAGGTAACCCTGGGACAGCAGCCAATCACACGACAGTGTCAGCAGTTTAAAGGAGGGAATTAACATGAACCTGGAAGACTTCATAATGAGAGGAATGTATTGATGATGTCACTTTTTCTAACAGCAGTAGAGCTAAAATAAATGATGTTATTATTGTTAATCATCAGTGCAGTAGTGGAGGTCTGCGCTCTCTCAGTGCCCTTCATATTTCATTTACTTATCTGTCCCTCTTTCATGTGGTAAATATTTGACTGACTCTGGACATACACAGCGTTAGCGTGCACAGTAGGATGAAGAATTTGTTCTCTCATGTGGTCTGACTGTGTAAATTGTTTCAGTGGAGTTTCCTGACAGGAAGAAAGTCCATTGTACCAGAGTCTGAGAGCAACATTACAGACCTCTGCAGGAGTATACTTTCACTGCCTCTGTGAGTCTGTGTGTGTGTGTGTGTGTGTGTGTGTGTGTGTGTGTGTGTGTGTGTGTGTGTGTGTGACATTCCAGATAGATGATGTGATAATGTCAGCGTGTTGTGATCGTTTTCAGGTTTAGAGAGGATTTAACAAACAAATGTCATCATCATGATGAGCAACACAACTGAAGAGAGGACCATCGCCCAGAGAAGAGCGCTCATTTTTTTTAGCCTGAACAACTGAGCAAACACAGTGAACTACACACAAAATGGCGGCAGACTACATGTTGTCACAACAACCTCCACATACACCATGAACGCCAGATATCATGTTGGACTGTACCAGAACAAAAGGGACAAAAGACGAGGGAATGGAGCTGAAAGCCACATTCTGTGTGAACCTCACCCGTATGTAGTTAGCGTTGATGTAGGAGCTGAGCAGGTCGTTGCAGCTCTTCGACTTCAGGATCACTCTGGAATGAGGATCTAGGACAGATGGCAAGGAGAGGAGATGAGGACACAAGGAAGGGAAGAAGGTCATTTTGGATTCACTGTGTTCAAATACCCACACTACCACACTATATAGTATGCCAAAAAAAGATTTAGCATGTCCCAATACATAGTATGTGAAATGCAGTTTGCCAGAAATACCAGGATGTTCTACTACATCAGATTTTGCAGCCAGCATACTTTTCTGGCTCTTCTGACCCACAATCCTCTGCACAGCTGATGATACGTCACATCGACTGAGCCGCAGACAGATGACAGTTTGACAGCTTGCTGAAATTTGTCAGAAGTCGCAATGATGGATGACAGCACATTCAGGTCACTGAGGACCAGTTAATAATAGGAATATTAATTGTTTAATTAAATAAAAGGTCAAAAGTATCTAATAACAGTAACAAAGAAATGAACAGCCTCTGTAATTTACTATTGTCAATATAATATGTTAGAGTCTATATGTCTGTATGCAGTAGCTATCTAATGCAAAATAACAACATCAGAGCTCTCCAGGTTGACCTCAGTCTCCGGTGAGCTCAGTGAACGGTGTTTTGTTTCATCTCCAAGGTGACAGATGTATGAGTAAGAGGGTCAAAGTTCAGGGCGTGATGTTATGAGGAAGTAGTACATCCCGATTGTGTGCATACTGCATGTGACAGTGCGTACTTTTTAAAGAGAGCTGCATTACTGACTAAAAGTAAAAAGAAAAGGTATGTGATTCAGAGCACAACCTCAGTCTGAGTTTGATCTTGACGCACTTACGACCCTTTTAAACTCAGTCTTCAGTTGGTCTCATGCCCCTTTTCAACTTGGTTTTAACATTCTTTCAAACTCAAGTTCAAGATTTGAACTTTAACTTGAAATGCTTTAAGACTCAGTCTTGACTTGGTCTAAACCCCCTCTTAGATTCAGTCCCAAGATCCTGTTAAACTCAGTCTTGACTTGGTTTAATGTCTGTTTAAGACTCAGTCTAAACCTCTAAACCAGAGGCTCTCCATCATTTTTCAGCAGTCCTGCAGGGATCAACAGATAGTGGGCAGTGGCTGCTTGCTCTGCTGCCGTTCAGCGGCTAACAAGCGGAGCTAACTGCTAACTGCCACCGCTGCAACTAACAAACTCCACAAATCCATTCAGCAGCTCCACCATCCAGTCAGACACACACGGCTGATTATTTACTGCTGAGTTACAGCTCACAACTCGCACCAATGGAAACATCCTGGTGCAGACTATTTACTGGAGTTTACCAGCCTGCACTTGAAGATAAATACAAACACAGCCCTTCCCGGCTTCCAATGTCCGATAGTCCACCACCTACATTTTCGTCACGTCTCCTCTTGTCAACGAAAATAAAACATACATTTCATCTTAGTTTTTATCATCAAGATTTATTTTTAGCTCGCCACCGTCTCATTTTCGTCATGGAAAAAAGGTTGCTGATGAAAACATTTTGTCACAGTTTTCTTCAGCGAAATGATCACCAGTATGAATCACTGAGTTATGGCCAAAAACACATTATGTGAGGTCACAGTGACCTTCAACCGCCAAATTCCAATCAGTTCATTCTTGAGTAACAGTCGACGTTTGTACTTAAATTTGAAGAAATTCCCTTAAGACATTCTTGGGGCATCACATTCACGGATGGACAACACAAAGACATACTGCTTCCACCATTGCAGAGGCATAATTAAAATATAAATTGTTGAACTATGAAGTTTTTGTAAAAATATATAAGTAACTACATTTTTTTTTTGCATCATGACAATCTGACAACTTTTCACAGACCACCTGGCAGAGTGCCACAGACCCCACTTTAAGAATCAGTTTAAACATTATCGTTTAGACTAGTGCTAACACTTTTCAACTCCTGACTCAGTGTTGAGCCTCTCTCTCTCCATAGTCCTGACCATCGTCCTGACCACCGCCCCGGACAGAGCAGCAAACACTTCAGAAAAGACGAAATAGAAACTCAACCACAGGAAGTAGTTTGATTGACAGCACCTATAGGTGAGCATTCCTTACTCTTGATTGGCGGGAAGGAAGGAAGGAACCCTCACTCCTTTAGTGTGTATTGATAACCCCGCCCCCTCTCCAAAACATGAGTGTCCGAACTTACATAACGTCTTAATCAGGCTAAATGCTTGGCTGGCAGTGTGAGAACAAACTGTGCTCTGAGGAAAATGTATTGTTCCAGTGTGTGTGTGTGTGTGTGTGTGTGTGTGTGTGTGTGTGTGTGTGCAGGGAAGAGAGAGGCGCGACTCGTCCTTGAGGTTGCTGGCCTTTGACTTTGAGCTCCTCCCACATAATAAAACAACTTCCTGGTTCAACAGGAAATGAGAGACAAGGACTGTTTTGGGACAGTTTCTGTTTCCTAGCAACACTGAGATTATTTCACACACACACACACACACACACACACACACACAGTACTCACTGGGCAGTATGGTCTTGTATCTGTTCTTGGTCCCGTGGTTTGGAATATCGAGTTCTTTGGGATCGATGAAATTCATGGGGATTTCCTGAGATGGAAAAAAGAGACGTTCAATGTTAGAAAAAAAGAAATAATCCTGCAGCTGCACTGACAGCTGGACAGGTACATTTACCTACAAATACTCTGACGACTCAGAGGCGTGTTTCAAGTCAACCAATCAGAGTGTCATCACCCATTCCCTTTAAAATCAATCACTCACTTATATGTCACATGGAATTAAACAAGGTACAGCTCCAGTGAAATGTGATCCCATCAGCTCCTTTAACTTGTACACTGCAATTTAGCCCTTTTTTGTGTCTTCTTATATTGTTGGCTGCTGCTTCATAATTGACCTGACGCTAAGCTCTGCCCTTTTGTGATGGTCCGACAAGCTGTCGCAGGCAGCATGGAGCCCACACTGTAACTAACTGCACTCCCTGAAGAAATATTAAAGGAGAAGTCCAGTATTTTGCACTTTGAGCCCCATTCCTGGTTGTTTATGATGAAATAGAGTGGTTAAGACCAAAATCTTGACGATTGCTCCTTCTCTGACAATTTGAGAGAATTTGTCTTTCCCCTGCCTGACTTAACAATGCTGTCTATGGCCATGTGTAAATCTGTCCTAAAACCACCTTAAACGTTGGTTTTCAAAGCCATGAAACTCACCCAGTGGTCAGTGGTGTTCCTTGATGTTCCCACATGAAAATCGTAGCAAACTGTGGTTTCCGTGATGATTTATTTGACATTTTGTCCATGCATTGATTTCCTATAGGAAGCCTCATTGTCTGTTGGTAATAATCCGCCACTGGAAACGGAAAGGGGGTTGTTTACGACAAGGTTGTAGTCACTGTAGTCTTTTAGCTCAGCGAAAGTGCCGAAAAAATAGTTCCACAATCCAGATGAATAGTGAAAACATGGATGGAAACCACAGTTTGCTACGATTTTTATGTGGGAACATCAAGGAACACCACTGACCACTGGGTGAGTTTCATGGCTTTGAAAACAAAACAGAAATGAAACAGTGATTCCAGAGAGAAGCAGACAGAGGGGTCTACAGTCTGTGTTTGAAGGATACATCCAGGATGTCAAACTGACTCAGCAGCAACAACAGGTTAAAAAGACAAAGATAGTTAGAAGCTAAAGCCCAACTATAGGCTACAGATCACAGTGTGAAAGTGAACCACCACATCACTGCTGATCGACACAGAACACAATGAGTATAAAGGGAAACTTCACTGATATTGAACCAGCTGTGTAGCATCACAGTGTGCGCTGGTGAACAGTGTTTGGCTCCGCCCCCGTGCTGCTGCCAGCAGACAAGCGAGGAACTCTGGGAGTAGCTAAAAATGTTTACTTGTTATATTTGGTAACAGTTTTACAGTTTCTCCAATTTAGGTAGAAAAGTCATAATAAAGGAATTTCAAACTCTTACTTCAGTATTTAATTTTTGGGAATTAGAGAGGATGACTTTGTTTCAGTGTAAATTATAGTTTTCTGTATATGATGCAAAATCACAAAAAATTCTGGGTTCTAACAGGTAATTTTCCCAGAAAAACACAAATAAATTCTGTAATGTAAACTTCCCATGTTCAACCTTAGTTTTGAAATCAGGATACTCGTCAAGCAGACAATCAAGGTGCTTGGTGGGCGGGATTTGAACCACTCGGGTCATCCTGCCTCAACATTTAAATTTAAAAAAGTATGAATGATAACTGAACGGTGTTTTTAAGGACTCACAGCGAACTCGGCGTGCAGCTTGTGCGTGTTGTTGACGACATCGCGGAGCTGCTGTCGCGTCAGAGGCCGGCCGGCCGCCAGCAGGTACTCCCTGGCCGCCGCCTCTCTGGGGGTTACCACGGCAACGTTGAGGGGCTCCACAGAGCCGAGAGCCGACATGTCCAACACCAGAGAGACATTAGAGCCGCGTCTGGAGGGGGGAGAGAGGGAAGGTGAAGGAGGGAGGACAGGGAGGAATGAATAAGAGGATATAATGTCAGAAATGAAAAAGACAAGAAGTTCTTGTGGTTTTAACAACATGTTCTCCATGTTTACCGCTCTGATGAAGTTCAGGATAATTTCATTTGGATTTTGCAGACATGACAGTTTTCTGAAGAGTCAATAAAACTAACAGAGGAAAACTAGAATCGTCTTCTACCAGACTCAGATTCAGAAAATGAGTTATTCACGTCAAGGCACATTAATGAGACAATAAATCACATTTACTCAGAAAAAAATTATGAGTTCTTTTGTTAGATAAAAGTATGAGTATGAGATATAATAAATCAAAATGACAAGATACTGAAATCAATAAAAAGTATGGGATTAAAAAAAAATAAAATCAAAATTAGGACATTTACCAGTCAAAACTATGAGATTATTAAATCTGAATTATGTCAAAATTGATGAGATTAATCAAATGAGTTTTATAAAGAAGAATTTGAACAAAACTAAGACCAATAATTAAAAATTAGGACAAAATTATTAGATTAACTTCTCCAATTTTTTTTAAAATTAAATCAAATTAAATAATTATATGATTGCATTTTTCTTATGGATTTCTTTTTCAGTTTAATATAATTAAAATAAATTGAATTAATTCTATAAAAAATATTAAACTGTCGCATTTCTATAGGGGACTATTTTTTTATTTCAACTCAATTCAATTAACTATTAAATTGTGGCATTCATATCAGGAATTTATTTTTGTAATTAAATTAAATTGAATTAAATAATTAAATGACTGCATATCTGTGGAGTAGTTCCTTTTAAATTTAATTATTTAATTGTTGGATTTCTCTTTTGAATAAATTAAAGTAGGTTAATGGTTGCATTTCTAAGGTAATGTATTTTTGAATAAAGTTAAATTATTAAATTATTGCATTCAGATGAATTTTTTCTAGATTAAAATAATTTCAATGGTTGCATTCAAATAAAGGATTTTTTTAAATAAATAAAATTATTGTATTTCAACAGAGCGGTGCTTCTTAAACTTTTTTTCATAATGTGTCCCGTTCTATATATTTTTTCAGCCAAGTACCCCCTGACCAGCACAAAACATTTTTTGTGGACGCGCACAAACAAATTTTAGCACAAACGTAATTGCGTTTGTTGACAGTTTACAGCTGTAACCAACTGCAGTGGAAATAAAAGTATTAAATATAAATTTTGGTTTATCAAACTTCACTTGACTTATTAAAGTATGATGATGATTAGCCCCTGAAGTATTCAAACGTACCCCCATATGAGACACATTTCTGAAGAGGGTTTCTTTTTTAATTAAATTACAGTTAATTAAATGGTTGCATTTAAACAAATGATTTCTTTTTTTAAATGTGAATTAAGAAAATCTGACAGAATTTGAAGTTAACTCCTGTTACAGCACCAAAACTGCTGAACTGATTTTTGTGTCTGTCAGAACAGAAGAGCAAGCAGAAAAGACAAGGTGTGCTTTGGCGGGGTGTGGGTGGGTGGTGGACACTGTCCGTCTGGCTACGTGTCGGCCGGCTTCCTCTCCAGGATGCTGTTACTTCCTATTCGTCTGATTGCTGATTGGCTGCCGTCCAGAGTGGACAGCACACACACACACACACACGCTAAGAGACACAGACACCAAGAAAAACATCCTGTTCTCACTCTGAGCCTGAAATCTTCCTTCCCTCTCTTACCTTAAGGATCACACGCTGTTCTCCACACTTTAACACCCTCGCTCTGAACGCTGATGTAACCAGAACAAAATGGCCTCCCAGGTTCAAACCCGCAAGTCAACGGAAGGGTTACGAGCAGCAGATAACGGCTAAAGTGCTGGACGCTGAGCGGAGGTGCAGATAAAGATGTTTTCTTTTCTCTTATGAAACTACCTCAGAGGGAAAGTTACGAAAGAGCCGTTAGAGCAACATTCTCAAGTGACATTTTGAAAAATGAGGTCAATTTGATTTTACCAACAAAATCCATGTTTCTCACGCCCAAACTTTGTTTTAAAACTCACGGAAAATAAAACGTTGGATGGTGACTTTCAGCGGTGGAGGAAGGATTCTGATCCTTTATCTAAGGACTAAAACACACTGTGAAAACACTCCGATACAAGTTCTGCTACTCAAGTAAAAACATGTAGTAATTATAAGTGTGTGTGTGTCATATTCCTGCTGTAGATGTTTCAGGTTGAGCTCATTTTAACATTGCTGGGTGGTTTAATCTACAACGATGCATCATGGTCTGTAAGATCGTCATCTGTTAATAGCGGGGCTGTTCAGTGAGAACCACACATCTCTACAAAGTCTAAAATTAAAGCCTGTTTTCAGATTAGTGTCGACGACTTTCCCAGCTGATCCCAGAGGGATTTATAAGAGTTTATTTAGCTAAAGTAGGAGGAGAATTTCCTCAGCACATAAAGGAACACTTCATCCTTCAGTTTATCACAAACTTTCAACACCAACACATCTGGTTTCCTCCTCTCTTCATGTGCTACTGAGTTCATTTTGTTTTGTTTTGTTGCCTTTCCTTTTTCCCGGCTCTAACAACAGCCTGCCAACATTTCCCATAACCGGCCTGAAAGTCCAAACTGTACCAAAAAAATAAAAAACAATTCATAGGAGACACAAACCAAACCCTGGTTCAGCTTGATCCGGACCAAGAACACCTGTATTTGTCAGAGGGAGGTTTGACTGTTTCGGGGAAGTTTCACAACAGTGATTGTGGTTTGAATCAAACTGAAAAGTCCAAAAATTCAGACCAGACGAGGTGTCTTAATATTAACTAAAGTAACACTGAATTAACTCATCAAAAATTGAGACATTTATCAAGTCAAAACTGTACGATATAGTAAATCTAAATTATTATATACAAAGTCATAATTTATGAGATTTATTCACAAATTTAAAGACTAAATTATGAAAAAAATCCAACTTTGAGTTCAAATCCTGCACTGCTAAAAAATATTAAGGGAACATTTAAATCACATCAGATCTTGATGAAGGAATTATTTAAGTGTAAAATCTTTACTGATGTACGTTGTATAATTTGTTGGGATCAAAATGACGTAACAACGGTCAGCGGAAACCAAAATCATCGACCCACTGAGGGCTGGATTCAAAATCACACCGAGAATCAAAGTAAAAATTAAAATCACAGCTGATCCAACTCATCATGTGACACAGTGTGTACGGCCCCGCCTGCATGTATGACCTCCTAACAACGTCTGGGCTCCTGATGGTATCCTGAAGGATCTCCTCCCAGACCTCAGGGAGAATCAGGGCATCAGTGACTCCTGGACAATCCAGGAACTGCCTACACACTCTGGACACATGAGGCCGGGCATTGTCCTGCACCAGGAGGAACCCAGGACCCTCTGCACCAGGAGGAACCCAGGGCCCTCTGCACCAAGAGGAACCCAGGGCCCCCTGCACCAGGAGGAATCCAGGGCCCTCTGCACCAGGAGGAACCCAGGGCCCCCTGCACCAGGAGGAACCCAGGGCCCTCTGCACCAGGAGGAACCCAGGGCCCCCTGCACCAGGAGGAACCCAGGGCCCCCTGCACCATGAGGAACCCAGGGCCCTCTGCACCAGGAGGAACCCAGGGCCCTCTGCACCAGGAGGAACCCAGGGCCCCCTGCACCAGGAGGAACCCAGGGCCCCCTGCACCATGAGGAACCCAGGGCCCTCTGCACCAGGAAGAACCCAGGGCCCGCTGCACCAGGAGGAACCCAGGGCCCTCTGCACCAGGAGGAACCCAGGGCCCCCTGCACCAGGAGGAACCCAGGGCCCTCTGCACCAGGAGGAACCCAGGGCCCCCTGCACCAGGAGGAACCCAGGGCCCTCTGCACCAGCGTAAGGTCTGACAGTCACTCTGAGGATCATCCTGGTACCTAACAGCAGTCAGGGTACTGTTGGCTATGACATGGAGGTCTGTGTGACCCTCCAAGGATCAGCCTCCCCAGACCATCACTGACCCACCACCAAACTGGTCATGCTGGATGATGTCACAGGCTGCATAACGTTCACCACGGTTTCTCCAGACTCTTTCATACCTGTCACATGTGCTCAGTGTGAACCTGCTCTCATCTGTGAAGGGAATGGGGCGCCAGTGGTGGACCTGCCAGTTCTGGTGTTCTCTGGTGGAGCTGCACGGTGCTGGGCTGTGAGCACAGGTCCCACTAGAGGACGTGGGGCCCTCATGCCACCCTCATGGAGTCTGTTTCTGACAGTGTGGTCAGAAACATGCACACCAGTAGCCTGCTGGAGGTAATTTTGTAGGACTCAGTGCTCCTCCTGTTCCTCCTCACACAGAGGAGCAGATACTGGTCCTGCTGCTGGGTTGATGACCTTCTACGGCCCTGCCCAGCTCTCCTGGTGTAACGGCCGCTCTCCTGGTATCTGGTATCAACCTGACTGGGCTGCAGGTACCGCCTCATGCTACCAGTAGTGATGTATGAAGCTGCGTCAGGCTATAATCAGGCTGATACCGTGCAGTCTGACCTCGGTGTAAGTCTCTTAATTTACACCTGTTGAGTCCAGGTGAGTTTTCCATTGGTCTGTTTTGACTCATATGACCAGTTCAGAATCCAGCAAATACACAGAGCCGGGTGGAGACTCTCTTTGTGTAGAAAGTGAAAATAAAAACATTTGCAGCTTTTGAGGGAGCAGAGAAATCACACCAGGAAAGTTTACACATGTTCTGTGGTGATTTAAAGCACAGAGCCATAAAATAACAGGAATTGATCCTTTAATGTAACGTTTGGATATAAACACACCTGATGATTGTCCGCCATGTTTGGAGACGGAAGCGTGTGAGTGTTTGTGTGTTTAGAGAGCGGTAACCTCTAACCTGTGATTGTTGGAGCAGACAGGTGTTGAGCTGCGTACGTGCAGATGAGGAGGATTTAGACTGAGGCATGTGTGTGTGAGAGTGTGTGTGCGTTTTGTTTTCATCTTATAGCTCAGACGTATTTCATGGATTTACATTCACATAATGAGGCAGGTTTCCTTTATAAACAATGTATACAGAGAACATGAACACGTCCTGAGGTTGTGTGAAGGGAGGCGTCTTCCTCTGTGGGGTTTCTCCTCATGTCAATGTACGTTAGAGCTGCTCTGAATGAACGCGTGAAAGTTCCAACGATTAACCTCAACCTGCAGGTTTAAAGGACCTTTTCCATGTTTTGTTTTCGTGTTATTATCACTATAAATAAACACTGTGTCCAAACTAACTTAGAAACACGCTACACACAGAGGGGCGGGGCTAAAACACCTGTCCTCTTACCTTTCTTGCAGTCCTGCGGCAGGTTTCATCCTGAAGGGGGAGGGGCAGGGCTTTAGCTCGTTAGTGGCAGTCACCGGGGCAACGCTGGCCAGGGGGGCGTGGTTGTTACTGCTGACGATGGGAACAGGGGCGGAGCTAGGAGGAAATGCGCAGTCACACATGTGGTTTATATTTATGTCTTTAAAATTGGAAGTTTTGGGACGCAATGTCAGCTGACTCACCTGGGCAGAGGGACAACAGGAGGAGCAAGGCGGCGGCAGGGTACGATTGGCGGCGGCTGGGGAATGGGTGTGGCTACAGCTGGAGGGAGCTGAGCTTGGACCATGCTTCCTGACGTCACAACCTGGAGAACGAAGAGGACTCATTAATCTTTATTAATGAGTCAGTTATATGTTTTACGTGTATTTTTACGAACATTTTGGAATCCAGTGCCGACCTTGGCGCCCTTTGACTTCTGGGCAGAGTCTGGTTGGACAGTCGGGGTCAGGTGGACATCAGGGGGCGGGGCTTTCAGCTGTCTGTCAGAAACCTGAACCTTCTCCTTCAGTCGGTACAAAACCTGGATATCAGACGAGAGAAAAAAACACAGTTCATTTTAAATAAAGATCTGATGACTGCATCATCACTGATAACAGCACTGAGTGTCAAAAACTGTAGAATACTTAAATTTGGCATCATTTTTTAATAATAATAATAATAATAATAATATTAATTTATCGGGGACTTTAGCAGATTTTCTTAAATCAAAAAAAACAATTAAAACATTTTTACATTCCTCAGACCAAGGAATCAAAAAGAGTATTGTTTTGGTATAGACACCGACGATACAAGCGCTACCCAGCTCTATGTCTAGTTTCCCTGTTTATTTTCAGTAATCAGTAAATAAATTGTGGAAAAAATAAAATAAAATAAATATCAATAAATACATTATATTAAAAAAAAATACAATAACATTAAAAATAAAATAAAATGGGTTTTTTTTTTTATAAATCAAAGACAAATTTTAAAAAAAGTTTAAAAATAAGTCAATAAAATAATTAAAAAAAAATTAGTTATGTGTTGAACATTTTTTCAGCTTCTTGTAATCACATTTCTCTAAAATATTATAACACCAACTATTTGAAAATGTACTTGTAGAGTAGTGTGTTGTTTTCATCACATAATTAACTGGAGATCTGTGAGACATTACTGACACACAGTAATCACACTGCAATAAAAGGCTTTTTTTAATCTTTAAATTAATCAGTAATGATTGCTGTCTGGAGCTGCAACAAATAATAATTTAGTTGTCAACTATTAAATCAATAACTCACTAATTTTATAACTGAGAAATCAGACTAAGAAAGAAATTAAAATAAAAAAATAAAATAGTCTGAATCCAGCTTCTTAAGTTTTCTGGTTTCTTTTCTCCTCTGTAACAGTAAACTGAATATCTTTGGGTTGTCAATAAAACAAGACATTTGAAAACATCAAATCAGTCAATCAAAACAATAATCAACAGATTAATCAACAATTAAAATAATTTTTCTTTTTAAATAGCTGCAGCCCCGATAGTGTCATGTAATTCTACGCACACTGAACTCTAAAAATTATTCTCACAAATAATATGCAACACAGGACAGTCTTATTTTTCTTCTTTTTAAAAAAAGTATTTTGTCTTATTGTTGTAATTTTCTCGTCCTGCAAAACTTGATGTAGTTGTTTGTGTCAACTTTAAATTGTCTCTGTGTTCTTTCAAAGTACTTTGGGCTGCATGTTTGTATGAACGGAGCTGTATAAATAAAGTCGAGTTGAGTTGAGTGTGCAGATGACGTGAGGGCGTCTACATATCGACAGGTTTATATGAGCAGAATACAAAATACTTTATTGTTTATTTTTGGATGCAAAAGGAAGACAAAATCTGTTAATAAAAGGGTGCATTAAACAATGATTAATATATTTTCTGGCAATTATTATGTTTCATTTGCTGCCCTACAATCTCCACTCCTGGCAACTCCAGACTGATGAAAGGTTTTATGATGGTTTTATGGGACAGGAGGGAAACCTGAAACTCCCCTGAATGTTGTTTTTACGCATTTCTCTGAACACGTTGACCTGATTTCACAGATCAGTAAAAACACAGCCCAGAAAGACAAAAGAAGAATTAAAGAGTGACGTAAAACTACTCGAAAACGCAGATTTAAAGCTGCTTCGTTCATATGAATTGAGGATAAACGGCCGAATTGTCAGTGGGGAATAAAATCATACAGAAAGGATAAAAATATGTCTTAATTTAGACTCATTTATTTGTAAACAGATCAGTTGTCATGCAGGTCTGAGAAACCGGACACAGTAAGGTTTATATGAACTGAATCCTGGTGTGGTTTCTCTGTACAAGTGCTCCCTCCTGTGGGTCACATGTCACACTGCAACTGATATGGGAAAATAAAAACTGACTGTATTATTATAAAATACTGAATTATAAACATTAGAATATCTTCTATAAATTAGTGTATTTATTACTAATATTTTGTGTTTTACATTTAACTTATTGACTGTGAGACAGTTGATATAATCGCCTGAATAAAGGCTCTGCATCTTTTTCTGTGTGACTTAAATTCTGTGTGTGTGTGTGTGTGTGTGTGTGTGTGTGTGTGTGTGTGTGTGTGTGTGTGTGTGTGTGTTTGTGAGTGTACAGTGTGGCTGAAGGCCAGGACACACTGACCTTTGACCGCGGCCACAAATTGGCTAACGGCTGTCAGCTGCTTCAGCCAATCAGAGCAGCCGGTTTAGCAACGTGTTGCATGATGTCAGTGATTATGCTGATCTGTGTGTGTGTGTGTGTGTGTGTGTGTGTGTGTGTGTGTGTGTGTGGTTTACCATCAAGCAGGTGATGACGATGACGAAGACAGTGAAGAAGAGGACGACAGCGTAGAAACCTTCTCTGCTCCACACGTGATCCCTCTGCTCGCCCTGCAGGACGTTCTTCTGCAGGAAACACAGAGAACGGGTTTGAAAATAAAGTTTCTGATCGTCCTAGTGTTCAAACACCTCGTCATAAAATCCCAGAAGCCTCTGTCCTTCCTGTGGCGCAGATATCATCAGTGTCAGTCTGTCACTGATCTGACATTATACAGCTAACACATTCACAGCTGTGTTAATGGATCACAGAGGGTTTGATTCCCAGAACAAATGTTTGTATAAATGTTTTACAGCAGCTCTTCACTCGGTGCAACAACGTGACTTCACCTGCTGAGTTTACTGGATCGTAGCAGCTGCAGTTTATTGTGAAATGACTGAAGAACACGTTAAGTAGGTCTGTTTGTTCCCGACAACTTTGTATCTGATTACAGAAACTTTAAATATTAGACTTCAGTTTATGCTTGAAAATTGACGCCAGTGATTCTCTACTTACAGCCTGAGGGCAAAGTCTGGCCCCTGAGAGACTGCCAAGTGGCCCCCGAAACAGTTTCTAATTCACTGGGATGATAGAGCACATTGGAGTGAAACGGTTGCCATGGTGCCATGTTCGTAACAGCATACTGTAGCAAGACAAAGGAAACCACTTCAAGATTTCCAAATATCTGGAGCTTCTTCTGGCTGTACTTATCAGCTCCTCCATCTTGTCTTTCTGCTCCCATGATGCCCGCCCCCTTCTCTGTGATCGTCCAAGGCCAGGTGGCTAACACCGGAAGTTTAACACATCAAACTCTGTGTAGCAAAATAAAATCTGTGTGTGTTCACACAGGCAGCAACTGCTTCATACTCCTACTGCCATGTTGAAACCTCCTCCTCTCTGCCACCTCCCCCTCAGTGTGAGGCAGCTTAAAGGTGACTGAGTGCATAAATTAGCATCAAAGTAAAGCTTGTTATCAAAAATGTGCCAGGAGAGGAAGGGAAGCCCCAAATGTCATCAAGTCCTAGAAACACCCCCGAGTACATGTGCAAGGCTGACTGGCCCCTGACCTCCTGTCATTTTGTAAAAGTGGCCCCCAGGTAATGCAGGTCGAGTATTCCTGCTGTGGGCGAACACCAAATGACTTCCGAAGTGATCTCACTGTCACAGACAAGGGATGCCGGTGCGCAGGTAACATGATCAGTGTATGGCCTTGTTACCCTTGTAACATGAAAGAGTTATTTAAACTGACTTCTTACAAAATTGGAAAACTCTGTTCTCTGAATAAATCGAATAAACCAGCGCACTCCTCCTCTGCCCTCTTTACGCACCGCAGCCCCAAACTACATGTCATTTTTGTTTAATTTAATTATCACAGACATGACATGTGAGATGTAAACATTATTTCAAATTGAGTTTTGGTTTGAAAAGACACGTGGACTTGGGAAAGCAGTTCAGCGTCTGTCTCGGCTCACACCGGGCAGCTGGTGAACCTGAATCTGGCAGACAGTTGGAGGTCCAACAATGAGGTTTGACGCCAGACTATCTTCCTTGTTGTTAAACCTAACAATGAGTTATTGCCGACATCAGACTGCCTGTATTGAGATGTTTTAACAGTGGTTTAATTTCACGACAGAGACAAACAATGCCAAGGCTGAGGACAAACACTATCGTTAAATGGCTGTCCATGACGGCAGACGAGGGAGACGTCATGCTGCTCTGCTTGATTTGAACGCAGCTGCTACAAGGAAAGCTAAAGAGGGAGGGGCTTGATCCAAATGTTGTCAGGCAAACAAAAACACTTTTAAGTGAGAATTGATGCCATGAGCCAAATTAAAAAACTTAAATATAAAATTATTAAAAAGAAATAATAATAACGCCACTAGTGACAGAAGAACCTCACTTCACCTCAAATAACTTCAGTCTCTGCATCGGATACGTTTTTCTTTCTCTCTGTCTGTCTTTGTTTGCTCCATGTCCGCAGGTCAACAGGAAGCACCTGTCCACAATAATTATCCATATATGGTGGATATTCCTGGGCGGGGACGTATGCTGATTGCTGATCGCAGGAGCATGTTGTCAGTTTACAAGTGACTGACATTCTTGAACGTACACACATGCCTACAATCAAATCCTAGTTTTCCACGGCGTTTATGAATGCGGCGTAGTTTTTTTGTACCAAGGCTTTTTATGTGCAAATCTTCAGTCTTTTAAAAGTCTTCTAGTTAATGGTAAGCAGTGTTCACTGATGTTTATTTGTTCAGTGATGACAGGAGCGACAGGTTAAACATTTGATTTTGAGTGTAATATCCCTTTAAAGCCTGCAGACAGGCCTGTTTTATTGTGTCTACTCCTCGCCGATGGTCACAGGGAGTTTGTGATTTGCTCCTGTAGCGTTATTAGAGAGGAGCTGTCACATGTCTCACTGCAGGGACTCACAGTAATAATATTAATATAATCTATAAAGCTGCTCTGCTCGTCCTCAGGCTGATCGATGACACTTTAATAGTTCCATTAAACTTTTAGCAGCAGCACTCTGCTCTCTAATAATCCCAATCCATCCTCTCTGTCCGTCTCCGCGGGGACTAACGAGGCTGCTTAACGAGCTGCGGTTACCTTGGAGACCAAGCAGTGGGCACACACACAGGTTTCACACACACACACCTCGGTGGAGACCTCTGTGATGCCGAAGTGTCCCAGGTGGCGGTGAAGGACCCTGACGTTCAGTGACTGGATGACCTCTTCAGCGGGGCGGGGCTCGGAGATCCCCAGCCTATCAGAGGACACGAAGAGCTCGATGCCATTCTTCTTCTCCTGTAAGAGTCGATCAATCATTTTAACGATCAATCAATCAATCAGTCAGTCAGAGGTGTGTAACGCTGAGGCGGTGTGTGTCTTACATTCAGCCGGTTGATGTGCACGTGTCCCGGAGGAACGCCCAGTGCCGCCGCTACGCCTTCTCGAAACCAGCGAAGAAGACTGACGTTCAGCCTCCTCACATCCACAGCTAGGTACTGAAAGACAGAGAGAGGGACAGAGAGAGGGACAGAGGGAGGGACAGAGGGAGGGAGAGACGTTACGACCTGCTGTTATTTATGATTTAATATTGTTTAGTGTCTTTTTACAGCGTGCTGGTGTGAACCAGTATTTATTCTGGTCTCAGTGAGCAGCAGTTTTAATTTGGTTTCCTTCTTCTTTACTGTGCAACGTTCAAGTACACATTAAGAGCGTCAGAGCGTAGAGTTAGTCTGCTTGTTATCAAACTGTAGATGTAAACATTTCCATTTTTCCTGAGCACTTTAATGGGGTAGTTTGGATCTTTTTCAGTGAAGTATGTATGACGTTCTCATCCATAGTCAGTGTGTCACCTACAGCAGACGACTGTCCGCAGGCCCCCAGTTTGGAGAAGCAGACAGGAGTACTGACACAGAAGCTAAACAACGCACTGCTGTGGACGGGTGGAGCAGCACACTGTTTAGCCTCTGTGTCAGTACTGAGGCTGCACCTAACGATTGTATTTTTATTGGTTAATCTAACTTTTCTGTAACGGTTGTTTAAGCTGTTCTCTCACTCATGCACGCCTGTTTTCAGTTAAGAGAAAATATAAAACAGCCAAATAACGTTTGATGATGCATGTGGCATCATAAGAGGCGGAGCAGAAAGTTTAGATGACTACTACCAACAGAAATGTGCTCCACGTTTTGATAGTCCTGATATATGTCATGCTTGGGTGTCCTAACAAAGAGCTCTGGGGTGTTTTCACTTCATGTGTGTGCGCTGCAGTTGTCCTCCTGTGAAAAGTCATTTTCAGTTTGTAGTCGAGGTTTTCAGCTGCAGCTCGTTCTCTGGACGAATCTATGCTTTTGCCAGGTGCAGCCTACACGTCGACACACGCTTTGCAAATCAACATATTTTCGTAATAACTCACCCCACCCCTAGTCAGTACTCCTGTCTGCTTCTCCAAACTGGGGGCGTGCTGACCGACAGCCACTGTATGTAATATACTGACTATGGATACCTCATACAAGCACACTTCAGAAGTTC
Source organism: Cephalopholis sonnerati (assembly GCA_019142605.1). NCBI lineage: Eukaryota > Metazoa > Chordata > Actinopteri > Perciformes > Serranidae > Cephalopholis > Cephalopholis sonnerati. Next base: position 2,863,048 of record JAGQAX010000022.1, on the reverse strand, counting down.
CAAACTATCCCTTTAAGGACTTCTCGTCCTCGTCCATTCTGGACTTTAAAAACAGCGGCAGACACAGCGTCACTGTCTGTCTGACGGACTCCAAATTACTTTTTTACAGAAATTTTGATTTATTTCAACCCTGTTTAATTGGTTGTTTGTTTCCAGATGGTCCGCCCAACATTTAGGTTCAGAGCAAGACTTTAAATACCTGCTGGGGAGATTTATTACATGTGATCCATTAAATTTACACAGAAATTTAGCTCTAAGAGCGGCTCTATAATCAGTGTGCTGTCTTTGGTCTGTCCTCACACAAACCAGCATGTCTGTGGGTCTGCAGCCTCATCAGCAAACAGATCAAATCTCAACTTCATCTCTGTGTCTGCTGCTGCGTTATTTTATCTCTCCGACTCCCCCTCCATCCCTCCTCACCCTCCGATTCCATCCTCCATCCATCCTCACCCACCCACTCCCCCTCCTCTTGTTTGGCTCCTCTGGTTTTCCCAACAGTCTCTCAGCTTTCAGCAGAAGCGATATGGAGGCAGGTGAAACACAAACACTAATGACTCATCCTGGATTTTACTGTAATCACACCGTGTGTGTGTGTGTGTGTGTGTGTGTGTGTGTGTGTGTGTGTGTGTGTGTGAAGACGACCCTGAGGGCTTGTAAACACACGCAGAGTTGATTGGATTGTGTTGCTGATGTTGCTCAAAGACACACAGACTACAGATGCCTTCTTTCCTCCATCACACTGAGGAAGACGGTCGAACTGATCTCACTCAAACCTTCATGTAAACTTGTAGGTGAAGATGTTACACCTTCAGGCTCCACCCCCTTTACCCGCAGCTATACCACAACAGACAACAACAACCACAACTGAATATAAAGTACGCTGAAAAAAACACTCAGTTATCTTCTGATTTTTAATAACAAACATCAAACAAAAACACGTCCACTGTGGACCCTCTGCTCACTGTGATGACCGTCATTGTGATGTCAACTTGCTCGATGAACATGTTGCAAAAAACTGCAATACTGCACTCAGGGATTTTTTTCAGTGTCGGTATTAAACTGCACTTAAACCTTTGAAACCTTCTTTTAAAGACATGGGAAGAAATTACCAAAAAATGAGCAAGAAATTAGTAAAGAGAGAAACTTAAAAACAAGAAAGTTAGTTAAAAAAAAAAAGAGAGAGAGAGAAAGAAAGTTAAAAACAAACAAACCAGAAAATGACCTAAAAACAGAGCTTAAAAATTATAATAATTCTGTCACATTATTTAAAAATTAAAAATGTAATAATATTAATACTGATAAATATAGTTTTCCCTAGTTTTTTTTTTTTTTTTTTTTTTAATAATTTTTTAAAAATAATTTCCTTAATCAATTAATTTTGTTTGCAATTTGTGGGACGTTTCTTACCAAGTTGCTCGTTGCCTTTTTTTCCATATTTTTGAAAGAGATCGCACCAATGAACTCAGGTCAGGGTTCGAAGGGTTAAATACTTGCGAAAGGCGTCTCGAAGCAGCAGCAGAAAGAGTTAAAAATGTATCTCTTATTCTTTTTTTTTTATTGGTTTCTTGTTATGTTCAATGTTCAAATAATTTAATGAAAGAATGCTGAAAATAATTTCCTTTCAATATTCGAACTCAACAATGAATGTTATATATATATGAAAACTAAAGAAAAACAGAGCTGAGTACATTTAAATGTTAATTTTTCACAAGTAATATCGTTATCAGGAAATTCAACATTATTGCCTATTGCTTACTTATATTAATTATTAATTATTATATATTAATAATAATAATAATAAATTAATTGATGAAACATAATAAACAGTGTAAACACAGTGTATGTCTGTAATATCTCCGACTCACTGATGAGACCATTTTAACCCTCCCACCACAGCCTCTGTATCACAGAGTAAATAAAAGACTGTATACACAGTTCATTTCAAACGTTGTAAACGTCGCTGCCCACGTACATCAGTGTGTCCTTTATGTCAAAAGTTTCTGTCAACAACAAACATGGCGATGGTAAAGGAGGTCGTAATAATGTTCCTTTTAATAAAGGCAGTGTTGTCGATGGTGACGATCTGTGGAGCCATTAAATTAGGGACGAACGATATTGGATTTTTTTGCCAATATGTAACAACTTCTTTGGCTGATAACCAATATCGATATATCCACTTTATTCCCACCTAATTTTAGTGATCATCAAGTCTCCTCTGTAGTGGACTTAACGTCATATTATTTATGTATACTCTTATCATGACGGCCCAGCAGCAGATGGAGACATGAAGTACTGTATTTGCTTTCATAAGCAACACTGCAAAGTTAAAATACAAAATAATCTTAACTAGTCCACTGCAGAGGAGCCACCTGGTGCTGAAACATATTAATGAATGGTCATTCAGATCTGTGTTACCTTTATTATGAGGCTCAAATATGTTTTGCAGCTCCAGACAGATTTTTATTTTTATTTTTTGGCCAAAAATGGCTCTTTTGACAGTAAAGGTTGGCAACCACTGGTTTAGCATGATGGACGTAGCCACCATGACGTCACCCACTGGTTTGTGGAGGACTGTTGTGAAGCCTTGGGTTTCACATTTTGGCTGACGTCTTAGGATTTTGAAGACGGAACTGACCACACAAAAGGTGTCTTTTGATTGAGCTAGGCTAACAGTTTCCCTCTGCTTCCATGTCCTGACTCTGTCTCTGAGCACAGATGAAGCTGGTATTGATTATCCTGTCCAACTGTGAGCGAGACAAAAAAACATCAAGCCTGACGTCTGCAGCTCAAACACACTGACTGCTGCTGTGTGTGTGTGTGTGTGCGTGTGTGTGTGTGTGTGTGTGTGTGTGTGTGTGTGTGTGTGTGTGGGCGGCTGTTTGCTAATGGCTAAAACAACAACATGTTCTGTTGCCACTTAATTCAATATCAGGAACAATAAACCGCAGCCAGACACACTCAACAAACACACACACACACACACACACACACACACACACACTGATGTTATTATCAGTCTGCCTCTGGTCACAGTTTGTTCTGTTAAACAAACTCTTATTTTTCTGCCTCACGCTGGAAATAAAATCCTGTGGAACAAACAAACAGACCAGCGCTCGCCTGCAGTATGAGGCGCAACAAAATAATGTTTTATTATTTTTCTAGATTAATCTATCATTTAGTCAATGAAATGTCAGAAATCTATTTTAAAAAATGCTTGCAGTTGAGTTCCCCAAAAACTAAGGTGATGTCTTCAAGTGTCTTTTTTTCCCCAAAACCCAAAAATATTCAGTTTCCTGACATAAAACAAAGAAAATGGAAAAACTCTCATATTTGTGAAGCTGGAAACAGTTCATATTTTTTTGATTTTGCCTAAAAAAAAAGCACCAAACAACTGCATATAAAACCGATTAAGCAACTAAATGGCATTTAAACAATTTAACCAATCAACATGCAAAGAAAACAAACAATAAAACAGTTTAACCTCCAAAAATCAAAACACCACAGCCGATAAATAAGAAGAACAACAACCTGAGTAACTAAACAACAACAACTAAACAACCTTACCAAGTAAACATGTAAACATTGTTGATCCTCCCCGTCGACCACAGGAAGCTTTTCACTCAATGAACACAGACACAGAAACAGAGGGAGAGAGAAAGGGCTGCCCGCCTGTCAGTCAGAGCTCAGGGACTTTTCGCTCCATTTCCTGATCTAATCATTCCGTGATCTGTGATTGGCTTACAGCTCAACCTGCCACCTGATTGGCTGTCGTCCAGGTAATGCCATTATCCCGCTGCGCTTCCTGTTAGGATCAGGTGCTATTTATGTCTGACACACACAAACACACACACATACACGCACGCACGCATGCACGCACACGCACACACACACACACACACACACACACACACACACACACACTAATAGCCACTAATTAGCTGATAGCCCTCGGGGCAGAGGGGGTGAGGGGGTAGGAAGGGGTGAGTCGGTGCAAAATGGTCAATATAAATAATAAAAACATGTAAAATGGTTTATACGATAACAAAATAAAGAAAGAATTAGTCAAAATTCCCATTAAGATAAATTTATGGCATGAAAGTGCAGAAATTTAAAAAATAAAATCAACTAAAACTGCAGCAATTAGTCAAATAATCATTTAGTTGACTAAGAAAAGATTCATCCACCACTATTTTCATAATTAGTTAATTTTTTTCGAGGCAAAAACACCAAATATTTTCTGGTTCCGGCCTCTCATTTGCTGTTTTTGTTTGTCATATGACAATCATTTTTTTATCTTTAAGTTTTGGACCGTTAGTCAGTCAAAACAAACAAACTGCAGACGTCACTGTGGCCTCTGAGAAACTGACAATATATATTTTTTAAACCATCAGATTAATTGAGAAAATGATCGACAGACTCATTGGTAATGAAAATTCACCTCCCTCTGCTGAAAAATAAAAGATAACGCTGAATTTTGGACAGTTACAGGCAGTGTCTGGATAGTACAGAAAAAAATGTGAAGTATAACTGATCATACTTTTGAAAACATTACCTTACTTATTACTACCTGCCAACAGCTTTATTTTTCTGTTACACCCTAAAAAAACTGGTAACTGTGTCCTTTCACCTCAAAACTCCGACCGCTCATATGAGCCTGTGTATTCTCGTGTTATAGTTCAGTGTCCTGTGCTGCAAACCTTTAAACCTCTGCAGCTCCAGTGCTGTGTGCACAAAGTTAACCTACAGCCCTGCTGTTTATTTGATATCATTTTTCATCCACATGTTGTGCAGCTGTTTACTGTCAAACAGTCCTGTCTTTGCATTTTATTTTGATCACAGCCTGTTTTTATAAAAGTGCTCCTGACATCTCAAATGTGTCTTTGACTTGCAGCTGAACATGTCGCCCATTTTCTAGAAAATACTGAGATATATATTGTGTATCACCAGTCAGCCTGACAATACCAAGTTATGAATGTTTGTCCATATCACCCAAGTCCACCCTTTACCCTCCTCTACACCACTGCTTTCAGCACATAAACAGGAAGTATATTATTGCATTGAGTCAGATAATCAGGTTTAGGCTATGAGGTGAGATAAAATTGTTTTAAATTTTGGCAGCATTAAAAGTTTAGCACGTCCTGTTTGCAGTGCACTCATACATGCACAGATGACTGTCACTGGATTATTTTGATACCTAAGAAAACTTAGAAACGTGATGATTCTCAGACAAGTCCTGGAGTTGTTTCTTCTACGATTTCTAAGCCGATTGGAGAAAAAGATCCTGAAAAAATTCTCATCTTTTGTCATTCTATGTTAGCTCCTTCCATCGTTCATCTATCTATAAAGCAAGAAATCTGTGTGTGTGTGTGTGTCTGTGGCTCGCATATCTCTCTGACTGTTTGTCAGATCAACCTGAGCTTTCGGATATGACTTGCGCATGGCACGATGTTGTGCATCCTTCATTTTGAAGTTTTTTGGATTAATATTCACAACATTATCATTAAAAGTTAAAATCCCATAGACCTCCGTGTAACCAATCTAGCCTATCGCGCTCTCGCTCGCAGCTGTAGCCACGCCTCACGGAATAACAGATCAAATTACCTACTGCTATACCGCTCTGCGTCACCGAAAACTTTGCACAGGCTTACCCCGGATGTCCACTGGATCCGTCACGTGCGTGATTCAGCCACAGCGCGGGTGCTGGAGCGAATCGCGGCCATTCAAGTCAATGTAAACTGCTCCACCAGAAGCGGCTCGGCGCTCCGTTCCGCTAAAAATACGCGCCGGGTCTATTTTTTGACGGACGCCGTGCGACGATGCGTCAATTTCCACAGACCAAATAAGTCAAACAGGAAGTCAGGCGCAGAAAAGACGAGAGTATCCGGTCAATTTTCAAAATAAAAACACCCATGAAAACTCCAAAGCGTATCGCTACAACAGCATGACGTCAAAGTTTGTGGCCCCCGGCAGGTAGAGAAATCTTTTCTTTGTTTGTTGATGTCTTTTTACCTCCAAAAAAGACATCATGATCTCACAATCAATTCCAGCCGCTCGCGTGCGCGCTGCTATAGATACGCCTCCAGTGGACATTGACGCCCGGCACAGGACGGAGGAGTCTGTGCCACGGCCGGACCACGCACGCGACGGATCCAGTGTACACCCGGGGTTATGGCATTCCCTTTGGTCCCTCCCCCATATAGGAATAGATGAAGTGGTGCAGTTTGCATTAACATGACATGTTTCAGTGATCTCATGGTAAGTAGTATTTATTAAGTTTCACCACGCTGTTCTCATCTGCTCATGGTGTTTGCTGACATGGCTACAACATGGTTAGACTGACTAAAACACTGCCTAAACTTCCCATACCAAAGTATGGCTAAGTCGGAAACGTTTGTTTTTCCTTTCAGGCGTGCAGGGTTACGTGCTTGCTAGCCACCATTTCAAGATTGTTCGCCTATGGAAAGCTAGGAAACCTAATGATGTTGCGTGTCTCTCCATATCTCAATGTACGTTCATGTCTTACCCAATGTACAGTTTCTCTATCAACACTATGTAAGAGTATGTACACCTCTTTGTACATCCAACCATCCAACACAGCCTCATTTGGTCATACATGAAAAATCTACTTAAGCTTCCACTTTTCTATACGAATACATACTTCCTACGGGCACTGCGCTAGTTCCTCTAATTTTCACTTCATATAAAGGTCTTTCGGTCCAACCTTTATTTTTCAACTTGGTATTTTTGATGTACTGTCACCACACTATCACTACTGTACATTTTATTGATTACTGAGCAGTTCTAAGTGGATACAGGATTTTCTTTGACTGTTTCCAGAGAGCTGAGAATATTTATTCCAGTGTCATGCGGCAGTGCACTGAGCTGACACACGTATGCTGATGATGATATTTATATATGTTTCTTTGGGACATTTTACTCAATCAGCTGGAGCAATGAGATTACTGTAAGCGAGTCATTTCTTGCAGCGTGTTAGCTGTGCAGCTTCTCTTCAGAGCGCTGACGGGAAAAACGTGATCGCCACGTGCAGCATCCAGCTCAATGAGATCACTCTCACACACACACACACGCAAACACACAGCTGAATGAGTGGGTTGACGTGAGGTTAGATTATTCACGCTTGTGTTGGTTCCTTTGAGAAAGAATGGCTCCAGTTCAGAGCAGAGCAGGCTCAATAATCTCTAATCCAACATGAGACATTCCCTTTATCTAATAACTGAGCGTGGAATATTTTACTAATTTATTCTGCATTAACATCACAGTCATCATCACGGCTTTATCTCAACAGAAATGTGCTGAATTACTTGGTTACAGCAACCAGAGGATTTTACAGGAGCTGCTGGCTGCTCTAAAACCCAAAAAGCATCTTTAAAAGTAAATATTCTTTTTACAAATACACAAATATGTTGAAAATTTAAAACAGTAAAAGTGTGTGTTTATACAGAAAACAGATGAGCTGCAGTGGTATCACAGCGTCCTGGATGAATCATGATTCTCTCTGTGGGTTTGAAGTGGCGTCAAAGTTCCCTCCACTAGCAGACGTAACACACACCGCTGACATGAATAATTTAATAGTTTCACACACACACAGTTTGGGTAGTGTGTAGGCTGAGATTTGAACTTGAGCAGAGCGAACCCGCCTGCTGCTGCTTTCAAGCTGCATGTTTAAACATTTGCTTTGAAGCTTTCACTGACACATGTACACAGATCTACAGGTAACGCTGCAACACTCACCTCAGGTATAAAAAGTAATATATAAAAATAATAATAAAAGAAACTAGAATCTCCACCCCGTGGTTGTATGACTCCGCCCACCAGTCAAGTGTCTCTGACAGTCTCCATCCATGTCAGTGAAAACATGGACGCTTCACACACAGCAGATCTATACAATCAGCACAGCTTCAAGATTAGAGTCACCAATTCAGTATCTGACCAAATGTCTCCCCTTCTGTTCCTGAGATATGACGTTAAAACATGATGATGTCACAGTCAAGCTGACCTTTGACCTTCATTATTTCATCCTGTTAGACATTTGTGTCAAGTTTGGTCAGAGTTAGTGTATGAATTCTTCAGTTATGTGAGGTCACACTGACCTTGACTTCTAAACTTATACCACCCAGCTTATTCTTCAGCCCAAGTGGACGTTTGTGTCAAATTTAAAGAAATCCCCTCAAGCTGTTCTTATGATACTGCGTTCACAAGAATGAGATGCAAGGTCACAACGACCTTGACCTTTGAGCACCAAAATCTAATCAGTTCATCCTCGAGTCCAAGTAAATGTTTGTGCCGAATTTTAAGAAATTCCCTTGAGGTGTTCTTCAGATATCGTGTTCACAAGGATGGGACGGACATGTGTATGTACAGACGGACAAACAACCTGAAAACATAATGGCTCCGGCCACGGCTATCACCAGCACAGAGGCATAAAAAAAAGAATACTCCACAGATATAGCATTGCACTACACCACTGTCAGGGTGCTTTCACACCTGCTCTGTTTGGTTCACTTCAATCAAACTCAGGTTGGTTTGCCCCCTCAGTGTGGTTTGTTTATGCAGGTGTGAACACACCAAAACAACCGGACCGAGACCTTCTTGAAGAGGTGGTCTGGGTCTGGTTCCAAAGGAACTCTGGTGCGGTTGGTTTGGGGTGAGAACGTGTACCGACCTGGATCTGAAGCAACTGCAGTCACATGACACATTGTTTGGGTTAAACATGAGCATGTTACACTCCTGGAGGATTATTAATGTGCGCCTCCTCCTGTACTGCCTTAATATGCACATTCAGCACATCCAATGCATCAAAACATTGTTTTCTAGTTGGAGCCGCGCCTCGTTTTCAAACTGTATGCTTTGACTCAAATGAACAATGACAGCAATATAGTCCACGATGAGCAGCGCTAAAATCAACCTGCGTAGTTGTCCCTCCATTGTGACATTAGAAAGTGTCACATTTATCTTGACAGTGTACTCTTCTTCAACGTTTGCTTTACTTCCTGGATTTTTCCCACATGGAAATTCTGACCAATCAAGAGCACCTTTCTCACACAAGGCATTTGATCTGGTCCGCTTGTAAATGCTGCCTGTGGACACCAACCAACTCATGTACACAGGATTTCTGCTTTTGTTCAGCTGTATACAGCTCATTCAGAATATGCATCTCAGTTGGGGTTTTTACTGCAGTTTCCACCACACAGCCTCCTGCCTGGTTACAGTCGGCTCTGTGCGTTGTCATGGATATGTTGTACGCAAACCAACTTGCCAACAGTTTGAGGGGTTGGTGTAGAGATGCATGCCTCAAAGAAAAGCCCACATTTGTGGTCATCAGGAGAATAAACACCTACTGTTAAAGATTATGAAAGAGCTCAATATCAACAGGTTTTGGATACACAAATATCACAACGCCGACCTTTTCAGGAGGTGGTTAAAGGACGGAGGATGTGTTCACACAAACCATCAAGTCAACCACTGGTAAACCAGCCGTTCCACTGTTCCATATTTTGACGTGATAAACAACATGTCAGAGCACGTTAATCAGAGTTTGCACAGCTTCATTCACCATGGAAACAGCTTAGTAGGAAAATTGTCTTTTTTGGAACGAGGGCCAAAACTGGAATATTTTGTGACTGACGTAGTAACACCTTCTCTCATCAACTGAAATTAAAAAATCAAAGCACAGACTAATTCAGCAGCTCTCAGCTCCACCATTAGTTTTTCATGCTCCAACAAACAACTTCAATCTAACACACACACACACACACACACACACATACTTGACTACAATGTGTGTGACAACCAGCTTGCACGTGCTGTGAGAACCTGACAGGGGAGCAAAGGCCACAAACACACACACAAACACACACACACACACACACACACACACTGCAGTGTCTTGCAGGCATGTGGTGTGATGCAGAGATGGGAGGTGACTGGGTACCATCTGGGGCTTACACAACCTCTCTGCCTCTCAGCTCCCATCCAAACACACTTCACTCTGTTAGATTACAAGGAAATACACGACGACTGATAATGAGTTATTCTAGATCATAAGATATGATGTTTGTTTGAGTCTAGTTTGTAAAAACAAATAAAAATAATAAGATCAAATTAATCCAGCTAGTAACACGGCTGCAACTGATCATAACTCATGAGAAAATGAAACCAAATCAGCCACTGCCGTTGATGAATGTAATCTTATGTCTTCTTATGTCATCGGCCATCTTGTCGACAGCAGTCAACGAGGTGAAGACTGGACAATAATGGTGCATCCCTAATGTACATGAAATCAGGCTTTTGTCTGACTAACAGTCCAAAGAAATACAAGTTAGAGCTGCAACAATCAGTCGACCGATTAATATCAATTTATCTGCAACTATTTTGGTAATCAATTAATCAATTAATCTTTTTTTTTTTTACACAAATACTCCACATATTCTCAAATTGCAGCATCTCAGGTGTGAGGATTTTATTTTATTGTCAACGAATTATCTTTGTGTTTAGAGCCGTTTGAAGACATCACCTGTTCTGAGACTATCTAATCACACACACATCATGTAGGTGCAACGCTCTCAGAAAACAGCATTAATGAGATTTGGAAATTAAAACCAACCAAATGCTGGTAAAATGTGCAAGATTTTCTTCACTAACAAGACAAAAAACAGGTGATCTACTAAAGGGCTGGCAAATTTCAGAATCCACCAGCCACAGTGGCGAGGGGAAAAAAAGTGTATTTCCAAATCTGAGTCAATGAAGTAAAGGGAGCACCTGCACATTTACGCCGTGCCAAAAAAGTTAAATAATGACAGGGTTTTGATCCCACTTGGATCTACATAAGGTAAGTAAATGAGCAGGTGTTGCCTCATCTTCACTGAAGCTATTTTAGGAATTTTGTAAACCCAAAATAATGTATCCAGATACTAATCAACAGATTAATTTATAATGGAAATAACTGTAGCTCAATTTCAAGTTGACAATTACATAAGACAAAGAAAAGAGGCCAATCACCACAATTAAGAGCTGATACTACTTCCTGTTTGGCATTTTAAAAACTCATCTATTACCCAAATAGTTATGACTTTCTAACAATGGACTAACTGGCTCATCCCTCAACGATAATGCTGCAAACACGTTAATTAAAGTGGTCAGATTGTTCAAAGTTTAAGCACAAGCAGCAACCATCTTTACTGACCTGATGGTGAAGAATATGTAATTCTACCATGTTATATTTACATTCAGATTCCAATCTATTAACAAAATGTATTCATTGATTACAGTACTGATCTGCAAACACTGACAGCCTTTTTAGAAAACGTTCTGACACTCACAAAGTTACAAAAACAGTACACTTTGTATTTCATTCTGCAGTACCTACACTATCTCCACCTCACACATGTAGCTATGTTCATACAGTAAAAACTCTCCCTCTTATTAAAGTTATTGTTGATAAGTACTGTAAACTAAAGAGATTAATTAACTACTCTACTATCAATCAAACCATTAAACAAATGTTGGACATGATCTTAGTGAAACCTGAACGTATTTAAATATTACATATATAACTTGTAGAAAAATATACAGTATGTATTTTACATGTATTTTTCTGCACAGATACACATAAACATTTAATATATATTAATTGAAGTGCTCTGAGGTCTGATTCTGTCATTAATCTGCTTTTTATTTTCCTCCTAGTGACGTGTTTGACCGGCAGCAGTCTGCAGGGACAGGTCATGTGACCACGCACACAGGAAGTCAATTACCACAGAGCAGGGTTACGTAAGGCAGCGCTGAGCCTCACAGCGGTTTCTCATTGATAAAAGCAGAGGACAGAGCGGGCCACAAAGTCAAGTCACAGCATGACTACAACTGACAGTTTCTGCTCGTCTGCTGAGCCCCAATTCTTAAATACAAAATAATTACCTGCCCTGTGACTTTGTGCTGTACCGGAAAAATCTGATGAATAATAGCCACCTAAAAAAAATCCATATGAGTGTAAGTGTGCACTATATTTGAATATTTGCCAGGCTTTACCTTAAACACTAACCAACAGAGGCAGTGATAGACCAGAAACTCAGTTCCTCATCGGATCAGACGGTCTGACAGCGAGGTGAAGCAGTGAAAAGATTCTAAATACAGCAAACACTTAAACTGATATTTGTCATTTTTAGGAGGGTCTTTGTTTAGGTGGCTTAAAACTAATCAACTGAGGCAGCGTTTCCTCAGCACATTTCATTTCATGTACGTGACACGAGGATTTTCTACCTGAAAGTTACTGTAAATAAACGGTGATTGGGTCTATAACGTCATGTACATGGTGTTGGTTAGTCAGGTGTTATGGTGCGTCTAAGTGGTTGCTGAGGGGTCCTGCAGGGTTTGTAGGGTGTTGTAAGTATCTACAGCCATGGTTCCCAAGATGTTTTGCTTTTCCATACATGAGCTGTAAGCAAAGACTAGTTAGGCCTTTTTTTAATTAAGGGTTTCAGGAAGAAAGTGTGCTGTATTTTACAGTTAAAACAAAAATTAAAGAAAATTCAACAAAGTAATGTGCAACAGATTTTGCTCTTGTCCTTTTTTTTGTCCATTTTCTTGTGACCCCTCAGATTTATCTTGGGATGCCCTGAGGGGTCCCAACCTTCAGTTTGGACACCACTGGTCTACAGTCTATAGGAGGCCTTTGCACAGAGGTAATTTAGCTTTACACAACAAACTTAAAAAGCATGTTATGGAACTTTTACATATAAATAATCGTCCATTACATTCAGGCCCTGCCAAACATGTTCACACAATGCTGATTAAAGCCTTGTTCACATTACACGACTGGCCGCCAGGTCTTGAGTTGCAGAGACTATCGTTATCTTTTGAGTGTTCATACTTGGCAACATGTGTTTCTGTCAGTGGGAGTCTCGTCAACTGCGTTACGACCTGTGTGTGCACACTCCAAGATTTCTCCAGCGAGCCCTCGCCGACAGAGCCCCAGATAACGTGGTGACATCACCAAACAACGTTTTGTCACACGTGAACAAAACAGAATATCATGAAGTCCCCCAGACGTCGTTTGTGCCCTGCTCTGCGCTGAGAAGAAACAGGAAAACAAGAAAACGATTTGGGTGAAGGAATGAGTTGCTGCACGCGGATTGCACGGGTTGTCAATTCTGCAGAGAGACTTGGAGGTGAGTTCTATGAATGAAACTCGGTTGCCACTGTGCTGCTAGCCTATTAGCTTGCACTGTACTGTCTATATAGTCTATGCCTGTATTCTGACCCAGATCAATGTACCTTTCATGGCTGAATGATCGAACGGGTTTTTCGGGAAATGCTACGGATGACAGCGGAGGACTTTGATTTCTTGCTGGGGCTGGTAGAGCCGTACATCGCATCACTGTATCTCGCCTCTCATTGGTTGATGCTCTTTGTCAGTCATGTCAGACCTCTCCAGTTTTCTAGCATGCCAGATATCCAGTCCCAGTTGCAGATGAGGGCACGGCTTGCTCGTAGGCTTGTTCACACATGAGGAGTCGTCGTGGCAGACTATCTGCCGACTCACCTCCAATCCCAGGACTTCTTAATGGCTCTCAAGATCCTCTGCGACCTCAAAATCGGGGTGAAAATCGTGTAATGTGAACAAGGCTTAAGTCTATCACCACCAGGGAAGCTCTCTGTATTTTTAGTACTAGTTTGTGGTGACTTTCCTGCACAGGTGGATTGAACATGATGTGTTGAGTCATAAACGTCTTTTTCTGTTGTTGTTATTTAAAAAAAAGGAAGGCAGGGCACACCGTAGCCACAGAGCAGCAGCATCTAAGAAAAGTTTCTTGAGTGAACGCTCCAGATAAAAAAAGACATCTTAAATTATTCGTTACTTTAAAAGGCTCTTTAAATAACTGTTCCTTTACTGGAGTGGTCCAAAAACGCCATCACATGACCAGGTAACCCGCAGATGAATACATATACATTATTTACTAAAGTACACATTTACATTTCACTTTAATTTTTCACTGCACTCTCAGCAAGTGTTTTATTCATCAGGCACTGTGCAGGGTGACCTATATCCCACTGCAAGGACCCCCTGACCCTGACTGCTGTGAAGACAGAACCAGAAAAATAAACTGCAAACAGACAGACAGACAGGCAGACAGGTATCCCGTCCAGCATTCACGTCTGTCTTTTGGTTTCCACCGTAGGTTCCTCCAGATTGCCTCCCCCTCCCACAATGCATCTGTGGCGACGACACCTCTGACTGTTTTGGCAGAGGATTGTGGGAGAGTTGGCGGAGAGACCTCAGTTAAATTAATAATCAGAATATATTTCTTCTATAAATAAAAGTCTGAACAGTGAATCAGACTGTCTGAAACACACACTCTATCCATACTCTGTTAATGTAACGCTGGGCACTGATGACAGTCCATTATACTGCACTTAGTCCACAGGTCATTAATATATTGTGTTAAATACCGATATAAAATTATATGAGATGTGCACAAGGAGACATCGGAACACTGAGACAAAGTTTCACAAATAAAATCGTATGTAAAATATGTAAAAGAGAGCTGAGCTCTGGGTAGTGACTGAAAGAATGAGATCACAGATACAAGCAGGCTCAGCCTTAGGACACATTCACACTGGCGCTATTTGGTCCCTTTTAAACGAACCCTGGTCCACTTCCACGAATAGTTTGGTTCGTTTGGAGTGGTGTGAACACTCATTTGAACTCTAGTAAGGACCAAACGAGTGAACCCTGGTCCGCTTGAAAACTGGGGGTCTCGGTTCACTTGCAAGTGGACCCTGGTGCGGTTCACTTACTTACTTGTTAATGCAAACAGAGGAAGTGACATAGAGTGCAGTGCATTTTGGGTAGAAAAAAAACAAAGCCAACAGAACAAACCAGGAGAAGCAGAGGTAACCAAAGATAACCAAAAATCAGAAACCCTGCAGACTGCATAAACTTGGTGTTACTCCGTTGTTGTTGTTGTGGTGACCAAGCCGGCTGAAGGGGATGGATTTCCATTTTCTGTCCTGGCCAATCGATGAGCCAGGTTTTCTTCTTCCTCGTGCTTTGTTTCTTCCTGGTCAGTGGTCGTTTCGGCCAACACCGCCCCCAAACGAGCAGCTGTTGTAACTGCCTGACGCTATCCAGGCGGTTTGGTCCGCTTTAAAAAGTGCAGTGTGAAAGTGAACCTGCTGCACACCCAACCCAGATAAGTGGATAAGCGAATAAATAAGTGGAAGGACAGCTAAAGCTGATCATCCCTGGATATTAACTAAAAACAAGAGCCTGCAGAAGTGTTGTCAAAATTATTGACTAATAGCTACATATTGGTACTGAGAAGATTCATCAATTAATCAAGAGAATAAATGCCAGAATACTTGATAATAATAATTTTAAAAAGTTCCAGAGTATAATATGAAATATGGGTAAAACTCAGCTTTGAATTTCTAAGTTTCTTAATTTATTTTTTGCCAGTCTCTTTCTACCTTTCTTCAGCTGTGAGCTGTCGAGTATTGCATTGTGGGACAAAATGTCCATCAACAAAAGACTCAAAGCTGCTGTGATTTTAATGTCCGCATGCTGCCATTTTTAACTGTGCATCATCTTTTCATTTTCAGTGTGAACACAGAGCAGACTGTAAACACAGCTGTGGCTGACACACACACACACACACACACACACACACACAAACACACACCCACAGACACACACACACACACACAGTGTTCAGTATCTGGGACACAATTTGGGTTAAACAGAACAAATGTTATGAATGTAAAGAGTTTTTGGTCTTTTTCTCTCTGACAGTGGGAATCTTTGGTCATCTCATGATTTGATTTTTGATTTTAAATGATTATTCGGTTAAATTAAAAGAAAGAAACTAAAGACACTAAAATTTAACTAACTGTAGTGCACTGTGTGCCAAACCCTCGACTCCTGTCTCGGGATGTCAATCGTTAACCATTAAACACTATGTCCCATGAATGCTCGATCGGATTTAGATCTGGGAAATCTGGAGGCCAGGTCGACACCTTGAGGTCTTTGTCACGTTCATCAGGACATTCCTGAGCAGTTTTTGTGATGTGGCACGGTGCACTGTCCTGGTGGGAGTGCCGCTGCCATGAAGGGAGTGTACAGTGCAACAGTGTTTGGTTGGGTGAAGCGTGTCAGGTGGCATACACATGAATACCAGGACCAAAGGTTTCCCAGCGAAACATTGCAGGTCGGCATCAAGAAGGTATCAAGAAACGACTATTACATTTCTGGTAGCGTGACACACCTAGATGAGGCACAGATTATTCATAAAATATTTGTGTAACATGTCTTACAAAGCTAAGTGTCAGGCCAAGTCATTAAATCCAAAATGCACCCAAACATTCCCTTTTTGAAAACAAACTACGATTACTCTGATATGTGCACGTTGTACTCCATCCAGGTGCTGCTCTGTTCCAGCTTTTTGTTCCTCCAACATCACATTATTACGAAGATCCATGTGAACTCATTCAGCATCATGGAAGAATCCAGAACACCTGTCTCTGTCTCTGTCCGTCTGTCTCACTATGTCTCCGTCTCACCGTCTGTCTCCCTCATTATCAACCAGCACATACCTGTCTGTGTCTCTGTCTCAATGTCACTCTGAAGGTCGCTGCTGTTTATCTAAGAGTTATGTAACCGCCCATTGTGTAGGTAAGTGGGTCTCTCACACGCACACACTCATGATTAGTGTTTCCATGGCAACAGAGAGTGCAGCATCTCTCCGCCAGCGCTGTAGCTACAGACGAATCTGCAGCTCCTCATCCATCATCCACTCACTGTCTGTCTGCTCTGACCTCTGACCTCCTCACTGTCAGCCGCCTGTGACCTCACTGAGGCAGAGGATGAACCTTCTTTTATCAAACGCTCACAGCAGCTTCCAGAAACGTCTCGTCTGCAGCCTTCAGCCGTCGGTTGTCAAACTGAGGCTCTCAGATTTAAACTAACACGTGAGTCTGATGGTGGAGACACAGTAAACATCTTCTCCAGCTGCTGCTGGTTTCACACTGCATCAGAAACACGTGTACACCTTCAGCTCATCCTCACTGACTTCAGACTCCATCTCCTTGATAATGACAACAATCAAGTCCATCACACCCCGGCCTATCAGCGACACCACCAAACACAAACTGAGCTGATCACAAAGAGAGGAAGTGATCAGAGTACAGTAGGCAGGATGTGCATTTTTTCTTAAGCAACGTATCATCATGGTTCGGCAGCTTACCACCGATTCATTTGCATATCTTGGGATAGTAAAGGCACGTCACGCCCTTCTCTCCCTGTGACTGGTTAGTGCTCGGTGCCTTTGTTAGATTGGTTAGGGTAAGACTGTCAGGGTGAGCCAGTCTGAGGCAGAGTAAAGCAGAGTGGGGCGAGTCATGCCTTCGCTATCCTAGAAAACACAAATCCACCTCCCTTTTCCTCTCCTAGAAGTTCTCATACTCGTACAACTGAGAATACATCGACAGGACGTCACCAACAGAAACACTGGGCTATTCTTGCAACTTCAGCATCAGAGGCTGTTTGTTACAACTTCAGTAATATCTGCTGTCTTATGTTTCACACACAGCTGTGAGTACGCTGCAGCAGCAGCTCCAGTCTCTAAGCCCGATAGGCTATTACTCATGACGTGTACACATGCTGCGTCTTTAACTGCCTGGAGGTCGTGCGCTGAGCGCCACTCTTTTGCCTACTCTGTGCCTCTGAGGTTGCTAAGCGACCATAACCAGCACCGCATCACAGCCTATTTACCAGAAATCCTGAGTGAAGAGCTGATCTTCTTCTAGGCGCTGTTTTGTAAGTGTGTATTAGGCCTTAAAATATTGTCTATCAGTACGTTGACATGCACACAGTAGTGGAGCTAAGCTCATAGCTCGGCTTGTCTGAGTATACATGCAGAAGAGAAAATCAAATTTCTGACCAAGTACGTCTGACTCCACCTCGACAGGCGGCGCTGTGTCCTTTTTAATATAGTGCGTATTGAACTAGTTCCTGTTGACCTGAAGAGGAATAATAAATCAAATTAAATAAATCTGCGTTTGGTGTTTTCCTACCATCCATAAACTTAAAACTCCTTTAGCTGTCGGAGCATGACTGTAGTTTCCTCGCCCGTCCAGAAGTGCGTCCTCTGCTTCTCGGTCGCCATGGTGTTTGTTTGTTTGTTTTTCCGGGAGTGAACTGCTGCTACGTCATCTCCTTCTTCTTCTGGGTGAAAGCCCGCTAAAGAAAAAGTGGTGCATGCGCAGAACACAGAGTCTGACTCCAGTCGGACTAAGTGGTTACATGCAGCAATAGTTTGATTTTCAATTGAATTGTCTAGGTGTGTTAGTCGAGCTACGGATAGTCCGGTTTCAGTCGGACTAAGTCAATAATTCGATTTCCTCAAGCTGCATGTAAATGTACTGTATGAGACAGATGTAACGCTCTGCACTAGAACGATCAACTTCACCTCCATATTTATCACAAACTGTTATTTATGGAAGAAGGAAAAGGTATCTGTCAGCTGTGATTGGTTGTTCCTCGTCACATGACATGTGGTGTGTGCTGCTGCATTCCAAAAGCTGAACTCTGATAATCTCAGGGTACAGCCGTCGCACCCTGAAAAACAGGCATTGGGGAACACGTGCACGCTGAGAGGGCGTCACTCTGCAGTTGAGCATACCTGCCCTGCGTCTACATTGAAAACAATTAATTTGAGGGCAAAAAATCAGGACAGGTATGGCCCCTGACACGTGGTGACTGGCTCAAAAAAAGGAGAAAAAAATGAAGGTGATGACCTCATCACTGCAATAGTGTTGCAAGACCACGGTTTGCAGTGATGTGGTGATCATTACAGTCCTAGAGGTGCAAATTCAGAGAGCATATGTAATAAAATTAGTGCTTTTCTGAGAGTTCCTGAAGAGAAATACAACAGTGGTGTATCCTGATATGTGAGCAGGTGTTTTGACGTGCACTGGTGTATGTCGCCTTTAAGGGCCTTTCAAAGACAAGTGAGGTATTTACATATTTATGCAGCAGCAAAGTAGATCTTGTATTTTTACAACCCTAACTAATCCTTTAAAACACATCATAGTGTGTCTGCCTGCTAGAGATTTGTCACAACACTGCACGTCCAATACACGTTTAAATTAATGGATCCCTCAAAGTAAACAGACTTTACAAGGATCTGCGACCTCCCAAATCTGACCCCGCAAAGACTTAAGCTAGTAACACATTCAGGCGTTCCACATCAACTCATTAAGTTGAACTAGTTCATATTAAATCACCAGAATACATCGAGTGTGTTCTCAAAACCTGAGCAAAAAAAGTCCCGCCCCACGCTGTCTGATTGACAGGTGACCAGCGATTGAAGATGGCATATAAACACATTTTGCAACCAGAAAAAAACAATCCCACTTCTCACCCAATTCACCCAGTCAGGGAGCAGATTACTCACCACGGTAACCAGATGGCGTGCAGACACCACAGCGTGCTCCGGCTGCACCTCGTGATGTGGTCGTGCCAGCAGGTCGAGGGTTCGCTGGCCGCCGGGCTGATGACGAAACTGAGACTCCAACAGGGCGGCGGGCATCACCTTGGCTAACCTAGCAGGGTGCTGATGGTGGAGGTGGTGATGATGATGATGGTGGTGGAGGTGGGTCTCTGGAAGGTTGTCCACATCAGGCTGTGAGCTCAAGTCGTGCTGAGGGTGAAGGGGTGGAGGGAGACGACTGGAGCGACGAGAAGGGAAGAGACGAAGCTCATGATCACCAGAGGACGATTCTGAGGGGAGAGGAAGATGGAGGACAAATGTTTTAAAATATGCAACTCATTTTTCCAAGGTGAGACAATCGATCATTCGGTGATACAACTCACTTTTGGAACCCAAATTCTCAGCTAATCACTATAGCGACACCACATGAAGCTGTCACGACATCACCTTTAACAAAACACTCGCTGGATCCTTTCAAGCAACCAAACAGAGGATCGTCTGCACTTCGTTACTTCGTTACTACAACAACTTGTTCTGTGGGCTGCCATTTTCTAAAATTTGGGTCGAAAATTTTAAAAATTGCAGTTGTGATTGACGGTAGCTTGGCAGTGTAAAAACTGGCAGGTTTGTGCAGGATGTCTCGTGTCGTGCTAGTAATGATTCTCTCTGACCAATCAGTGGTTGGCAGTGTTTTGACTCCACCCTCTCGTATCAGCTCAGCTCGACTGGAACCTCAACCAAGGTGACGGCAGAAAAAACACTGGGTACTATCCACAACTTTAATCAGTGGAACACTGAGCGAGTCGAGCTCAGTAGAACTGTTATACCTTCTGGTGGCATAACTACTGGTAACTCAGAGAGACTTTTGAAACAAAGGGTCGTTGAATTCAGGAAGAATTAGATGAAAGCAACTTTTAATTTTTCTGCCAATGTCAGTTTTGCTAACTGGAATAAGAGCTGTCAACTGTAACTAGTCAGCTAATTACTGTTTGCTCCAAGTGTTGTTTAAAACACGTTCTCCTGCTGACTTATAATGTTCATGACTTTTAAAGAAATGAGAGAGAACTGCAAAAGGTTTGAAATACTGGTCTTACAATGAAATTCACGCCAACTCTGAAATACTAAGACTGAGGCTGAAGCTAACAAGTCCTCTGCAAAAATTCACGTCTGATTACGCTAAAATATTTTGTGTTGACTCACGTTATACACGTGAATTACTCACATCATATGCACATGAAAAGGCTGAATCAATTACTGAACTTCCACTGGTACATCCTCTGCATCATCACTCCCCCAAGGATCTCGATGCTGATTGGCTATCAAGGCGCAAACTTGTCACTGATGTTCATATCTTTTATACCTTCATGAATAAGTGTATGATGCAAAATTGGGCAAAATCCGCTTAATTCACGTATTTTGCGTCACATCCATCACGCCACCCAGCGGGAATTTGCGTCTAATCGCATCTTTACATTGTCTTCACATGTAATCTACTCGCGCTAATTGTTTTATTCGCGCATGGTGTGAAAACAACAAAAGGAAAAATATAGGATTTGACAAATGTATACTACGGATAAACTTTCACAAGCAACACAAAGGTTAGATTTGCGCTTCATTGTTTGTATTTTGATGACAATTTAAGTTTCGTAGTATTTGAGTTTGTTCTAACATGAGTGTTTGGCTGCTTAACTTTGCTGATATACTTGTTTGCATTTTCAAACTGTAATTTCACTTTTAACATTAGAAAAGGTCTGCAGGATGAGGACTAACTGATGTGTTTGACAAAGTAATGCTACTTTGGGATGACGTCAGGGTGACATGCAATCGTTCAGACGGCTCATAATTTCAAACCCCATCGTTCAAAAAAATGTCTCCTTGGACCAAAACCCAGCCGTATCCTGAAAAAGAAACGTACATTGCTCTTAAGGGTCGTTTCTCTGAAAACACACAATAAACTTTCCCACACAGAAGCATATGGCTTTACATCCAACATGTGCTTTGTCTGTCGACCCACATTTTCTCCATAATTGAAAGTAATTCCACACTGCTGATTTATTCCAGAGTAAATAACGTTATCCCCATCGTGTTTCTCTCGGCTGCTTGCCATTTGCCTGCCGCTGTTTGACGGTGACACAGACTTTCAAAAGCATAACCTTAAGATGACGATTTGGGTCAATGTTTTAAATGCATCGATGGTATTGCATCGTTGATCTCTGAATCTATATCAATCCAGATCAATGGATCGTTACACCCATAATCCTGAGCAGGTTAGGTCTGCAGCATCAGTCTAGCCAGATTAGAAGAGAAACACCATCATAGGACAGAAAACTCAGGCTTCAGATTCAACATACCTCACTAAGAAACTGTCACTTTGTGGTACAGAACACTGGACTGCTAAGGTTAGCCTAAACACTGACAGCATCCAGGACCAGCTCCCACACAGTGACCTTCGGTCCTGAACAGGATTTCTCTAAAGTATCCTGTAAACCCACAAAGTATCGCACTTAGATAATGATATGCTAACACTTAGCTAACTAAAAAACACACCATTTAGTCCATTCCTTAAACTTAAAGGCACTAAAAAGACACCACCACATACTTTGTATTTGAGGACTGGCTGGGGATTAATCTAACAGTCATTTAATGACTTTAAAGACTTGAGGAAGAGGAAGACGATGTGCAGACAAGAGCGGTTTTACTCTTAATTATGGTACAGATCTACCTCAGGATATAAACCATCACCTCCCTCTTCCTCTTCCTCTTCTAATCTTTTAAAAATCTATTCCTCCAACGCAGCACATTGAGCAGCTCTCCCAGAGAGACGGCAGAATAAGAGATGAGAGCAGGAGATCCCATCTGTCTCTCTCTGTGCTGTCACAGCATCTTTGGTCAGGATGGAGGCTTTCATCAGGCTGCAGGCTGGCTCAGAGGAAACCCCTGCACACCGCCTGAACTCACCCAGCCGTGATGAATATGAACACTGCATAATTCATCCCCAGTCTTTATTTATCCTCGGAGATAAAAAAAAAATATCTACTGACTGAAGCCCTTTTTTACCCCGCCAGCATCCGGCCTCATGTTCACAGCTACAGACATTCATACTTTGAACTGAAAGGGACGAAGATGGGTCTGTCTATTTAAAGACAACACAGACAGGAACCTCAGCTGGACCTGAGCCCGCTCCACCCTGATGTCCACTGTCTGCTGACCGCGAAGATTAAATGGACAAAACGCCGATCTCCTCCTGTCAGCAATCAATAAAAACATGTTTATCTGTGTGATTTAGCAAAAACTAAAGTCAGACTTTAACTTGAATAGTCACAGTTTCGTCTGTCTGATGGCTGATGTCCATTTAGTTTATTTAACATGTACAGTGTCAGCCAAGAGGCTCATCTGGACACATGCTGAATTTATTTAGTGTCAGAAATGGGCCTATATTTTCCTGAAATGATGCTTCTAGTCGGCATTTTTATCACATCAGGGGGAAAGTGAAGGAAGAAGTATTCAGATCTATTACATCAGTAAAAGTACTAATACCACACTGGGAAAAAAAAAAACCCCACAAGTTAAGTCCTGCTACTTGAGTAAAAGCAGACATTATCAGCAGACTTAAAGTACTTAGAATGTTCCCTGCTGTCAGTGTTATCCTTTCCTATCTGATGTTTTTTAACTAATATCACCACTGCATTAATGTGAATGCATGATTTTGCAGCTGTATATGTTTAAGGGTAGTTTAAACTACAGCAACACATCATGTGTTTGTAGTGTGGCCGTCCTGTGTATCTGTAAAGATTCAAAAGTACATTTACCTCTGAGATGTAGTCGACTAACAGTATAAAGGTGCATTAAATAGAAATATTCAAGCTACAGGTACCTCCAAAATTTGTACTAAAAAGGCGGGTCCTTTTCCCCACTACGTCCCAAAACAAACAAACTAAGTGATATCAGCAGTGTGAGACCAACAGCTCCTGTGCTCTGCAAGGAAAAATTACTGTTTTTGTCAAAGGTGTCTGGTGGCTTTGAAGACTGTGATGTGACGGCCTCAGAAAGGGCTGTCTGTTGAATATATTACACTGACTATGGATAAAATACCTCAAACAACCCCATTTAAAAAATCCAAACCAACCCTTTCAGTCATTATTATTATCAGCACTGTGACCTACATCTCTGCTTTTTATAAGTGTCTGTTTCCATTTTTAAAACCCAGAAAACAAAGCAGATGTAAGCACCCTCTAAGAACGTTACCTGAATAAATCTACATAGGTACATTTCACCACTGTAAGAAGCACAATGGGGCAAAAAAAGGGCACCTCTTTCTTGTTTGTCTCAATAAATGTCTTCTCCCACCATGGCAGGGAGGGAAATTTGTTTTTCAGAGCTGATACCGAAGGTTTCTCTTCCAGCTTCAGTCTGACCTGCACACAGTCTGAGCTGTCAGACCGCTCGTCCGGGCGTCTGTTAGAGTCGGCTGTCTGTTCTGCCAGAAAATACACTGAAAGAAAAATATCTGACAGCGTCCTCTGACTCCTGTCTCCCAGACTGTCTGCCTGCCAAGAACACGACTATTTCTCTTGGCTGCATCTGCGTCAAAAAATCTGTTGTGTGACTCAACAGATGCAGACAGAAATCATAAACTGTGACCCTGTGTTTGTTTACAGGTAGAATGTGAGATACAAAGACGTCTGACTGTTTTATGGGAGCTTACTGTTTCTGAAAAGAGTTGAGACGCTGCATCAGTGCAGGCTGAGTCACAATAAATCACAGTATGCAGTGTATGCTGCTGCGCTGAATTAAAAACAACCTGAAGCAGCAGTTTGAGGAGGTTTCACTGGACTGAATCAGTCCTTCGAGACGTCTCAGGAGCTGACACAGCTTCTCTCTCCACGGCCTCTTTTCTCCCTAACGACAGCGTCCTGGTTGCTATGCATGATGCTGAGCTGAGGCGCGCTCTGATTGCTCAGAGTCAGCCCTTGCCTCACCTCAGTGGGAGCCATCAGCCAATCAGAGGTCGAGTTAGAGAGGGCTGACCCGGTAACTCTGTGGGGAGACACACTCCATAACACACACACTGGAAAATAACTGCATCTGATGTTGTGTATCTCTGATAGATCATGTGTTTGACTCACAGTTTCTGTGTTTGAAAACATAATGCTGTCATAAAGTACTCAAAGCTTCAGTTTGTGTCTTTCATGAAATCAGTATTCATCATTACAGAATTAAGCTTCTGATTTCTTTAAAAATAAACAGAAGTAAAACCAACAAAACTGTCTGCCGTCGTCATTTTAATGCTGCTGTGTTTAAATCAGTAATTTCTGAAAGCAAAGCAGAACAACATGTCTACATTTTCCGTATAACTGATTAAGAAACACCTCAATATGATCTATTAGGCTGCTCAAACACAAAATAAAATGAACATATTTCTAATTTATGCTGAAAACATGTTTGTAGGAATATACTGATCTAATCTGTGGCGATGAAATCCAAGTTATAAACTGATTTTAGAATTTAGTTCTTTCTCTGTCAGTCTTTGGCCTCATGTTAATTACATAAAAACAGGTCCCATAAGTTTGATGCAGTGTCATATACAGAGTTAAAACCTGGGAAAAGAGAGGACTGGTGTCAGACAGGTACTCTGTATCAGAAGGTATCATGAGCTGAGGTATTTAAAATCATTATCAGGAGAGGAAGAAGCAGTTTGGTGCGTTAAAATAAATGTGGACCTTTCCTGCTCCTGGAAAAATTGTCCATCTCTTGTGCGATAAAGTAGATCTGTAGGGATATCAACAGTAAAGCGTTAATCGATTAACTGCTAAAAATATTTTCAATCAGTGACACATGTTGGTCTGTGGGTTGACTTTGCCACTCTTCAGTTTACTGCACTACTCACTACTTCGTGGCGCCGCTCATTAGACAATTACCACTAGCAACGCTGTTCCTACCCAACAGCGTTGCTATGAAACCATTGCATCCAACCCTACTTAATGCGCCGAGATATCTGAGGTAAAATTAACTGAAACAGACGTCCCTAATTTTAAGCCTTGAGGTGTGTCATTCACAAGCAGGACTGGAGGATAAAGTCCTTTATGTTTTTAGAAACTCCTTCAAAATGTTTGATGCATTACAGTGTCTCCATTTGTGTTTCAGAAAGTGCTGCACAATAAAAGAAATTGATGGAGAAAATGTTTGAAGAGCTGACAGAAGTCTGGACGAATCACACACTGAAGTGTCAGTGTAGTGTGGACTTTGGGGTTTACTGCTCGCCACAAAATGGAGGAAGAAAATCTAAATGTGAGTAAAGTAATGGAGTGACCACTAATGAGTGCTTACAAAATAAGAGTGCTCCAGAGAAGATGTTTTTTTTGTAGCCCAACCCGGAAGTTAGATTCACCCTGGTTCCCTCGTCATAAAGCCTGTGAGAGATTTCCATTACATTTTGGATTATTGCAGAAAATAAGATCTGTGACAAATAAACTTATTATGATACTTGACACTCTGCTCAGCAAGATAATCTTCACTGATGAAGACCACTTTTATGATTTTTGATAAATGCAGTCAGCAGCAATAAAAAGCTAACCATAGGCTATAAATGAATGACAACACAGTCACATGGCTTAATGTCACCAACACAACAAGCTTCCAAGCCGTGTCCGATGTGATGACATTCTGTGGTCTCACTGAGCCACTTGTTAGCAGTTGTCTTTTTCAAGACACACAGAGGTAGGACTGTACCCGAAGAATCATGTCAGTCGACTCAGATTCAGCTGTTTGATACAAATATTTGACAATTCAGGGTTTTTTTTCCATAAAAAGTAGAGATGCACCATATTTGATTTTTGTAGATATCCGATACAATTTTTTGGGCCGATAACCGAACTTTTTCCCCACCTCATTTTAGTGATCATCAAGTCTCTTCTGTAGTGAATTAACATCATATCATACATGCATACTCTTATCATGACGCCCACCAGCAGATGGAGACATGAAATACTTTGCAGTGTACGTGATACTCATTCATTGTGCTAAATAAGAAAAAACATATTGGCCGATTCTAATAGTTCAATTTAAAGCCAAAATTATTTGATACTAATGATGTGCCGATAATGTCGTGCATCTCTGACATAAAGTTTTTAAGTCTGAGCGCATAATATAGTAAAGAGGCTAATGGCGCTAACGACGGATCGGAAATGTGCAACAACATTTAATTAGGTATCTGTGAGCAGTAAATTCACCACCTCCAAGCAAAAGAGAGAAGATGACGTTATTTCAGAGCCTTAAGATGGAAAGTTTCTCTTTAATTGTGTCGCTGCATCATGTCCACAGCTGACTGAACCAAGGTGTAGAGTGAAAGTCAAGAGTGCTCGCTCCACAGCAGAATCTGGGGACCAAAACGTCCCCAGACGTACACTGCACAGGACACTGACGAGCAAAAAAAAAAACTGCTCGACTTGAGGCGATCTCAGTCGACTGAGGAGTCTCCAACTGATAATTCGAATCTCTGACTTCCAAGAGGCAGCTCTATATAGAAGCTTCAAAGTCCACAAGTGGGGCATTTACTGACGTATTTGATGTCGTAGAGCGAATAGTGAACCTTTCTTCAGCCTGTGTTACGCAGACCTAATTTCAGTCATCTAACCAAAGACCCTTTTACAAAGCCCACTGACCACAAGAAGAGGGAACTGATGTGCAAAAATGAGCTCAACTCAAATTTATCAATTCTGTATTTAGAAAAGTAATTGGTGAGGTTTTTTTGGCATTTACATTAATGCAGCCAGCATCTAATGGTAATTACAGGACCTGCAATTGGGAGCCAATTAGGCTCTCAGCTCTGTGAGACCTCAGTGTGGTGCGTTACTCTGACCTGAATTCAGTTTTTGATGTTCACACAGGAAACCCGTCATTAACCAGCCGTGAAGTGGCTGTCAGTATATTTGCATTTTGTGCTACAGTTTCATATAATCCCCACAGAAATGAAGGAAGGAGTGAATGTGAAAGTCCTGGGGTTATGGTTAGATTAAAATACGCTCTGTTAATTAAATATTGGCCTTAAAACCTCAGAGGTTATTACAGAAGAAATCACCTCAATACTCTGATTAAATAAAACATAAAACATTACAGAAACATTAGCAGATTTGCTGTTTATCTCTGACACTTGAAACTGAATCCTTTTGTGAGTTTTGGACTGGTTGACCTCTGAGGATAGAATTTGGAAATCATATTAAATACTACTTTTAAAATAATGTATATTGACTTCATTATAGGGAGTTTAATGATAAAGTCCTGTTCAATATCACAGTATCATCACTGTAGGATTTTTTAGTACATCACAGATACACAATCGTGGGCAAATCTAGCATGTTCTGTGGCATTTCTCCACATACTGTATGATCACCGTATATTCCAATAACATTAATATGGAAGATTAAGGTTCTCTTGAGAGGATTATACCTTCTTATTCCCCCTTAAATCAAAAAAACTTCCACATAACTACACCATATTGTTATTATGTTCCTATCAAATTCTTGTAGACAGTTTGAGCTTCTGTTATTATGATTTTAATGTGTGATATTCTTCAGAAATCTGCAGATTTAGTCCTGCAGCTCTCATTATTTAAGGGTTAAACTGGTAACAGAAATCTTAAAATACCTGTAATTTCAATGGATATACTCCACTCGCAGGTTAAAGAGGTCATTTTCCTCATTTTACCTGAGCAAGCAAACATCTGAGGAGCTGCTGGAAGCATTTTTGGTTCATTCTAACAAGGTGACTGACAGAAAGGAGCGTTTGATTAACAAAAGCAGAGGCTAATCCACCGATCTGAGCACTAGCATTTCTGTTTGTAGGCAGCACAGCTACAGACAACAGACGCTTACCTGTGATCAGCAGCTGTGTCCACACCAGACACAAGAAAAGGAACATGGAGAGGAATCCTCCTTTCCCTCGTCTGCGGCTCATCTTCCTCCTTTTCTGCAGCTCACACTGAAATAAATCGGTTCCTGCAGCTTCTCTCACTGCTGCAATTACGCATCAAGGAAAGTGTGTGTTTCCGTGCATCTGTGTGCGGGTCCGCAGCGTGCAGCATGAGGGAGGAGACGCTGTCGGAGCTCCACAGATCCGCTCCACAACACCGGGCCCCCTGCGACGATCCTTCCCCGCCCTGCGGTGTCCTACAGCGGCCTGGCTACAGCAGGAGCACCGGGAGGAGCAGAGGTTTCCATCTGGTTCAGGGACGACAGAGAGGGGTGTGTGTGTGCGGAGATGGAGCCCAGGTGGAGGCTGGAGATGATGAGGAGAGAGAGGGAGGAAGGGGAGGAGAAAAGGCGTGGTGGAGAGGAGAGGAGGAAGAGGAGTAATTCATAAAAACCTTCATTTTGAATGCCTTTTGAAATGAATGTCGCCTGTACTGCACATACATGAGAGCTAATAAGAGGTGTAAGCCTGTAGAAATTAATGGAGTCTAAATGTATTTACGTTACAATTTATGACAATTTATATGTATTTATTATATTGCCTATTTTTATTACTTACCCTACATGCACTGTAATTTATTTTCTGATTTGTTATTATTGTATTTTAGATATTATGTTGTATTTCATTTATTTTTGTTTGTCTTTTAAATTCATTTTTACTGCTTAAACACGAGATTTTAATAGTGTTCAAATCGCCTTATTTGTAATTGTGTTAAGAAAAATAAAAAATAATAAAACTTCAAGTAAACTTACATACACATTAATTTAAGTAAGTCTTTTGGTGATTTATTTTAATGACAAAAATACTGTGGTTGAATGTGCACTCCCTTATTATTTTGTCATTTTTAGTTATTAAAATTATTAGTTATCTTTTGTTTGTAATCATGATAGCAACATAGCCTTGTGTTTTATTTTGTCTTCAAAGTTTTAATCCAGAGATTACATATTCTGAAAGATACTGATTGATTGCCATACAATTAAATTAATTAAATTAAAATTATAT
Source organism: Cephalopholis sonnerati (assembly GCA_019142605.1). Taxonomy (NCBI): domain Eukaryota; kingdom Metazoa; phylum Chordata; class Actinopteri; order Perciformes; family Serranidae; genus Cephalopholis; species Cephalopholis sonnerati. The sequence goes on along the minus strand of JAGQAX010000022.1, from coordinate 2,833,574 downwards.
CAACCCCTCAAAATATTTACGAAGTTTGCGTCACTTCAATTAAGGCCGAAATATTTTTTTTCTAGTTAGCCTCTGCAAGGTTATGCTAACTTAGCTACCATGCTAAAGCTAATTAGCATGCTAATACCGTGTTTATGCTAACGTCATGTCACTTTGCAGACGAATTGCAACCGAGTGCGATAAAATATTCACGTCGTTCTCCTGACGAAATTATTAGCAACTATGTTTTGTTAATAAATTAAGAAATTTAAACGTTAATTATTGTATAAATGATGAGCCTCTGCTTGCTACACTTGGCAGTTAGCATGCTAGCTTGTATTCCACTTAGCATGCTAACTTGGCGGTTAGCATACCAACTGCCAAGTGTAGCTAGCTACGTCTGAAAGTTAGCATGCTAATGTCGTCTGCAGTCTGGATTAAAACACCCTGTAATTTGTCATAAAATCGTAATAATACAAACCGTAATTACGAGAAGTCCACTGTGGACAAACTTTCACACCGTTAAATAAGTTTTAGTTATAAATCAGTTATCCACCGTTACACCGCCTGTTAGCAGCTAACGTTTCTTCTAAATAAAACTGTACTTTACTCGGGTATTTCCATTTTCTCCTGCTTTATACTTCTGCTGCACTAAATTTGTCTGTTAAATTTAGTTAGTTTACAGATTTAGAATTAAATCAAATTAATACAATATCTAAATTAACTGAAAAATATTATAAAATATATTATTACAGATTAAAATACCCAGCAGGATAAATATATAAATTCATTAAAATGAGTCCACATTTACCAGCTGTAACATTAAAGTGATAAACACATCAATATATCAATAATTACAATCCAGCATTGTAATATATCAATGAAATGGGCCATTCTGCATGATGAGTACTTTTTACTTTTGATACTTAAAGTATATTGTAATGCAAATATTTCTGTACTTTTTACTTGACTTTTACTTGTAACAGAGTATTTTAACACTATTTAACAGTAAATTTTATTGAAGTACAAGATCTGAGTGTTTCTGCCAGCACTGCAACACAACAAGTGAAAATTATAGCCCACAGCATCGGTTATCTCATCATCAGTTTTATACTTTGAATAGGTTTAAATGACAGTTTACATTGTGTAGAGGAGTCTAAAATATAAAATTAACTCCAACTGCAGCTCATTGTTATTATTTTTGTTTTTATTTACTTTTTACTGGAGCAGCATGAAAGTGTTTTCTCTGCTGGAGCTGGTTTCTGGCTGCATGCACCACTTTATCTGATTTATCTGCTCCTTCTGATCATCAGAAATTTAATTTATCCTCCACATTATCAGACTTTAATATCGTTTATCGTCGTATTATTCGATACACAGTCAAACCTCAGTGTAACTCAAGTTTAAGAACCACCACAGCACATGACGCACAGAGACCAGAAACCTGGATATGGTGTTGATACGTCAGATTATTCCAAATTCAGTGGGTTTATCCAGGTTTCTGGATGTTTACATCTGCAAATACATAACTGGGGTACAACAAAAAACCTAATCATAACTGTGACTCTCATGTGCCTGCAGCTCGTTCAAACAGATAAGATTTAAGAAACTGGTCTGACACAGTTAACTGAGGGAGTAAACCTCATTTCTGTTGTTAATCACTGATGATATTTGGATTTTCAGACTGGGGGGTAAACTCATAGTCCATGTAAACATTGTCAAAGTGTATTTTTCAGTGTATTTAATCACTCTCTGGAGATTGAAGTGCATCTCTTCCTCAACACCTAATCCTTAAGGAGCTTCCTAAACCTCCATCTCTCACAGGAAGCCCTGCCCATCGCCTGACTCCTCGTTTCACTTTCACTACCTGCTCCAAACATCAGTAGCTCACACCAGCATCCCCGAGCACGCTGATGTTTCTCTGCTTCAACCAGCAGCATCATGACTCAGGTCAACCCCTGTCTGAGGCTTCTCCTCATCAGCTTCAGCGTCTTCCTCGTGGTGAGTAACTGGATTTTAAAACAGAAATAAAGGTTCACCCTGAGAAGATAAAATGAGCGCAGAGAGAAACAGAGGTGATGACAGTGGAGCATCTGCAGCCAAAGCAGAATCTGAGTGACCTCTGCTGGTGAAGAACACAAGGTACAGTTATGAGTCAGGACTTAAACAGAAATATAAAAACAGATCTGCATCACTCTGAACTTCAATCTGTGGATTGACTGACATGTTTGTTTTTAACTGTGTCAGACTGTCAGTTTGATGGATGCATAATATCACAGATGACCTCAGCGTGGCTGCAGTCTGACTGCGACGAGCCCCGAGCTTCACTGTAAACTGAAACTTTCCAACCTTTACTGCAGATACAGATCGAGTTTAATCATACGGCAACATCAGAGCTGGAACTAGTGATTATTTAAGTTCAATGTTTGTAAATCGTCACCACACAACTCAGGGCTACACAACAAAATGCAGCTGTGGTCCTTTTATAGAAAAACAATAACTAAAAAATTAATATATATGCAAAAATAATAATATGATTATCATATTATTACTGTTATTACTTGCTAATATTACTGCCGTGCATGTTTTATTTTGCAGGATGACTTTAAACAGCAGCAGCAACAAAAATGACCCAGTAATCTGCCAACTAGGAAAAAATAATCCATTACAGCTTCCAAGACTTCAACATGATGTCTTTAACCATTTGAAACCTGGATCAGCATCAGTTTTCTTGAACTTTCTTGAACAGTCAGTCAGTGAGTGAGTGAAGATGTCCTTCACTCTGCCAGTCTTATAGTTTCTCTAAACATGTGTCAATAGTCAAAATATGTGGTGATGACACTGCAAAGACACAACAGTTTGCATTCCTACAGGTTTACGAGGACACTCTAAGTTAGGAGGCCTTACTCATGACCTCCAACCTATCCTCCATTAGGTATCTGTCCTCCATCACACCGCTGTCACGTTGCTGTCATTGTCATAAATTGCATACCATACACATTAACACAACATGTAACCCACACTACAGGTCAAACAACAAAATGTTCCATCACACAGCATTCAGACACCTTTAACATTTAACCTGATTTTTAAAATTTTCTCAAAACATGAGCAAGAAACAGGTAAAAGCCGACAAGTAAATAAACTGAAAACCTGTTATTAGGAATAGAGAAAGACAGAAAATTCTTACAAAATAATTTTTAAGAACAGGGAAAAATGTCCAGAAAATTGTATTTATGATTATTATAATTATATATTCGAACTTATGTTATGGTCATTGCCTTGTTTATTCTATTTTGTTCGTTTGTTTTTTACTTTCTTTTCTTGCTAATTTTCACGTAATTTTCTTCAATTTTTTTTTGCAAATTTTGTGTTATTTCTGGTTTCGCTGCTCACTGCCTTTTTCCCATGTTTTTAAAAGAAATCAAGCCAGTTTTTTCAGGTTTCAAAAGGTTAAATATCTCGTCTTTGTACTGTATTCCATTGTATATACGTTGGACAGGATTTATATATCATTGCATTCTGTTTTTATTTACATTCTACAAAGTGTGCAGACTTTTTGGCATTGGGTAGTTTTTGGAACGTTTCCTTAGATTTGGTTCAAATTCCTGTTTCAGATTGTGGGAGGCCTCATCATCATCGTCGTCTCATTGGCCCTGCCGTCTCCATCACTGGACGACTTACACGGAGACCATGACGTAAGACAGACACACAGCTAACACCTGAGACACACCTGCAGCCCAGTCACCAGAGGAAAATGCTGCTATTGTTCATCTCTGCAAACCACAGATAGGTCACACTTGTACGTTTCAAGTTAACGTTTCTGAGGCAACATTTTTCAGATTCCATGTACAGTATATAAGCTGAGTTTCTCACCAGGAGGAGGAGGAGGTGAATGGCACTACTGTTCCAGACCAACAAAAGTTTTTTAATGACATTTCCAGCCGTGTTAAGTTGTGACAAATCCTGGTATTTTACGAACGGACGTGATCTTTTCCCAGCCATAAGCAAGTGTTTTTCTAAAAGATTATTTGTAGGCATTTTTGCCTTCATTAGATAAGAGAGCACACATGCTTTGTGTACTTGGAGAAGGCTTATGCCTGCATCCCTCGGGGAGGCTTGTGGGGGGACTGTGGGAATATGAGGTACAGGGTTGCTGCTGTACTGTGCTGAGCCATCCGGTCCCTGTATGACCACAGTGAGAGCTCTGTCCGAATACTCGGCGTAAAGTCAAACACATTCTCGGGAGGTGTTGGCCTCTGCCAGGGTTGTCCCTTGTCTCTGATTCTGTTTGTGATTTTATGGACAGGATCTTGAGGCGCAGGAGTCCAGTTTGGGGACCTCAGAATTGCATCTCTGCTTTTTGCAGATGATGTGGCTCTGTTTGCTTCATCACACCGTGACCTCCAGCATGACCTGGGGCAGTTTGAGTGTGAAGCAGTCAGGGTGAGAGCCAGCACCTCTGAATCAGAGGCCATGGTTCTCTGCTGGAGAATAGTGGATTGTTCCCTCTGGGTTGGGAGAGAGTTTCTGCCTCAAGCAAAGGAGTTCAATTATCTCAGGGTCTTGTTCACGAGCGGGGGTAAAATGGAGTGTGAGATGGATCGGCGGTTTGGTGTGGCATCTGTCGTGGTGAAGAGGGAGCTGAGCTGGAAGGCGAAGCTTTCGATTTCCTGGTCCATCTGCGTCCCAACCCTCAGCTATGGTCATGAGCTCTGGGTAGTGACTGAAAGAATGAGGTCACAGATACAAGCGTCTGAAATGAGTTTCCTCTGTAGGGTGTCTGGGCTCAGCCTTAGAGATAGGGGGAGGAGTCAGACATCTGGAGGGAGCTCGGAGTAGAGCCGCTGCTCCTTCATGTTGAGGTGGTTCAACATCTGATCAGGATCCTCCTGGTCCAGCTGGTAGGAGGCCCCGGGGCAGACCCAGAACACACTGGAGGGATTATAGATCTCATCTGCTCTGGGAACACCTCAGGGTCCTCCAGGAGGAGCTGGAGAGTGTTGCTAATGGGCGCTCCAAAACCAAACGTGCCTAAACATGATCACATGTTAACCACAGCGTTGTAAGAATATAAAGCTGGAAAATGAAATGAAAAAACATATCGACTACATATTAAACATTTGAAACGTACAAATGTAACATATCCGTGTTTTGTAGAGACGTACAGTGCCAACATTTATTCAAGGGACTGCGTTGGACACACACAGGTCTACGCAGCACTAACCAGCCAATCAACTCTCTGTCATCCAGTTTGAAGGTCAGACAACCAGTCACATCGTCCTCTACATCGTTGGCTCCGTTACCATGGTGATTGCCCTCTTGGGAGCCTATGGAGCCTATAAGGAGAACCCGGTGACTCTGATAGTGGTGAGCAGAAAACACCCGAAACTAAACAAGTCGACAGGACATCAGTCAGAGATACTTAAAGGATCAGTTCACCAAAAATGATTTCCTCCCTCACACCAAGCCGTGCAGATACAGTAATGGTGGTTTAATTTGTCTGAGGTTTTCAGATCTCTGATTTTAGTTTGTGGCGCCCGTCGCATGAAAAAATTAGGTTTGAAAAATTAAACAACGTTGTATTTTTTCTGGTTAAAAATGAAAAAGAAATTTATTTAGTTTAGAAATTAAACAAATGTTTCAGAATGAATATGAGCTTGGAGGTTTTCTGTTTTTTGTTTGTCTGTTTTGTTTTTGTTTTTTAAAAGAGTTTCCTGCTAAAAAGTAAAAATGAAATAAATAAACATGTATAACTTTCCACCAAAGAAATAAACATGTTCTGTGGATTATTTTACATGTAGCCGAGGTGTTCCTGGGCATTTCTGCTTTGTCTTTTTATTTATTTATTTATTTATCTTTTCTGTTGTATTTTTTTTTTTCGATAAAGAGAGCGGCGTCCTTATTAGTTTCGTAAAGTCATTAATTATCTTCATATTGCATTTGTATATTTACTAATAATTTCTTTAATTGTTTATATTTATTATATTTGTATAGTTTATTATATTTTTCTATAGTTTATTCTATTGTTTATATTTATTAATGATTTGTGAAATCTGACCCCACTTTTCATAAAATACTTTATAGGTGTTGCTGCAGATTTTTTTTTAAGTTTCGAGCATTACAACCTGGATTTAATTCACCTCTGCTGTGTTGGGGCTGAGGCAGATGTCACCAACCTTTGGCGAGTAAAAAAACAAAACTATCAGCATTGAATATTTTCTGATGCAGTTGAATGTGTGACTTCCTGCTCTCTGCAGTTCTTGGTGTGTATGGTTATTGGAAGTCTGCTGATGTTGGGAGCTGGAGTCCCTGCTGCTGTGGCCCGACCCAAGGTAACAACCCTGACTGTTTGACAGTGAACACAACAGTGTGAGTCTCAGTGCAAATATATCAGATCTGAAAATGTGATGAAGAACTCCTCTCCAGATAATCTAGTCCAGATCTGACAAGTCTAAGTGTAGTGGTTTTTGATCTGGACCTGGTCTAATGTGGTCTATGTGTGAAAAATACTGTGAAATATGCCTTTTTTGCAATTTCACAAATAGAATAAAGGTCTCACAAATTTGAAACTGTATTTTAAATGTTTAACCTCTCTGAGATAATCTAGTCCAGATTTAACAAGTGTAAATGAGCTGGTTTTTGATCTGGATCTGGTCTGATGTGTTTTACATGTTAAAAATACAGTAAAAATGTCCCCCTTTTTTGCATTTTCACAAATATAATAAAAGTTTCACAAATCTAAAAAGTCGTTTTAAATATATTTTAGGCTCTCTGGGATAACCTAGTAAAGATTTAACCTGTCTAAGTAAAGTGGTTTTTAATCTGGACCTGGTCCAATGTAACGTAAATACAGTGACGCATCCCTTTATTGTATTTTCACAAACAGAATAAAGGTTTCACAAATGATAGAGTTGGTTTCAGACAGTGTTGAGGCTTGATCTAAAATGTCTAACATGTTTTCACAACAATTATCAGGCACAAAAACCTGAGAATCGGTTGTTAAACAATGTAAGTTATGTTTCCATTAACTTCTCCTTAACTGCTGAATTTGGAAACTGCGAATCAGAAACTAACTTCAGCTTTGTGTCCATTTTTAGAAAATCTAACACACATTTACAGAGATGTATTGACACAATATTGTCAGTAAAATAACACTGGTATTGTCATTTTTATTACCATGTCTTTACTTTTTGTACCATCGGTCTAATGTTACATTTTTACTTCAAATGAGAAAATTATCTTGATTATTTTTCTCAGAATGCACTGACACAGTCCTGCATCAATATATATTAAAGCTTTTCATCTGTAGCCTAATATAAATACAGAGATCAGTGCTATGACAAAAAATAGATCAATTTACCGTCAAACGGTTTTGGTGGAATAAATCTAAAGAATACAGCAATTTAAATTAAATGTCACAATTCACTACAGCTCTGGGTCCCGACCTGGTGTTCCCAACCTCCACTAGGGGTCACCAAAGCTTTACAGGTCATGATGACTTCTTAAATTACATGGAGTAAGAAAATTTAAAAATAATTTCAGTTTGAAGACAGCACATTTTTTAGGCAGCATGTGACGTCACACTGGTGAAGATGTCGTCTTCATTTACTCGTGTTTTGTCTGTTTGCAGCTCTGGTGTCTTGCAGGCTTTTTAATTTGTGATGTTTTGGTGTTTCTAGTTGGAGAGTGTGATGGAGGGAAGGTGGCGCTCGTTGCTACCTTTGGATCAGGCTTCAGGCGACATCAAGAATCAGGCTGACGCTCTGCAGACTTCAGTAAGACGCTCACACACTCACAGTGTCCTGCTGAGAGTTACATGAGACGATGGATATCGACCTGTGTGTCTCTGGAAGAAGAGATGAATCATCAGTGTGTTGTTTTGTTCTGTGGGGTGTAGTGAACACTGCAGCCTGTAGGGGGCACTAGCTCTTCTTCTTCTCTTGTGTTCAGCTGCACTGCTGTGGTGTGTTCGGTCACGGGGACTGGGAGGACAACATCCCCCACTCCTGTCTGTGCAACCTGGACAAGGAGGGTGAGGGACAGTGTGAGACAGTCAGATACAGAGTGAGTGTTGACACACAACACAAAGGATTTAAATCCTCCTGATGATACTTTACCTGAGTCTCACTCCTGATATTAAAACAATCCTGTTCTCAATTCCACACTTTAAGAAATATAAACAATTTTTTTTATTTAAAAAAAAGAAAAGAGTTCCTACATGAAACTGCTCACAACAAGCTCTGTGGATTATTTTGAGTAACTGTGTCATGATTTCTGGAAAGAGACATTGATGTTAAGTTTTTCAAGTGTATTATTTTTGTGCTTTTAGCTCCACAAGCTGAGTGCCATCTAGAAGGCAGACATCTCTGCGTCCGATATCTCCAACACTCTGCAGCTCACACCAAAACAAGCTAGACTAAATGGCACTACAGTTGAGAGGAGAAATATGTATTTTTGACTTTTGGGTGAACTTTTTAGGTGAAGATAAAAACAAAGACCGTCTGCACTCGTCTCTTTCCTCTGTTACAAACTCCTCCTGGAAATGAACAGAATTCAGTCAGAAACTGGCAAAAATTTAAAATAAAATCAGAAACTACTACTAGGAGAGTTTGGGCTGATATTAGATGCAGCTTTTGTGACGTAATGCTTCTCAATATTTGGTGCTGTGGATCTGAAATATTTCATCAGACATGTCAAATTGTTTTTAACTTATTCTTTGATGAGAAAGTTTCTGATTTACATCAAACTGTCTTGGCAACATGTGAGAGTTCTGAGGTTTTGATCGTTAAATGAAGAAAGGAGTTTTGTGAAAACGTTAGTAAAACTTTGTTTATGTCACAAAAAGCATTTGAGTTGTTATAAAGAATAAGAACACATCACAGTAAAGATGCATCAAGAAAATGTCTGAGAATAAATAGGTTTTGAGATGAGCTTTAAAACACTGCTACGAGTGTATAGGGCCAAAAATTTTATGAAATATGGAGATGTGGGAGCAGGGTAACATCCTGAGAAAAAACTATATAACCTGAGATTTAAGTTGTAAATTTGAGTACACTCACAAATTTAGACAAAAATCTGAGATTTCAAAGTTATACATTTGCAAAAATAATAACAGTAATAATAATAATAATAGTAATAATCAGAAGTTTTCTGAGATTGAAGACACAATTTTACAAGAAAAAACAATTTGTAATAATTGTGTGTTTTTTTAAATTAACCACCGTTGGATCGACCTCATCACACCACAGACGCCACAACGTGACCTCATCCCTCCTCGTCATGTTTTGTTTCTTGGGCAGAAGCCTCAGATGTTCTTAAAATGACGCCATGCGCAGCCTTTCACGTTGCATGTTGACACAGGAAGGGTCGGCGATTCGGTATGGGCAACAAAACTACTTGGTTATGGTTTGGAAAAGATCGCAGGTGTCACCAAAACAACACCAGACTCTGAGAGCCACAAATGTCGCAACCAGTGTCATTGTTTGTTGGTCTTGAACGCCGCTCTCCTGGGTCAAAGTCCAGTGTTTGTTGAACCCGTTCTCCTCCCCTCCTGTCCAGCCTGAACAGACTTTCATGCTCTTAAAAACTACGTCTGTTCCTCTGAGTGACGAATAATTACACTGATGGGTTTACACTAGAGTTGGTGGAAAGCCCAGTGCATCTCACACAGACGCTAAACACTGACCCCAGTGTCATTACAGTGACACACTGCCCAGGTGGTGTGTTTTGACGCTCTTTGAATAACCGCAGTCCAATTAAGACGTCCAATTATGGTTCAAAAATAGCTCCAAAATGAACGTTGTGTCAACGTCTGACACGTTATTATGACTGGACCATGTGGGAACTTAATTTGAAAGGACAGACACAGGAAGTGTCCACGCTCAGCAGTCAGACAAGAGTCAGGTTAATTTCCAGGGGCAGCTCTCGTTCACTCACACAGGACACAAACTTTGGTCTCCTGGGTGAAAGTCCTGTGCTTGACCCATTCATCCATCACTACTTCCTCCCTGCCTGTCGCTTTTTACACCACGTCATGTGACTTCCTAGCAGTAAATTTGTGAGTTTTTTCTCGTCAATTTAGGACTTAAATCTTAGAAATTCTCGATCGTAGTTTGCTGACCTGACCTCTAGAGGGAGGAAATTAGGAGACAGGACAGTCTAATAAAACATCTCTAACCATGTCTCAAAGCAGGGCATCAAAAGTTGTGTTTTTGTACATGTACCGTGCTGCGTTATGTTAAAAGGATACTAAAAGGTTTCACCCCAGTCTGACCCTAAAGCTAACTCTAACCTGAATTCAAAGACGTGACGACTGGATAAACTCACTCGCTCTGCTCCTTAATATCAGGCTCTAAAATGTCTCCACACAAACGTGGCAGCTACACGAACACACAAACAGACGACTGTTAAAATCAGGTTTCTCTCTTCCAGAACTTCCTGTCCAACCTTTTCTGGCAGAAGAGGTCGGTCTTCAGACAGGTCAGTGGACACAAGATGCACTATCTTAATCAACAGTAAAACACTCATGGTGGAGGTCACTCAGATGTGACAGCGATTTCTAAAGCAATGTTAGGACCTCTTTAACCTCAGAGTGGTCCTTTCTGATCTCTCACACAGACTGGAGACCATCAGGGCGAAGACAGAAAATGTGTGAATTTGTGTGAACTGACCCTTTAACGGCAGCTTCTCTCTCCTCCCATCACCAGAGCTGCTTCCCTCTCATCATGGACTCCGTCACAACAAATGCTGACATCACGCTGGGCGTCGTCTTCACTCTGTTTGTCCTGGCAGTGAGTTCAACTGTGTGTTTGTCACGACAAGAAAAGATTTGCATCAGTCATCGCCTAAACTCTGACGATCACAATCACAACCAGAAACTTTATTGATCGCAGAGGGGAAAGATTTCTGATCAGCAGAGCAGTGGTTCCCAACTGGTCCAGAGTTCTCCTCAGTCAAGTTCAAGGGCCACACAGTTTAACATACTCAGCGTCATACTTAAGTTTGGCCGGTTTACCGTCTCTGTCAAGTACCTATCCGTGCATCACTCACTCTACAGCAGGAAGCAGCACTTTAAAATAAAAGTTCTGTGCTGCAAATTCCCTGTACTTAAAAATAAAGTGTGTTTTTACAAACTCACTACCTCCGCTGCTGGCTTTAAGGCAAGACAACTCTACCTCCCCGTCTGTGATCGTAACTTTTCTACAGAGCGGCGAGTAGAGCTGCCCCCTGATACTCCACCAAATGTTCGTCGACCAGCAAGGTCATTAGTCAGCAAGATTTCATTGGTTGCAGAAAAACAAAAACAAACGTTAAACTCTATCAGGTTAATCTCCAGGGCTGGTACCTGCGGTTATTCCACAGGCTAGTTAATAACATGTGGGGCAGGAAATCCAAAGTGTGGGATCATTTTGAGAAGGTGAAGGACCAACCCAAGGTGATATGTAAACTCATCTTCATTGGTCCACTACAAACATGACGTATCATGTGAAACATGGAAGTAGCTACATGCCCATTAGCCCACAGCGTCATTAACAGGCGGCTCGCTCAGTGTGTGACGTGCACTTGTAGATAAAATATAGGCCTATATTAATGAAGGTTCATTAGTACGGTTTGTATTTCTCAAACACGTCCTGGATGTGTCTCTCAGACTGATCTCTATGGCTCCCTGCAGCTGCTGGGCCTGTCGCTGTGTTCACTGACCCTCTGCCAGATGTTCAACACCTCCAACACGCCGCTGTCTGTGCCTGTGATGTTCCTCAACCAGCCGCCTTCCTACCAGCAGCTGTTGGACCAGTCCTCAGAGTAGAAGCTGTCACTTTCAAAAGAAAAGCAAAATGTTCCTCTGCTTTTATTTTGAAGGTACCTTAATGTTGGGGGAGTCTAAATCCTGATGTTTACCCTCACAGGAGGAGCAAGATAAATTTCAGCAGCATGAGTAACTTAGATCAAAATAACTTATTGAATAAAAGACACGAGGTTTGGGCTGCTCCACGTTTGTTCTCTGTGTCATGTGTTAAGATTCTGTTCATCAGTCACCTTTATTCTAAAACAATGGGAAAGTTAAAACAGTTTCCGAGTCTCATACCTGAATATTCATCTAAGCTAATCAACATTTAAAGACACTTGCTCCGTTGTTTGTTTTTTCACAGTTAGATGCTGAATAAATAAACACAGAGGACTTTTTTTTCTCCTAATTGAAACATTATTGTTTCTTATTTAGTCATAAATATTTAATGTCCCAGAAATACTTCACTGAATTTACATCAGTGGAGGAAAAAATTATATAATGTAGAGAAATAAAAAATTTGATGCATGAATATGCGTCAGTGATCGTTCTATCATGGCATCATATAACTTGCTGCCTTAATTTAAATGTATTTACGTTTCTTTTAATGGAACTTCAAGTTTCAGATTTTCGAGGTAGAAGTGTGGACTTTTACTTTGAAATATCTGAGTTCTGTGTCTGTAAATTGTTAGATATGTCCTCAACATCAGAAATAGTCCAAACATACAAACCAAACCAAACCAAACCAAGCCATGAACCAAACCAACCAAACCAACCAAACCAAACCAAACCAAACCAAACCAAACCAAACTAACCAAACCAACCAAACTAACCAAACCAAACCAAACCAACCAACCCAACCCAACCCAACCCAAACCAAACTAACCAAACCAACCAAACTAACCAAACCAAACCAAACCAACCAACCCAACCCAACCCAAACCAAACCAACCAACCCAACCCAACCCAAACCAACCAAACCAAACTAACCAACCCAACCCAACCCAAACTAACCAACCCAACCCAAACCAAACTAACCAAACTAAACCAAACCAACCCAACCCAACCCAAACCAACCAAACCAAACCAAACCAACCCAACCCAAACCAACCAAACCAACCCAACCCAACCCAACCCTAACCAAACCAACCCAAACCAACCAAACCAACCCAACCCAAACCAACCCAACCCAAACCAACCAAACCAAACCAACCCAACCCAACCCAAGCCAACCAAACCAACCTAACCTAACCAAATCAAACACACCAAACTAAACCAAACCAAAACAAATGTTGGTGTTTTAAGCCAAAACATAATCTTTTCCAACCATTACCATGTGGTGTTTGTGCTTAAACCAACAGTACTGTTGAGAAACGTAAAGCTTTAATTTACCTGCTACTAAATAACGCACAACTGTATCATTTCTGTGGTTTGTAGAAACGTTCAAGGCCGAGTTTCTTTTTTTTAAAATTAAATTAGATCTTTG
>JAGQAX010000022.1:1217858-1446240 GCA_019142605.1 Cephalopholis sonnerati | reverse complement strand
CTGTGATCTGAGGAAACAAACAAACAGTTTGAATCTAAAGTTGGTGACTCAGATGTGACGTCAGTAAACTGTCACGTATTAAAGTTTCAGCTTCGTATTAAATTCAGACTGTTTCACTTATTTCCTGTTTGTGTGACATCACAGCAAGATAAGTGTGTGTGTCTGCAGATGTCACAGTGAACGTGTGTGTGTGTGTGTGTGTGTGTGTGTGTGTGTGTGTGTGTGTGTACTCACTCTGTATCTACAGTACGGAGATACGTAGTAATAATTGGACGAATCTCCGAACTTGATTCTGTGCTTACAGGTTTTGGTCTGACCGCTCAGGGCACATTTTCTATCAGAGACACACAGAGAGACGGACAGGAAGTCGTTAACGTGTTTCTGTCTCATCGTGAAGGAAACTGAATTTATTAAAGATCAGCTGAAAGGAGACTAAAGCTGAGAGTGGAGGAAGCGAGGAGAGGAAGTAAGGAGAGAGGGAAGACTGTTAGACATTTATCAAGGTTCGTCTCGTCAGGATCACTTTGATAAACCTGGACAGGAGGACGGACTGAAGGTGAGAGGAGGAGCCAGGCGGGACGACTGAGGACAGAGGACAAGATGCTGATGAGACAGAGTCAGACTTACGTGACGAGCTCCGCCCTTCGCCCGCTGGAGGAGGAAGTTGAGGAAGATGGAGAGATGATGATGAAAGAGTGAAAGTACGATGAAGAGGAGAAAGAGTTGATAAATGTGTGTGTGTGTGTGTGTGTGTGTGTGTGTGTGTGTGTGGTCTCACTTTGGTCCTCCACACTCCACCGCCGACGCTTTGACCACCGGCAGCGGCTGGAAACCCACCGGCTCCACACTGAGCGTGTTCTGCTCCACGGCTTCCAAGATGGCCGAACCAAGCTGAGGGACAAGACATCACAGGAGAGGACAGTGAATCACAGGAGAGGACAGTGAATCACAGGAGAGGACAGTAGATCACATGAGAGGACACTGAATCACAGGAGAGGACAGTAAGTCCATACTTCGCTCTTGCTGAAGGTGAGACAGGGGTAGATGTCCTCGCGGTAAACTCTCTCCAGGAAGCAGCAGCTGCGGTCGAGCGTCGGCTCCTCCTTCCAGGCCTTGAAGTCACTGAACAGCTGACTGTCCACCTACGTGTCCAACAGGGACAGGGTCACACCTCACATACAGCAGAGACACATCAACACATACTGTCATCATGTGGCGAGCTCTCCCACCTCTCTACACTCCCGTACGATTGGCTGCGTGGCCGACGGGTCGGGCTGCGTCCCCAGGATGGCGGAGGACGTGCTCTTGTTCCTGCTGTGGCCCTTCCTGAAGGGAGTCTTCACTCCTGTAGACGGGAGCTCACCCAGCGGGGAGGTGGGGGAGGACAGCACGAGTGTCTTCAGAGCCTGGACCTCCGCCTGGAGGACGTCAATCTGACGAGGACAACAATGATGTTACTAATCTGACAGATGGAAACTAAACAAACACACAGGTCTGAACAGGAAGTGAGTTAAATCATGTTGTGCTGCCTTAATCTGAAGCATCTGGATTTTTCTCTGATGTCTAAATAGATTTATGAACATTTAAATCTCTATAAACAGATATCTGTGTATGAACGTAAAATCTGTAGGTGACAGGACAGGATTTTGGTATCTGAAGTTCTGGTTTCAATTTGTAGTCTGAGCAGTTTGGACCAATCACGTTTGAGCAGACTTAAGCAGGTAAATAGTTCATGTGGAGAATAAGAGAGGCAGAACTCATCAGCTGTTGTCTTTATTATCGTATCATCTGTCCTGTATTTCTTGTTTTGTTTATTCATGTGCAGATATGAACACACAGCAGAGGGCCTGAATATCTGGATATCTGATGGCCACAGAGGTTAAACTATCTGCAGACTGGTCGCTGATGGTTCTGAGATTATAGACGTCTGTTCTGGATGGACATCAGAGACAATGACATCATCAGGAAGTTCAAGTGACACGGAATGATATCGATATGTGTTTCATGTCTGTGTTCATGTTTCACTGAGTGATGAAGAGGAGGAGAGTTTGAGTGTTTTTAGTCTGATGTGTGTGTTCAATGTCGTTACCTTTCCCAGAGCTTCCTTCAGTTGTTTCTCTGCGTTCGCCTGTTTGACATTTGCCTCTCTCACCATCTTATGGGCCTCCTGGAAACACACACACACACACACACACACACACACACACACACACACACGTTTCAGTATTTTTAGATGTTTACTCATGGTACATCTGTGTTTGGGTTTAGTGATGCAGCGTCTACACAAGCTCAGTGTGTTAAAGGACCAGTTCACTCTAAAATAAACATCACAACACGTCAGTAACAGGAAGTGAAGGAGCTGGTAGTGAACACTGGTTCAGAGCTGCAGACATGTAAACTACAGAAACACACACCTACACAGAGACAGAGGACTCCCAGCACCTTCTATGAGGAAAAGGCCAAAGAACCAGGAGGAGGAGTGTGAGGAGGAAAGGAACAAACAGCCGGACAGATTCAGTCTCAACGTCCAACAACACACAGCGAGAAAACAGGTCCAACGTCCCCTCAGTGAGAGACAAGTCTGCAGCTCTGAGCTGAACGTCCTCGAACTCAACAAACAGCTTTATTAATGACTTCTTTACACACTCTTTCTGCCATTAAAGTCAAAGTAAAGTCACATTTAGTCGTCCCTGTTTTAACCATCGTCCTGCAGCAGCAGAAAAAGACGTCAGTACAGTTGGGTATTATTTAAAAAGTTAGGATACCAGTACCCTTAAAATGATACTGATATAAACAGAGTCCTTCGTTTGATGCTCATCATGTGGATGGTGTCATCTCAGCACACTGAATGGCCGACTCTGTCACATGACTTCACCACTGACCACTGGGTCGTAGCTGCTGCTGTGGGAGTGTGAGCTCTGTGCCGGGGTATACGACCTGATCAAGCGATCAGGAAGCAGTAAAATAAGACTGATATCTGAATGTATGAAGATGGATGTAGAGCTGCAACTAAACTCCAGACGCAGAGAGAAGAACATAGTGTGTAGAAACACTCAGAGGATCGAGGCAGGAAATATTTAAAACTGCTTCCAAACGACCCTACAACGCCTCCGCTTCACATCTCTGCTGCCAAAAAAATAAAGAGCAACAAATCCCATCTGAAAGTCTCTCAGTCAGTCTGTCCGGTGTCTGTGTGGCCGAAGGGAAACAGGAAACAGGAAGCAGAGGAAACGGACAGACGGAGGGACGGAGGGATGGAAGGAGGAGGCGGACCGACCTGGAAGAGACTGGCGGTGAGCTCCTCCAGCTCCTGGCCGAGCTGGTCCCTGACTTTAGACAACCTCTCACACTCCTCATCCTTCAACAGCAGCTCCTTCCACACACACACACACACACACACACACACACACACAGAAAACAACACAACAGAAAAACAACAAGCCGCCAAATGAAAACACATGAACATAAAATCAAAGCATGGCAACAAACAAAGAAATGAAGAAATAAAAATTAGTGAGATGTGTTGAACGAATCGTTTCATCTTAAATAAAAAACAAAAATTCAGGATGTCTCGATCAAGTTTCATCAGTGTGGAGGCACAAAAACACAGGAGACTGTCTCACTGAGCTGAAACCAGTGCTCATAACTTCAGTAAATAATATAAACAGTCTGACGCACTGTTTTGCTATCGTTTATGGCGTGTGGTGTTTGGCGGCAGGCGAAGTGTAGGGTGGAAAAGTGGAGGAGAGACGAAGAGCTGATGACGGCTGCACTCGTTGTGTCACTGTGCAGGTGAAAACACTTGTGTGACATCTGAAGTAAAACAGAGGATCTGATCAGGCTCTTTAAAACTCAATATGGCCGATCAGTTAGAAAACGCCTTCACCGGCCTCGATACTGATCTGACATCAGATCGAAACATCCCGACAGAAAAATTATAAAATAAATGCATTTAAAATAAAACAGAACATAACATGATGTTAATGTGAACAATGAGATGAAGTGAAGTCTAACAAACACACACTCTCTGTCCAGCTGCACACACACACACTGACATTCAATTTTAAATTCAAATTCAGGTAAAAACCAGCGTGTGTGTGTGTGTGTGTGTGTGTGTGTGTGTGTGTGTGTGTGTGTGTGTGTCCTACTCTCTGGGCCTTGGCCAGCTCCTCCTTCAGCCTCTCGTATCCTTTCTCTCGGACCTCCATCACCGACGGGCTGCGCAGCCGCGACAGGCTGTCGCTCAGGGCGCTACATTCCTCGCCGTCCTCTCCGGACAGGAAGTTGCCATCGGCTGACTCCGCCTCCTGGCCTGGCACACTGTGCAGCCAGCGTAACCATGGAAACGAGGGTGGTCAGGTATGGATAACATTAAAAAACACAGGTCTTTGGACATTTTTTTTTCCTGAATAGGAATCTAAAAACACGTTTTCTTTAACGTGTCAGTTTCATCAACATTCTGATGCCAGAGCTGCGGTTAAAATGATTTTCATTTTTGATTAAAGCCTTTACACAGCAGCGGAATTAACGACATAAAAATCACAGCCGTGAATATTTCACATCAAAACTATTCATATCAGTAGGGATGCAGATTTGCAGATTTGTAACTAAGGCTGTTCGTGTTAACGCGCCCAAACATAACGCGTTAATTCTTCTCAGGAAGGGGGCTAAATAACGCTCCAAAGTTAAGCTAAATTTTGGCGAAGGAAAAACAACATGGCCACTTTCACAGAGGTCCCTCTGACCTCCAGATATCTGGATTGAAACAGGTTCTATGGGTCCCTACGAGTCTCCCCTTAATAAACATGTCCACTTAATGTTAGTCTCACACAGTGTGGGGCACTTTTTTGCGTACAATGTTTATTACAGATTTATGAGTAGAAGAACTGGACACACAGAGCTGAGCTGTGTCTCAGATTATTCTGCAGGTTTCCAGCTGTCAGGTGATATAAACCTCTTCTATGTGTCATACACTGCTGACCTGCTGATTTGTTTATTAGAAAGGTTCAAACGTAAGAAAAAACTATGACACATCGTTCTGGGGGCGTGAGCGCTGCATCTGACGAGTGAGAACCAACAACTGTGATTCTTCTGACCCAGAGCAGCGTCTGTCAGGCTGTCTGAGGTCAGCTGCTGATTAACTTTAACTAATGTCAGATATTTTACTGAGTTCCCTCTGGTGAACAGAAACACAGTGTTAATGTATAAAGCTTTTATTGTGAAAGGTAAGACAGGAAGGAGTGGATCTGGTATGAGCTATCTCTGTCAAGGTTGAAGGAGTGATAAAGTTTGCGGTCTTGGTTCAGACTATGTAGCCTCCTTGTTATTGTCCTTCTGCACTACGTGATCGGTTGATGTCTTCAATGTTCAGAAAAATTGATGTTGCTCTGAAAAAGAATTGTGTAACTTTTCTGCTGAAATATTCCTGTTCTGTGTGAGAGAACTGATGACAGAGACAACAGCTCAAAAAATATATGAATGTGTACATTAATCACAAAAAGATCTCCTCCAATTGATTCATTATTTGTTTGATAATAAATAAAATTAAGAACTCGTTTGTCAAAAGAAAAGTCCCAAACTTCAGTTCAAAATAATGTAAAACAGAGAAAAGCTGGAAAACCTCAACCAGGGAATATCTGAGCTTTCTGCATGAACAGCTGATCGAAGATAAAAACAAGTTGCATTAATTTGTGATGATCACTGAATCATGTCAGGGCCTATCAGCCTCAACGGATGAATCTGCTGTCAGAGTATTTTCTTTACCTTCCATTGTGGCTGTGTCGCGGTGTGGAGTACACCGGCTGCGTGGGGAGCTGGTCGGCCCGCAGGGAGGTGGGACGGCCAGTGGGGGGCGCTCCCAGAGAGTGGGTGCGGTACAGAGAGGTGGGTGGAGTGCTGTGACGAGCAGGGGGGCGCTGCTCCGCTTGGTTCTGCAGGACGACACAAAGGAAGCCAGTAAAGACACTGAACGTTAACAGGAACGATGACAACTCAAAGTGCTGCAGAGCAGAGATGAAAAAATTAAATATAAATAAATAAATCAAAACCTTTATGACTGGACCATGAGGGAATTTAATCTGAACCAGTTCCATGTTGGTGTAAACAGGGTATTTGTGATACAGGGCTCTGGTTCTGACGATCAGGTCTGTAAACATCCTGAAAATCAGCTGTAGAATAAACCTGTAACCTCTACCTGTGTGCGCTGAGGTGCTGGGACCTACCTGAAGGTCAGGTGTGGTGGGCGAGGCCAAGTTCACCTCATGGAACCCCTCCAGAGTTTCTGCATTGCTCTGACTGCTGCTGCAGGCCATAGCAGCTGCTCTCAGACATCATACACTCTGCGCACACACACACACACACACACACACACACACACACACACACACACACACACACACACAGATCAGCAGCTGTAAACAGTTCATTTAAAATGTTGAGTGAGTCACTGACGGCTGAGAAGCTGCTTCAGACTGCAGACAGCAGCGACTAACAGCAGGGGGCGAATGAAAAGGCTTTGTCACTGAGACTCTGTCAGATAGTTTCCTTTCTATTTGAAAAGTTTGGCCTGAGCACAGAAACATGAGTCACAGTCATTAAGTGATCAGCGATGTGTGACAGATGTGTGGCATTTCACCCAGATGGGCGTGGTCTGGTTTGGTTGGTTTGGTTTTGCAGGACGTGGCGGTGCATGTTTTGGTGAGCTCTGTGACCGTCTCAGCCCGTCCTCTGAGGTCACGGTCAGATCAGGGTTTACGTGGGTTTGGGTCTTTGGGTTTTCAGGCTTTTTGCTGGAATCATTTGAAGTAGTGTGATTTTGAATCCAGCACTCAGCGGGTTGATGATTTTAGTCTCCACTGTTTGTTGTTAGGTCATTTTGTTCTCAACTAATTATACAGTGTACATCAGTAAAGATTTTACACTGGATTCATTTGTTCATCAAAATGTGATGTGTGATTTAAGTGTTGCCTTCATTTGGAGCAGTGTCTTAATCTCTTGACAGTAACTCTATATTCTGAAAAATTAAGTTCTGCAGGCACAGATTCAGATTGTTAGTGATGATTTATTAATCGTCAGGATTCTTTGTGAAGTAAATTCAATGTGAACGTTTAATTGTAGTTACAGTACTTAGTGTTACTGTAATTTGAAGCATTTTCTGGCACGAGAATTCCCTTCAGGATAAATAAGTTCTCTTTAATTGAATTAACTTAACAAGCAGAAGTAACCTATGAACAAGGAAGGTGGAATAAAGGTGATGAAAAAAATGCAGTGTGTTTTTTAAGCTGTTACAGAGTCTGCAGAGTCTCAAGGCTGCTGTCAGACCTGTGGTGTCTCCTTTGGTCTGAATCAGGGACTCATGTTGTTCCAAAGTTGTATAATTGCCTAGAGTTGGTTGGTGTTCTCACGGCAGCATTTACAAGCGGACCAGATCAAATGCCTGTGTCAGAAAGCTGCTCTTGATTGGTCAGAATTTCCATGTGGGAAAAATCCAGGAAGTAAAGCAAACGTTGAAGAAGAGTACACTGTCAAGATAAATGTGACACTTTCTAATGTCACAATGGAGGGACAACTACGCAGGTTGATTTTAGCGCTGCTCATCGTGGACTATATTGCTGTCATTGTTCATTTGAGTCAAAGCATACAGTTTGAAAACGAGGCGCGGCTCCAACTAGAAAACAATGTTTTGATGCATTGGATGTGCTGAATGTGCATATTAAGGCAGTACAGGAGGAGGCGCACATTAATAATCCTCCAGGACTGTAACATGCTCATGTTTAACCCAAACAATGTGTCATGTGACTGCAGTTGGTTCAGATCCAGGTCGGAACACGTTCTCACCACAAACCAACCGCACCAGAGTTCCTTTGGAACCAGACTGAGACCACCTCTTCAAGAAGGTCTCAGTCTGGTTGGAACCACACTGAGGGGGCAAACCAACCTGACCAAACCAAACAGGGCAGCTGTGAGAGCAGCCTTAAACTGATGGAGTTTTAAATATTTTTAGACCTTTGAAACTTAATTTGGACTTCGAGTAAACATGAAGTTCATCTACGACGACACAACGACTGAAAAGATAGTCTAATAAATCTATACTTATATTACAAGTTCACATTCATGTAGCTTTCTGCAGCATCAGCAGTCAGTGAAGCTCAGTGTGTGGATTAAATCCTGAAGATGTGTGTGTGTGTTTATTGTACCATAGTGCAGCTGTGAACGGACACACTGGAGGATGATGGAGGATCGATGGAGGCTGGCAGTCAGTCAGTCAGTCTCCAGGTGGTCTACAGGTGAACGAGTGACTCAGCAAACACACCGACAGGTAAAAACTGTCCTCCACCTGAGAGACACAGAGAGGACATGATGATATTTTATCTTCTAAAGAGGGTGGACATCACATAAAACCATAATACTCTAACAGCCTTTTGGCAAACAGCAGGTACGTTACATTTGTACATTTCATACGAATCACATCAGTGTTTCTACAGTGACGCAGCGTACGAGCTGAATGTCGTCTGGACGTGGAGGATTTTTTCTGCTGATTTGGCCGAGACAAAAGTGTGTAAAGAAAGTTGTTCATAATCCGCAAAGTTTTCAGATGCGTCAGTGTTTGATTCAACAGCCCCACAACAATTTCTCCTAAATTATACACTGTGTACAACAGACCAAATTAAGAACAAGTGAATTAGATTAAAATATGACTAAAGCCTGACTGATACTTCTAGATGCCAAGTTCTATAAACAATATATCATCTAATTATCTTTTTTTAACATAAACATTTTCAGTGCCTTGAGTTTGGTTAATATTACAACTCAGAAATAAACATGATATCCAAGCAAACAATAAATATTACCTGATAAATGTCTGAGGACTGAAACATCATGAATAAAGTGACTGTTCTGAAGTTTTTCACAACTACTGAGACTCAAAACAATAACACGTATTAAAGCTGTAATATAAGACACTGGTTCACCAAAGGATCCAGATTTCTCTTCAGTGATCAGTTCAAGGTCCACAGAGCTGAATATATTCAGCGTCATACTTGTGTTTGGTCATGTGGTCGAGCTGGTTTTCTGTCTCTGTTAGTCTCTCACTCTACAGCAGGAAACAGCTCTTCAATCGCCTCACTTTACTATTCTTTTTATGTTGTAGTGTTTCAGGACAGCTTGATAATTTTTACGGAGACAAATTTGTCTCAATATTATTTGAGTGGGCAGATTGATAATCCCTGTATTAAGGTGTAATCTGTAAATATATAACAGCCTCCAAGAATACAACACAGGTTTGTAGGCTCAAACAACTATTCTACAAATATAAAACTGATCTGTAAAAATGCAAATATCTGAAGTAAAAAAAAAAGCACTCAGTGTGCATGAAACACAAATTATCAAGTGCAGAATTGAGATTCACAAATATCTCCTCTATAGTTGTAAATGTCAGGAAAATATTCATAAATGTTTTTCATTTATTTGTTAATTAATTAAATGTATTCAGTTTTTTTATGGAATTTGTGTATTTGGAGCTCTGTTTTATATTTGCAAACAGTTTTGTGAGTTTACAAATGTTACTTTTATATTTGTGGAAGTAGTCTTATTAACACATTATTATTAATCTGCTCACACAAATAATCCTGACACAAATCTATCTCCAGATATTTTTGGCAACAACTATCATGTGAAAATTTGATAGCGGCACATCTGAAGTCTTTAATCATCAGTAACGTCTGTCCGTCTGTCTCCACTACAAAAGGTTTAAATATTATAAACGGTAAACTGTGTGAAGGCAGGACGGACTCTGACGTCACTTTCTGGGTCAAACTCCAGCAGACGGACAGAAACAGGAAGTTCACCGCACGCTGACAAACTCCTCGTCAAAGCAACAAGTCCGTTTTCATACCAGAGATCCTCCATCATCATCATCATGGTGTTTTCTACATCCTCTCTGTGACACGTCGTCGCTGTCCTACCTTTGGTTTTGTCGACCTCAGCAGTGTGTTTTAACAGCACACCGGTCCCACCTGCTCAGCCTGGTGTGTGTGTGTGTGTTAATGGGTGTGTCTCCCACTGAGTATATACACAAAAGCTGAAATTCAGCGACTTGCTGAAGAAGACAAACAAAGCTGGTGTGACTCATGAAAGATGACGTCACTGTTTGAGTTTATTTAAAGCTCCAGCTGAGGAATAAAGTTTCTGTGTGTGTTTATATTTCAGTATCATTATGTCAAAGTCGCACCTTCTTCTGTCTGCAGAGACGTCTGTTAACCAATCAGCACTGATTATAGCTTTCTGTCCCTCTCCAGTCAAGTGTCAATCATGAGAACAATCCTCAGCCTCAACGATTTAGACCCTGATCACACAGGAAGTGTTTCAGCAGCTGGAGGCAACTTTTTGTAACAGTTTTTAATGAGAAGGACTCGCTGTGTTTGAGTTGCACGCCTCACGTCTCTGTGCTCAAGGCACCTGGCGTTTTTGCCAGAGAGCATGCAACGGTGATGTGAGAGGCGGGGCTTCTGTGGTGGTCACAACAACAAGTTTACAGTTGGTAAACAATGGAGGAGAAACTGGTGGTAGTGGATGCTGGATACCCAGAACTATACGACTTTACAAACCACAGTTAGCACCATCTCAATAGATAACAGCAGGCGTGGAAGCAGATAAGTGCAGTACTGTAAACGTCCATCATGGAGGAGAAGCTCCTGGACCAACTGGTGGTACTCCCCATCATGGAGGAGAAGCTCCTGGACCAACTGGTGGTACTCCCCATCATGGAGGAGAGGCTCCTGGACCAACTGGTGGTACTCCCCGTGATCCAGCCTCTTTTTTAGGGTCTCATGTACCCACACAGATCTCTGTTTATCTGCTGACAGCCTCTCACCCTCAACCAGAGCTACAGACAGTACCCTCTGCTGAAACATGTCAGGAACTACACACTCATTACTGGAGGATACATGAACTGTAGATTGATGACACAGGAAGGTTAGTTAAAAGAGGTGATGGGGTGGTTGCCTGGCAACAATAAAAAGGCGCAGCAAGCGTTTTTTACTTGCGATATTCGATAAAAAAAATAATAATAATAAAAAATAAAAAAGGAAGTGACGTGTGCCTCTGTGTGATCGGGGTCTAATCCATCTCAGTCCACACTGAGTTGTGTCATTGTTTTGGTCAGAGTTTCATTTTTGTGTAGAAAACACAGCTGACAGCACTGGACTGATGGTGCATTCAAGGACAATCTGACATCTGAGACTTTGTGAGTCTGCAGCTGAACAGCAGCCTCTTTGATGCGAGAAGCCAAATCACATATAAAATGTATTAACGGGCTGAATTTTGCTAATTTAGGGAATTTAGGTGATTTTCCTATATTTTCATTATTGTCACTAGATCCCATTAAAAAGATTCAAACCAACAGTGAACACATCTCTAACAGGTGCAGTGTGTCTACAGTCTGATCTCTTCTTCCTCTGCTGTTGTTCTAAACACAAGTGACACACTGGGTCACATGTTCCTTCATTATCATGAACACACACTGTAGTTTATTTTGACTCAGTCCCACCCACCCACACACACACACACACACACACACACACACACACACACACACACACACACACACACACTATCCTGCTGACACAAACTCACTAGAGCACCACATGTGGATTAATCCGCCACTGAAAATAGTCCCCAGTACAGCCACTATTTCCTCCTGCTGGTTTGATAAAAACCACACTGAGCAGCCGTTTGAGGAAATTATTTATCAAACTATAGATTTGTGTTTTTAAGGGTACGCGTTCAGGTGATACTTGAACATGTTCGATGTTTCAACATGTGCAGTTATATGTCAACTCTGCCTGAATAGCAAAGTCTGAAATTGACAAATTAAGATTTAAATGTTAAACTACGTGAACAAAGGACTTGTAAATGTGACGGGATATTCAGCAGATAGTTGGTGGAGGTCAATAAATACCTCGGGCTGATACATATTCCAGTTATTCATACGAACGTATTAAAGGGATAGTTCAGATTTTCTGATGTGGGTTGTATGAGCTATTTCTCCATAGTCAATAGTCCTGTTTACACTGCTGCATGCGTGTGACGTTTTGACGGCACGACCCATCTCTTGAAGTAGCAGTTAGCAGCTAACTCAAAGAAGAAGAACACCTGCTGAAAATGTCCACAAATAGTGAAAACAGTGAGGTCCAGAGGAAGAGATCAGCCGCCATGTAACAGGGACGGTACATGATTGTTGTTGCCGTTGTTGTTTATAAAGTTGTGCTGATGCTTATATGTCACACTAGACACAGACACCAATGTACTACGTGTCACGCCCATCACACCTCTTTTGATCCCACAGCTGCAGTGTATAATCACACACTGCAGCGACATGATGTCACCGTTGTTTGGTTCTGTGTAAAAATGCAAAGGAGGCTTTAAGAAGGGACTTCTATGGCGCCATCTCTGTGTGAAAAGGGCTGGTGCATTACCCACACTAGGGCTGCAACGATTAGTCAACTAATCGATGACTAATCGACTATTAAAATAATCGGTGACTATTTTAGTGGTCGACTAATCGGTTTGAGTCATTTTTCATAGAAAAGTACTATAAAAGTACCCCAAAATACTCTTACGTTCAAATATTGGCAGCTTTACACACTCTCCCATGACGGTGAACTAAAACCCTTTGGTGTGAGTACAAAACAAGGCATTGGCTGACATCATTTTGGGGTTTGGGAGAGACAGACCGACATTTTTCAACATTTTAACACATTTTTCGATAAAATGATTAGTCGACTAATCAAAGAAATAATTGACAGATTAGTCGACAATGAAAATAATCGTTAGTTGCAGCCCTAACCCACAGTCGATGTCAGTCAGTACGCCCACAGTTTGGAGAGGCTGGAAGGAGTCTGACATGGACGCTCAACAAGCTACTGCTGTGACAGGGTCAACAGAAAAATGTATTTTATACACCTAAAAAAATCTCTATTGGTTTAAGGGTACAATATTAAGAATGTTTTCACTACTTTTCACAACGAAAATGAACCCGTTATATCGCTCTCTCTTCAAAGCCAGACTCCATTGAGAAAAACCGTAATTTAACATCAGTGAACACAGGAGCTGCTGGTCTACTGCTGCCTCCATCAGTCAGGTAGTGTGTGTTAATGTGTGACTTCGGTGTTTTAAAGGGTTAATTCAGATTCACCAAAGTCACACAGTAACACACACTAACTGACTGACAGGTGGCGGTACACCAGCAGCTCCTGTGATTCACTGAGGTAAAATCACTGTTTTTCTCAGTGGAGTCTGGTGACTTAAATGAGAGCGTAGACGGGGAACTGAAGCTGTTGACGTCTTCCCAGTCAGAGCAGGCTGTCTAATGGAGAGGTAAAGTCCTGAAAATATTCTCAATATACTGTACACTTAAACAGAAATTGTTTTTTAGGTGTCTGAAATACATTTTGTTGTCGACACTGCCACAGCAGCAGTTCATTTAGCTCCTGTGTCAGACTCCAGCTGCTTCTCCAAACTGGGGGCGGTGCTGACTGACATCGACTGTCTGTAACACACTGACTGTGGATCAGTGCCTCATATAACCCCACTTAAAAAACTCTGAACTGTCCCTTTAAAACAGGTCGGCCATATTAGGTCAGTTAATAAACAGAGAGCATCGAACACACACACAAAACGCTCCACTGAGTGAGTGTTATACGGGACAGTGTAGAGCCAGAAACAGACAACACACACACACAAGTCCAGGATGTATTACACATGATGATGGACGGACACACACACACACACACACACACACACACACACACACAGACGAGTGACAGCATCACACCTGTCAGTCAAACCCAGGTGAAACCCCACCCGCCTCAAACCGACCAATCCCCCCTCTCCCCCTCTGCCCGTCTCCATGGAGACCAGTCCAGGAGAGCCCGTGGTAACCGGACACGCTGAGGGATGCTGGTGGAGGGTCCAGTTACTCCAGACGCCTCATGAAGGCTCATCCCGAGAGTTTACAGGGTTTAAACGCAGCCTGATGTCAGCCCGAACTCTGACAACCAAACACGCCCAAAATATGTAAAAATCTGCAAATATAATTTTAATATATAATTTTAATAAAACTGTGTCGAACTGTCTCTGAGAGTTTTGAATACTGACAGGTGTCAGAGGCAGGAGCTGAACTTCTGGGCCAGTTTTCTGACGTGTTTATTTATTCTTTGATCAGATATTCAGCATGAATCAAAGTATTAATGTCACAGCTGCAGCGATTCGTCGATTAATCAGTCGATCACATTTATTCTGGTGAAACCCGACACGCAGCTGTGCAGGAGAAGTGCAGCGTGTGCAGCAGGAAACACTAACTGAGTTTAAACTGACAACAGCGTCTCTGTTCATTCACATGATTCGTTCAGCCTGTTATAATGTCGTCTGTGTGCTGACAGGAAGTCAAACCTCGAGCTCAACATATGACTCTGTGGACATGCTGCGTTTTAAAGCACCTGTTAGAGAGACGCTCAGCGAGCACTGCGTTAGGGACTGTTCTTTACTTATCAGAGGAGGGAGTGAGGGCTGCAGTGTGACTTTGTTCCTCTTCTTTTATTGACCCTCACTGAAGCTACAAATGTTCTTGAGTCTCCCTGAAGTGACGCCTCCACCATTAATAACCAGATTTTTTAGATTTATATTCAATGTAGGCGTAAGAGCCGATGACACGAGCAAACACGACGGGAGTTCTTATGAAAAAAACAAAACAAAAACAAAACTGATAATTTCTAAAAAAAAATTCAAATCCTCCTTATGTTTTTTAACAGGATGTTGTGCTGGCGCTTTTTTTTGTGGCATTTAAAATAAGACATGTAGAATAAAGTAATTCTGATAAAACATCATGACATGTTTCCTGACAGAAGCGTCATCATCCATTACGTGTTCAAGAGGAAATCTGAAAACCTGACAATAACTTATTCAATTTCTGGCTCTGACAGACGGTGTGATTTTGGATATTTTTAACCCTTTAAAAACCGACCTCCTGTGGACAGAGGCAGGAGATCTTTGCTTGCATGATTCTGTTTAAACAGATCTAAAAGATAACCACAACAGAGACAGTGTTCATTATTTCAACAGGAGAAAGCTGAGGCTAAAAACACACTGGCGCCACCACGGTGACGCACACCGACTGTGTCGCACTGCAGACCACACAAAGTTATAGTTACTGACAGATCTGTTCTTCCTCCTCCTCTGCGTCAGCTTCAAATCATGTGTGGACAGCCATTGACTAAAGCTGATGTCTCACCTGCAGAGCCGATCTCCAGAGCTGTGACTAAACAGGAAGTATCTTTTTGGCAACTGTCTTTATAATGATGGGACTGTGGATCGTTTTGCGTGGGATATTTATCAACCTCAACAATGAGCCTCTCCTCATCCATTCTTCATCACACACGAGACACAGCAACAGCTACAGAGTTCTTTTTGTACATCCATGGTGAGGAGAGGAGTCGAGCTGCTACAGGAGCAGAGAAGAGGAGCTGCTACAGGAGCAGAGAAGAGGAGCTGCTACAGGAGCTGGGATGTACGAGCACAGAGCGAGTGGGGAAAATGCATTTACTTGCGGGGATGATGAGGCTGGAAATGTAACAGTGACATGAAGTGGCTTCTGTCTTCCCTCTCATCAGGTCATGACCTTATGTTACCTTACTTTACGTTCTGTGTAAACCGTAATTACACCAGAATTTTCCCGTAATGGCCGCAGGAGACTGTTGTTTGTATAATCCTCTATATATCGATGTAAAATAAAAACCATAATAGCAAGAACATTCATTCTTCTTGCAGCAGAGAGCTAACGCCTGCTTCACATTAGAAGCGGAAGCAGAGTGACAATCCTCCACAGATCGCTGCCCGCTTGCTTTCAGTGTCAGTGTTAACAGATTAGGCAGTTTACGCTGGATGTGACGTGGTGTGGTGGTGCAGCGCAATGCAGCACCAAGCGCCCAGGCCTGCTTGTGATCTTGTTTTGTTTTTTCTCCCCACAAGCCCAGAGCGAATGGGGCAAGAAAACACTGATAATCTAATTTAAACGACATAAAGGAAATATAAGACATGACATAAATGATCTGAATATAATAAATGATAGAATATGGATCCAAAGCTTCCACATATTTATCAGTCGTGTCTAGAGAGACGAGCAGAGCCACACACACTCTCACACACAAGCAGACGGACGGCGCTCTACAAGCGATGTAAACAGAGCAGAATCGCTCGCTGATCAGCGCAGAGAAATGTGAACAGCTCTGTGACTCCTGATGAGCAGCTGCACCACAATTATCACATCTGGGCGCTTCCACATGTGTGAAGCCGGCGTAAGGCTTCTGTCTCCTGTATCATCACGTTGAACGCTCCTAATGACATCACTGCGCTTCGTTACACGCGGTGCAAAACTGTGTGAAAACACACGGCAGTGTCAGAGGAACCAATGAACACCTTTTCACTCTGCTCATAAAAACAAGTACATTTCAAAGACTAAATAATAAACACAGTTTAAATAGCTTATGGAGGGTTCAGACACAATTTGTTTATGTTCCTACATTTAAAAATCTTTAGGATCAGTTTGTTTTTGTGATTTTATTTTGAAAAATCTGATAAAAAATGTTCAATTTTTGTAAATTTCAGTAATAATTTAATACATTTAGCAATCATTGTGATTTGTACAGATTTTAAAGATATGAAGTATTAGGAGATACTCCAGGAAACAACATCACAATAAGTAAAAATTCCAATATCGGCACTGGAGGACCGTTTCTGTCTCAAATGGTGAAAGAAAACGTGTTTCAAACCCAGCAGCAGGTTTGAGGTTCAGATGGTGATTCAAATTAAAAATAAATAAATAATACATCCATTTAAAGTTGTGTGTCCCTCCTCTGAGCCTAAATTAAAACCTAAATCCTTCCCGGAGCTTCAATATATTTTGTCCTCCCTCTGCTCTGCACCACCTCATTAATAATGAACAGTCCCTTAGCAGCGGTTAGCATGTGTGCAGTGTTAGCAGCCTGAGCTAACATGCTAACATCTAGTGACCCGGGGGGGGGCTAACATTAGGAAGCTAACATGTTAGCTGACACTGACACATGAAAGATGCATGACAGCAACATGTTCACTGTGTGTGTGTGTGTGTGTGTGTGCGCTGCTGCTCGAGCTAATGCTAACGGTGCGTTTACATCAGATTAGCTAACGTTATTAGCTTCACACAGAGGGGAGACTTTAGCATCTCTGTCAGCTGTGACATGTTAGTCATTAATGCAGAAATAACCCAACTGAAAATATAAAAACAGCTACAGAAAATAAAACATTATCACCTTAAAAATAGTAAAATACATCCGTTATTCTGAAGCTGGGGGATTACTGATGAGGGGGGAGACCCTGCTTCCATTATCGGCCACCGCACAAACCCGGCCACGGCGAGCTCATTCCACCAAAATGACTAAAAATAGGAGCTGTTTTATTAATGAATTATATTTTAATAGCGACAGGTGTGCGCTAACACTGACGGTCAGGGTGTGTGGAGGCTTGGCTGTGAGGAAACGGGGAGAAACAGTGCGACAGACGGCTCAGTGTCCGATAATGGGCGCATCTAACGTAATGGTGCATTTGCGTGTAGCTAAGCTAGCTAGCTAGCGGGCTGAGCAAGTTTACCGGACACATCTACGAATAACAACAGTAACGTTAAAAACACGGTAGCTGCGGACTCACCGGGACTCTGTGTGGACGGCAGCCGGACCGGCGGTGTCTTCCTCCCGGTACCGTGCAGAACAAACCCGTGAGACAAACAAACGGTGACACCGGAGCGGTTGTTGACGCAGACCGGAGCAGGTTACTCCAACTGACAGGAGGGGCGTTCAGGGACAACTGGGAAACTACAGTATCAGTTCTACCTTATTTTGATGCGTTAATCCAGGGAGATTTAACAGTTACATGAACTGAACCCCAAAATTATGAGGGATAAAATGCTAGAAAAATCTCCAGATGACGTCACTGACACAGTAAAACAATAAATGTAATTATATCATAAAATAAAAAGCAAAGAGTGACTTGACATTAAAACTGTAAAAAGACACATCCTGTATTAAAGGAACTGATGGACTGCAGGATTGAAAAAAGTCAAAGTGACATTTTTGGATGATGAGGTGGGGTATTTTATTTTATTTATATTACTAATTTATTTACTTATATTCCTTCTCTGACAGATGTCTGTCCTGTTTTGTCCTTGTTTCACACCTGTCTCCTTATAAATTATTTGTTGTCGTTATTCTGTCATGTTTTTTTCCTTTTAATTGGTATTTATTTTCCTTTCTCTTATTCACATGTATTCAGTATATTGTGTGCTTTGGACGTTATGTCTGGAAGAGCTGGGTCAAATGTTCAGTTCTTGTGGCCTCTGTGTTGAAAACTATAATGAAAATATTCCCCAAAAATAGTCAGTAAATGTGAACAGTCCTGGATGCTGACAAAACAAAGTGCATTACAACATTTATAAAAAGTAAAAGTGAAGCTTTTAAATCTCCCAGCTATCATTACACATCAGAACAAGAGCACAGAGTGTCTGACCTTACACAAACCTGGACATTGTGTGAGACAGCTGTCTCTCTTTTCAGCCACCTTGTGAAAAAGGCTGAAGATTAAACTGAGATTTTATTTTAGAAATAGACACTGCTTCTCCTTCTTGGCCTAAAAACTCCCCAAAAACCCCTTTAACCTGAGGAGGAGCAGCTGAGGAGGGGTCTCTTCTCCAGGACGGACAGACGGACAGTATTTGTGACGTACACACAACAGATCAACATAATAAAATACAGTTTATCTGGTCCTGTTAATGTGTTTGTAGTTGCTCCTGTTTTCTTGTTTCGATGGTTCAGTTGTAGCAGGGGTCAACAACCTGCAGCTCCGGGGCCACATGTGGCTCTTTGGCCCCGCTCCAGCGGCTCCCTGTCGCTTCAAAAACATTATATGGAAATTAATAACTCTATTTTTTAAAAATTTTGATTTAGATTTATAACTGTTGTAGGATGAAAGTGATTCTTAACTTCTCCAAATGTGAAAGTGTGCAGCCGACACACTGAATACAAACACGCTGTGACATGTTCTTCATCAGTCTTTTTCTATAAGGTTTTCCCAAACCCAAACAGCAGTGTGTGGTCTGAGTCTTCCTCACTAAGCTAGTTATGATTTCTAATGAGAACGTAACAGAGCCGCCACATGGTGTTAAAACATATTAATGAATGCTCATTTAAACCTGTTGGTTCATTTAGATTTAACAGACTGTGTTATTTTCATTATAAAACTCAAATATGTTTTTTGCAGCTCCAGGTTTTTATTTATTTATTTTTCTTTTGTTTTGTTTTGGTCCAAAATGACTCGTCTGACAGTAAAGGTTGTAGCTCCCTGATTTGTTTGTATTCATTTACTTTTTAGTTTTTCTCTGTCGTGACCTCATGTTGTGTTTTGGAGTTGAATATTTTTGATTTTGTATTTTTGTCCTGTGTCGTCTGTCCCTCTGTTTGTCCTTCTGCCTGTCCCTCTTTAAAAAGAGACATTTACAGGTCAAATTAAATTCTGTCTGTAGCTCTGACCACAGCCTGTATGGAGTCATGAGGTTTCATGCTGCAGTCAGCAGGGGGCGCTAACAACAAACAAATCGTTCATATTCACTGTGAACTGTCTGAAGTCTGAATATTAGTGCGCACTGTGTCGTGGAGGCTGTGGTGAACATTTGCAAACTGTAAATATCAATGTGTTTCATTTGTTTTATTGATAATTAAGTATGTGAACTGATCTTAATTATCCAGATTCATCAAAATATCAAACAGTGTCTGTGGCACATTTATTATTTTATATTAATTATTTTTATTTCATTATATCATTTTATATTATATTATTTTATATTATGTTATTTTATCATTATTATTTTTTATTATTTAGTCACATGTATTATTTATTTATTTATTTTAGATCAAACCTGTGATAAAAGTTTAATCTAAATATGTTATCTTGCTGATTAAACAATTTTCTGGTGAATCAGTGGTGGAAGGATTCAGATCTTTTATTAACCTGACTGTATAAATATTCTGTTATCAGTGAAACTTCTGTATGTTAGTTCAGAGGTATTATCAGAAAAATGGATTTAATGTATCAGCAGTAAAAGTTATTCATTATGCAGCAGAGCAGCTTCAGTTTTTAAAACTCATCAGAACATTTATTAACACATTTATTACCCAGCAGGTTTTCACTGAGGTGCAAAGACTAAACACACATTAAACACTCAATATTAGGAGGAATAAAAATGAGGCGAACACAAACACAGGATGGAAACATTACAATAAAAATATGACAAAGATAATTAGTTTCGTTTGTTATAGCACAAAATACTGTAACAGAAAATAACACCACTGTGCAGTTTGTGCAGGACGTGGAAGAGCTCATCGTGGAGTAAATATGTGCAGAGTGCAAGGTGTGTGTCAGTGTGACACTAACAGACTGTCTCTGGGGAGGGGACAGGTGAGAGTCCATGTCAGTGGGGAACCCTGTTGATGACGCTCAGTGCGGTCAGGAGACACTTCCTGTCATCAGGTCATTACAGGTCACACAGAGCTCAGGCGGAGATTTGGGGAATAACTAAGAAACAACAAACCTCCACATGACAGAACAACATCATCAGTCACCTCATTATTTCTGTCCATGGCTGAATCAAAGTGCAGGAAAAAAGTTAAACTCTTCCCTCTGTGAGGAGGAGGAGGAGGAAGTGGTATGAAATAAAAATATTTTGATATAAGTGAAGCACAAACAGCTCAAAATAGTACTTCAGCACAATACTTGAGTAAAAGCACTAGTTACTCTCCACCTCTGGTGTTGTGTTTAGAGATTTCAGGGTTTAAAAATCTCCTGGGTCTGTCCGGTGAAATGGCAAAACATGGCGAAGCTTAAATGTCCCACTGCTCCTAAACGTATCCCAGTGAAACTCATAACTTTCCACTGTGTCACCACCTGCCAACACACCTGAATGAAAACACACACACACACACACACACACACACACACACACACACACACACACACACACACACACACACACACACACACACACACACACACACGCCCGCCCTCCTGCCGGCTGTGGGCGGGGCCTCCTCGCGGTTTAAAGCGGTGCGTAACGCGCCGCTGTGGAGTCGTTACGCACACGGAGGACCGAAGGAGAGATTTTTATTTTACTACAGAGTCTTTAGAAGATAAAAAGTGACGCTGTGTCTGTCAGAGTTTATGATGACTGATGTGAGGAGCTGCTCGGTGAGTCACTGAATAAAAATACTTTAAATTTACTCACTTTTGTTTCAGGTGTAAAATAATTATGATGTTTCTACTTTAAATCATGGAAAAGTCACTTTATTATTCATATGACGGTCAGCTGTGATAATATTTATGTCACAGTGTGAACATATATGAACAGATGTAGGCAGAAACAGCTGAATATTTGGATGGGCTGTTCATATTTGTAAAGAGTGTCAGACAACATGTTCAGACCTCACAGCACCTGGTTTTTACTCATATGGATTTCTTTTTTTTTTCCACTGTATAAAAGTAGAAATATGTGGTGCATTTTTAATGCTGCTGTAAACAGGGGCGTAAATACAGACAGTACTGCTCCGGGGCCCCGGAAGTGAGGGGCCCTCCGACTGTGTGTCAGGCAGAAAACAGGCCTTTGTGACTTATTTAAAGAAATCTATAATTTATATGACTTTGAAAAGGAAAACTTATCTCCATCATGTTTGTCCTTTCTTTGTAAAACAGTCAGTAGCACCTGTAACAAAACGTTTTAAAATATAAGCTTACTCTACAGTCATTATAAATAAGGTATAAAACTGTTCAATTAAATGAATAATTATTTATTTTATTTATCTTTCATCTTTTATCTTTATTTCCAAAAAATCTAAAAAAAAACACAAACACTGAACAAAAATCACTTTTTTGATCTAAAAGCTAAAGATGATGTTTTTAGTGGGTCAAAATTAGTCAGGGTGAAAAGCTCTGACCTAAAAACCAACATCACAAACACTGAGTCTGACTGTCCTGTGCTTTAATACATGCACTGTGTGAGTGTGATCCTGTGCGTGTCAGTGTCATATTGACCCTTTAATACACTAAAACATAAGAAAAAATGTTTTATTTAGTTGAAGCCAACAAAAAGATAAAAAATGACAGAACTTTGAGTAAAAAAAATCGAGGGTTAAATTTCTGACCGAACAGAAAAATAAAGTTGCTGTAGTTTAGTGACAAAGACTCAACACCTCAGCTGAGTTTTAAATCCAACTTTCCTTCTTGTAATCTCAGTTTTTGGCTTCAAACCTCGACGAGGAACTTTTTTATTCCTCTGAAGTTTTTGTGTTTTTTATCAGCGCAGCATCACAGAGGAATGTGTCAGCTAAAAACGTTGATGGTTTCGGCTGCGGGAGCCTGTTGAACAGCTTCCTGTTCCAGGTGAACTGGTCCGTCAGGTGTGTCTCTGCTGAACACCAGAGTTTACAGAGAGGGTGCATTTACTCATGTTCAGGTGTTTGTAGGTGTTTCCATCTCATGCTGCAGTATAAGAGCAGTTCAGAGGGGAATATGGCACCTTCACTACATTTATCTGACAGAGATCTGGTTACAGATTTTACACTTGATGAGCTGATAAAATAAAACGTGCAGTTTGGACTTCTCGTCGTGTTTCAGAGACACTTCCTCTAAACGTCTCATTTAAATAACTGTTTGATGCCAGAACAGGTAAAACTCCACCGTATTTTAAAAGAAGACAAAGAGTAGATCTCTGGTGACCCCTCAGAGGGGCGTGACCCCGGGTTGGGAACCACTGGACTTAACTAAACTGTATATAAAGAAATTCAAAGGAGCTCCGCCGCAGCAGCGACAGAGGACGTGATAACTACTTTATACTTCAGTTGGATTTTTAATTCAGTATTTTAACAGTGTTGAACTTTTGCTTATTTAAATGATATGAATACGTTGGTGGTTATGATGTCACACAGCTTCCTGTCGTCACGCTCTGACCTTGACTGACCAGCTGACTCTCAGCTGACGGCGTCTGACGTCTCGTCTCTCCCTCTGTGTCTCCAGACTCTGGTTGAAAAGAAGATCAGATGACTCCTCAGAGCGAGACATGATGTGATTCTGGTTTACCGCCCAGGAACGCCGGACCCTCAGTGAGATGTCCTGATGACCTCTGACCCTCGCACCATGGACCTCCGTCTGCAGGCCAACCCTCAGCTCCACTACAGGGTCAACGGGGGCGCGGGCCGAAGCTCCAGGCCGGGCGTGAGTATCTGAAAACCACTCAAGTTAAATCACACCTGACTGGAGTTTGTCTCTGACTCTAACATCATGCTGCAGGATAAATATTTTCCACGTGCTCAGATCTTTGCAGTTTACACACTTTACATCCTTTGAGCTCTGCAGTGCCCCGATTCAAACTGAGAGGCAAAGAATAAAATGACATAAGAGAAAATAATAATGAACCAACCGTGTAAAAATGACATTAAATGTTTTCTTGATTTAGTTAAATAAAATTTAAGGCTACAGTCTGAGGCCGTTAGCCTAGCTTAGCATAAAGACAAGAAACAGTTCCAAGCTGGTACTGTTACGTCAGACAGATGTTAAATTTTGATTGGAATGAAAATCAAGCTGACGAAATTTTAAATGTCTAATGATGGTAGAATTTCACGTGATGTGGACGTTAACTTAACAACATTTTGCAGACATTGGGTTTTGTACTCTGTACCTTATGATGAAATATTCTACATATAGATGACGTTGGCATGAGACGTTTGGGAGACGTTGAATTTTGGTTTCTCTATAACTCAACTTAAAACCAACAGAATCTCAAAGTCGCCTGTCGTCAGTGTTCTACGTCAAACTGACGTTGGCATGAGACATTGTCCTGATATTAAATTAAATTCAGCCAACTTTACAACCTAAACTCAACCAAATATTAATGTCTAAAGATGTTGGGGGCCATCTTGTTGTCACTATGGGTTGCTAGGCAACTAGCA
This sequence comes from Cephalopholis sonnerati, assembly GCA_019142605.1. Classification (NCBI taxonomy): domain Eukaryota; kingdom Metazoa; phylum Chordata; class Actinopteri; order Perciformes; family Serranidae; genus Cephalopholis; species Cephalopholis sonnerati. The sequence continues at coordinate 1,422,166 of JAGQAX010000022.1, read as the reverse complement.
AAGACTACAGGAAGATTCTGGAGCCAGTTTTTTCCTTCAGTATGACACATAAAGACTTAATTTTTCCTTACCTGAGGGACTTACTCAAAGATGTTGCACAGAATCTCTTAGACGGTCTCCTTAAGATATTCAGTGCATTGAAAGAGATTTTACAGTGGTAAAATACTACCGTTTCCATGGCGACTGTTTGTTTGCACTCAAAGCTTGTGATACTGAAAGTCTTTAGTGCAACGGTTTAACTAACTTTAAGGGATTTCTCAAGTATGAGACCAAGATAAGGAGGAATCTTTTAATACTTAAGTGAAAATTTGAAGGAAAGCTAAAAGAGATGATGTGTTTTGTGTGACTGATTTATCTTAAGAAAGCCTTAACCTGGACTTTGAGGAAAATCTTAATTCAAGGTGTTTTGTGGCACATAACCACAACAAGAAACTGCACTATGGATTTGACACAAATAAAACAAACTAAATAGGTGGATTTTGTTCCCTTTGGACAGAGCTAGGCTAACTGTTTCACCTGTTTCCAGTCTTTATGCTAAGCTAAGCTAACTAGCTGCAGCTTCATGTGTAACACACAGCTATGAGAGTGGGATCAATCTTTGCATCTAACCCTCAGTGCATCATATTCCCCCAAACATCAAACTGTTCCTATAAGGTTCAATAGATGATAATAACCAGACCACATGAGGCTGATTTCAGGTCCGTCACCGTGGACGCAGGTTTGTATAATCACACCCTGACGTCCTGTGAACTGGAGCACAGAGCCGTCTTGTTCTATTGTCTCCTTAAACACAGTAAACACAGTGAGCGTATCAGATGAACAGCTGATTATTCCCGCTGCACTTCAGCCTGATGGAGGCTCCGTGCTGTGTTGACACAAAGCTCCCAGTCATGACAGACGCTGAGAAATTACACCTGCCTAACAACTTAATCCCTTTGCATGCCTTGGGGATGACATTCATTATCAACGCACAACACAACCAAACCGGTCGAGCTGCAGTCTTCTAGGTCCTGAGCTGCTTCACCACAATAGGCATCATTCACAGCAGCTGAAACCAGCGCGGCCGTGTTTATCTCTGATTGGTTTCAGTTGGGTGTTGCTGCAGGTGTCTTTGTGTTTGTGTGTCTCTACGTGGAGAGCAAAAACAAGGCTCTCGGGTATAACCTCGCTGTGGCACACTGATGTCAGCAACAAACCCTGTTTGTCATGTCAGCCGCCAGCTGAAGGCTGAAGGTCATCACCTTGAAATAGACCAAATGAGCGGCTTCCTTCGCTCTGCTGGCTTCATGTAATTGTAGTGAAACAGTCTGAGATCAAAACACTTCACTGTCAAACTCTCTGCTGTCCTTTTGTGTCAGAAACAAAACTGTAGGTGATTACACTGTAAAAAATAGTTAGGTGATTTTATCTTTGCTTTGAAATCGTAGATTCAGCCAAATGTTTCTGAACAGTCGGTTCACACACAAAGTGTTACGCAGATTGTAAAACGTGAGGCACGCCATGCTGCCTTTTCTAAAAACTTGAATGCCAATAGTAAAAAAAACACTTGCTGCACCTTTTTATTGTTGCCAGGCAACCACCCCATCACCTCCTCACCCTGACCTCCCTGTGTTTATGTATCCTCCAGTAATCAGTGTGTAGTTCCTGACATGTTTCAGCAGAGGGTACTGTCTGTAGCTCTGGTTGAGGGTGAGAGGCTGTCAGCAGATAAACAGAGATCTGTGTGGGTACATGAGACCCTAAAAAAGAGGCTGGATCATGGGGAGTACCACCAGTTGGTCCAGGAGCTTCTCCTCCATGATGGGGAGTACCACCAGTTGGTCCAGGAGCTTCTCCTCCATGATGGGGAGTACCACCAGTTGGTCCAGGAGCTTCTCCTCCATGATGGACGTTTACAGTACTGCACTTATCTGCTTCCACGCCTGCTGTTTTCTATTGAGATGGTGCTGTGGTTTGTAAAGTCGTATAGCTCTGGGTATCCAGCAACCACTACCACCAGTTTCTCCTCCATTGTTTACCAACTGTAAACTTGTTGTCGTGACCACCACAGAAGCCCCGCCTCTCAAATCATCCCATTGGACAATGGGGAATAAGTAGAGATGATGTCGGGCTTTTTTCTGCTCGGAGTTGAAGTTTTTTCAACCTGAGGAGTTCAGAGCGCTCTGGCAAAAACACCTGGCAGCTAGAGCGCAGAAACACGATCCGTGTAGCAACGCAAAAACAGCGAGCAAAAATCTTCATTTTCATTAAAAACAGTTTTAAAAAAACGCCTCCAGCTGCTGAAACTCTTTCTGTGTGATCAGGGCCTAACTGTGTTCGGGTTGGCAGTGCGTGTTAAGTAGTGTCCACAGTGATGTTTCTGCTGCTCGATGTAAATACAGCTGTCGGAACAAATCTTGTATCTCCAAGGTGCCAACTTGAAAGCCTTATTTTGCCTCAGTGATAATGGTGCATTTTAACGTTATCTGTAGATTTGATAAAATAATCTTAAATCAGGGCTAACTTAAAGTTGATTCTCTGGAGCTTTTCGTTATTTTAAAGGGTTAACAGAGTTATGGAGGAGGGCCGAAGCTTCAGAAAAGGGCTGGAAAGTGGAACTTAAGATGATTTTGTTTGACTGCTGTTGCCAATGGTAAGAAAAACAATTGCAGAGCTAAAATATTTAAACAGGTTTTACTGCACTTCAAGTTTATGTTGTATTTTCTCTTTGTGGCTCTACTTAAATAACTTCAGTGCTCAGTTGATTACACATTGTTACAGGAGATTATCTGCTCCCTGCAGCCACGTGGTTTGGCTTAAATAAGAGGACTCGATCTTTATCAGGACTGAAAGAAAACCCTCAAAGGGAAGCAGAGAAATCAATAGTCACTGAGCGTGGTCACTGGATAGCCCATTGTGTCACAGTCAGTGGCAGCACTGTGTGGAGCTGGACAGGTAGCTGTGGAGGTGAAGCACAGAGGGGGGAGGAGAGAGGAGAGGGGCGACTGAGCTAAATTTAGGGTGGGAAAGAAGTTTGGAGGGTTGGGACGCAGGAACAAACGGGCCTGTGTTCAGTGTGTACACATGACTACTGTATGAGAGCGTCACAGCGGGTGTTTCAACACGGTGATGACGAGGAAAGTCAGGAGGAATCTATGAAGGAAAATAAAATCAGGTCATACAACTCTTCTCCAGAACGCCCTGCCTCATTCACCCAGCGTATTCTGCCACCTGTCGTTATCAGGGTAGCGTCTGATCAAACCGTTTCCATGACATCAGAGAAAACAGATGTATGTAAACTCCATGTGAACATGTCAGTGTGAGTGAGATGGTCCTAAAGTGAATGAGTCCCAGTGGGACTAACACACCCAGATCATGTGACTCCTGCATGTATACAGTCAGTCAGACCCAAACTGGCCGAGGCGCTCTGAGCATGCTCCACAGTTTCCGCCCCGGGCTTTGACCCGGAAGTCCAATAGCATTAAATGTGTAAGAGAAGAAGAAGCCGGTAACAACATGGAGAAATCTACATCCAGAGCCGTGACTTTTTGGACGGACCAAATGTACAGAGCTGTAAAGTTGTCCACCATGGTACCAGTTAGCTGCTAGCTAACCGTAGCTAACTTGTTTGTCCATTGTTTGGTCTGTGACATAATAGGTCAACAGGAAAAAGGTCCAATACTAACAAGCTGAAAGGGGGCATATCTCCACCTATCAGAGAGGAGTCGCACATACTGAGGCCTCCTGTGCTTGTATACTGGGACAAGGACAGGAGTCCAGTTAAATGTCCTCGTCCAGCTGGGACTGTAGCTCCAGCATGGAAACAGACTGAGTTACTAAATCAAGGTATACTAAACAGCACCTCAGTGTAGGCTAATGGAGTGTTGGCTAACATCGTGTAGGCTAATGTAACATAGGCTAAATCTAACTTTAACCCAGCTAGCTTGTCTAATTAGCTAAGCAGCTAAACAGGTTTATGCTAGGTACTAATTTTCTCATGACAGCAGGACTAACTGGCTCTACAGTGCAATACAAGAGGAATCCTGTGGTTGCTACATCGATAATCAGTCATGTTTAACTGACACCTGTTAGCTTTAGCTTTAGCCTCAGTCTTATCTATGATGATTCATGAGTTATATGACTGATCGATGACCTGTACATTAAGGAACTGAAAAAATTCTCAGACCTTGATGAAAGCAAGATAGTAAAAAAGTTGAAAAGTAATTGAATCCCACCGTGTAAACTAATTTCCTTTGTCCCTTTACCTCGACAGGAAGATGACGCGCTGAAGTTTCTGAGCCAGGAGGAGCAGGAGTGCATTCAGTTCTTCGAGAAGACCATCGACTCGTTGGAGGACAGTCTGGAGGAGAGCGACCGGAGGCCCAGGCAGATGAAGCCTCCAATGAGCAGCAGCCCGCTGGTCGAAACAGTCGATGGACCCCCGATCTCGAGTCCCACTTTGTCCTCTCCGCTGGCTGGACCTCCCAGTCCCAAAGACCAGGATATTATATACCTGGTCCGCCCAGAACCGGACTTGGTGCAGACCAAAGAGCCGATCTTCAGTCCCACCAGTGCAGGTAGCGTACAGCAATTTGTTCTTGAATGCAGGGTCGTAGTCAGGATTCAGATTATGAAGTCCTAGAAGAGATTGAAGCTTTTAGTCTTTCCCAGATTTACAATTTGCAATTTGTTTCTCCTAGATTTTCCGAGTATGATGCAGAATCCTGAGGGCCACTTCGACATGAAGCCAAGGCGAGATTCAGTGGACAACTTGCCTTCAGAGTACAACGCTCCCCTACCTAACTTTGGGCCGACAGACAGCCACTCCCCCTACCACCCTCCAGGCTGTATCCCAACCCCGGTCCTGATTGCCCAGCAGATAGCAGAGAACCAGGCAGGTGGAACCTCTGCCCTCCATCCCTCCACATTCCTCCGCCGTTGTAGCCTGGAGTCCGACAAGCCACCGAGCTACAGCAACGATCCTCATGCTAAACAGGGTCCTCCTACCTCTGTTAAGCCTACCCGCTTTCCAGCTAACATCAGCGTGATCATCGGCAGCAAGGATTACCAGAACCAGTCACTACCTAATGTGAACATCGAGGAGAGACGGGCACAGATGTTGGCAAACCTAACGGGAACGTCACACCCTCTGGTGCAGGAAATTCTTCAGCCAGCTGTGGAGGACAAGACTCGAAATACTCCCACTCGCAGCATTTCCTTCAAGGACCCATCACCAGACAAATCCAGGATGGAGGCCCTGTCAAAGCTGGGCCTGACCAGAAACCGAGCCATGTCTGGGGGTATGTCGCTCCTCACTGTCCCTGACGGCACCTTGCCGGATCCTCCCTCAGGTGAAGAAACTAGTGCCAAACCTCTGGAGGCCAGTGTTCCCCCACCAACAGAAACCAGCACCAAATTGCCAGAAGTTAATGTTCCGACACTGCATCAGAGTCAGATTCACGTTGACAGAAAACCAGAAATTCTGCAGACAGATTCCTTCAGGAAGTACGAAGATAGAAACCACCAACCGAGCCCCTCACCTCCAGCGGTCACACACAGCAGCTACTTTCCACCTCCTTTGGAAACCAAGCCGTCGTTCCCTCCTCCGCCTGAGGTCACCTCGCTGGAACCTAACAGCTATGGAGGGAAATCTATCGTGATCAACCCTTCAGTTTCCTCAAAGAGTGAACCTGCAACCTCTCCAACTAGCCCTGAACCCAGAACCCTCCCACCCGCACTCGCTAACCCCACCGAGTTCAACCCCTATGGAGGAAAGACCAAAGTCATGAACCCTGCTCCTGTACTCATGACCAGGAGCGACCTTCCCGACATCCTCAGCTCCCATATTGACAAGAGCCAAACCTTGCCCGCCAAACCAGAGCCGCCACCCCCCTGAGCCTAACAGTTATGGAGGAAAGAGCCGAACATTTAACCCCTCCGCTGGGTTCAATCGCCCCTCAGACAGCCCTGCAAGGAGTTTCAAAGCTCCAGCTCCGACCCCAGCTCCAAGACCTCCTCGGCACTCCTACCATGGGGCTACCCAGAAACCAGCTCTAAGAGCCTTGTCCCCTGAAATCAAGCGGAAACCTGCCTCCATGTTTCGTCCACAAGGCATCACAGTGCAGTTTTCTGGACGGGGTGCGACGGACGAATCACGTAGGGATGCGCTGAGGAAACTGGGGCTCCTGAAAGACTCTTGATGAACTCTGGAATGAATTCTTCAGTCTCCACCTGTCGAGCCTGAATCTCTGGTGTGTACCTGCTGTCTGAGGTGGAATGTTAGAAGTTTCCTCACATGTCTGAGTGTGAGGTGTGGTTAGAGAGAGAGACATGTACTTTAACACAGGAATGGAGCCAGAACCTCTGATAGACCTGCACAGCCAGTTCTTACTTCCTGGCCATAAATAAACTGACAGACGAGTGTGACACGATGCAGCTGCTGCACACTCGACACTGTGTCAAAGACAGATGAACTGCTTCATGTTGCCTCTGATCCGAGACATCGTATACCTCTGCTCAAGATACTCTGGAACAAACTGTAAAGAGAAGCATCCTGTTCTCACGGGAATCAAATAACTTTTGGTTTCATCTTTGTTTGTAACAAATGAGGCTGATTGTGAAAAGCCATATTTATAAAACTGGGCTCTGTTTCCTTAAAACATCTTAAAGAAAAAAGCTAAAGATGTTCTATACTAAGTTATTGTTAGCAAATACAAAAAAGACTCAGTCCCAACCCCAAGGGTTCCTACTGAAGTCTTTAAAAACACCTCACAAATCAACGTATCCTCAAACAACAGTTCGTACCATATCCTACGAATCTGTGTCCCAGCAATGTCGTTACATTAACATTAAGTTACAGAGGTTAGGTTGAGTAAAAGAAACATTATGAAGACTTACCTTAAAATGACTCAAAGTTTACTGAAAGTTCTCACGGTCCTGAACACCGATCTGCTGGGGACAGTCCTGTGTTTAGTGACCCATCCAGCACCTCAACCTGCCTCCTTACCGAACCACTCAGGACCACTTCCTGTCAGCACATTGGTCACGTGATCACAGTTGTCCTAAATAGGAAGGTTTTGAACGAATGCTGGCTCATCATTACGCAGAATATGAACGAATTTTGTGTCTTACCTTTTACAGAAAAACAGTTCATGAGAGCCGGTCACTGTAGTTTTTAGCAAACGTAAATAAAACTGGAGGACATAGTGGATTTGTTTGGGACTACTTTCAGCAGTGGATTAACACACATGACACTTCAAAGAGTTTCCAGCAGCAGGACGGGGTACGTGGGGCTGAGTCAAGATAATCATCTTTGTCTTAAGGGCTCATTTATGCTCAACGTTAGATATGGACACGGATGAAGCCTTCAGTCGACACTCTGGGTCATTTCGTCCGTATTTGTTCACGTTTTCTGAAAGCTTATGGATATGGATGAAATGGAGCAGAACCACCAGAGACCGTGGAGGAAGTGACACGTAGTTCGAGCGAGATACGACCATAGGAGACGACTAAGACATTTTTTAAAAAGGTGAAGCAGATTGAATCGTTAATATAGTAAAAAACAATTCTCCGACCACATGGTGTAGTTGATCGTGTAAAACACCAACGCTGTTTACAACGCTGCATCCGTTAAAAGGTACATAATTAGGTCACCAAGTCGCTTCATTTATTGTTGTGTTAAACTGTTTTCAGTGCCATCTATCGGCTGTATCTATGACGGTTAGAATATCTGACACAAAAGGATCTATTTTCATATGTAAAGCGAGCATAAATGAGCCCTAAGATGTCCTTCAGAGAGGAAGCCCAGATTTAAGGTTTTATAGATTTTTACTGGAATTTTATATTTAGTTTTTCTGTCAAAGCAACTCACTGTACCTGCGCCTGACTCTGCAGGGCGCCAACAGCCCAGTGTGGCGGCTGATTTGTGGTAATTTCATAAATGGCACATTTGTTTGGTTATAAACTAAAACACAGTATAAATTTACATGAAAAATTATTTAAGGTGGCTCCTTAATTTTTGGCAAATTTTGAGGCCTTATTTTATTGTCAAAATCCAGTTTTAACACCGTTATTATTTCAGTCTTCAAATAAATTTGTGCTTAAAATTGCCACAAACTACCTGACACACAAACTCAGCATTAGTCGTCCAGCAGTTAGCAAAGCAGCTAATTATGCACAAGAGCAATTAAGATATTTAAATTACAGATATTTTGAGCTTTAAATAGTGTATTAATCTTTAAAAAAAAACTCCCACTGTTTGTCTCTGTATCCGTGTAAGTTGTTTGTTTTACGGTGTCACTTCCTTCTGTCAGCAGAGTGAATTAACGTTCATAACCAGGCTGTGAAGTTACTCGGGAGCCTTTTTTTTGTTTCACTGGTTTGTTTACTGACTTTGGGCATTTTAGTCAGCGGTGTGTGTGTGTGTGTGTGTTTCTGTCAGCACTTTGGGTCAAGAACAAAGTTGAAGGCACTTTTTCTCGAGTGCAATTTTATCACTTCTGAAACGACTAAACTTTGTTGTGAAGAGCAGAAAGTTTAACGTTGATTTACGTTAACGAGAGTGAGCAGAGGAGCAGAGACAGTGACTCTCTGGTTTAATTGTCTCAGTGATCCTGCAGTCACAACGCTGCAGACGTTACAGTGAAACGAACTCTAGAACTGCAGAAAAATGTAAATGTGAGCTGAGCTGCAGGATATTTTTACTCTACCCTCCCACACCAAACCACAGACTGTGGAATGGCTCTGTGGGCAGGACTTTTGCTTTTTTACTACGCAGAGGGAACACTTTGAGACGGCTCTTTGGGCTGGGCGAGCACATGGCATTGTACAAAACACAAGCACTAAAACCACAGAGTCCAGAAATACATCCTGGATTACTGTGTGTTTTTGTTCCTGTCGAGCTGTTGGCAATAACTTCCTGTGTGTTATTCGACTGTTGTATCAGCGCTAGTGTGTGAGTGTGTGTGTGTGTGAGTGTGTGTGTGTGTGAGTGAGTGTGTGTGAGTGCGTGTGTGTGTGTGTGTGTTTACTGTGTTTTATCCAGACTCCGGCCACTGTAGTTCACCTGCAGTAACTTTTGAAGTATATTTAGTGTCGCGCAGCTCTTCTCCTGTGTGAGGATTGTCTCTGTGACGTGTTTACAGACTCCGGTTCCTCTGTAGTTCAGCTACAGTCATTTTGAAGTATCTGATGGTGCGTACATACAGTGTATAACTACATCCTGTCTAACACAGCCTCGTTATGAGGAAACAGGACAGGGATTTAAAACGTGCATGCCTGTGTGGTGAATGGGAAGATCAGAGTGAGAGTTGCTGCTACGGTAAACTTTCTGACCCTTTAAACGTCCTCATGCTAAGCTGTACATACTCTGCTTTATGTATCTGATGTTTCTGTCGTCAATCATTAAACAGAATAAAAACAATAACTTCCTCTCTGATTGTGTTTTTCTCTGATAAACTCTGGAATGTAAAGAACCAACAGGTGCTTATCAATGATTGGCCACGGCTATGGAATATTTCACCTGAGTGGAAACTTACAGGAAGTTTTAAAGGTGATGAGAAGGCGTGTCAGAGACGAACCTAAAGGAGCGTTACACTGAATTACACGTGAAGATTAGTTCACTTCACAGGGCAGAGACACGTGGCTCTGATATACTGACAGGAAACATTATACTGCACAATCAATACTTTAACTTGAAGTATTTTAACAACATTTTGCTGATAATATTTACATACTTATACTTAACCCTTTGAAACCTAGAGTGACGTCACTTTTCTTGTGCTGCTTTCAGACGCCCTTCACAGATATTTAAACCTTTGAACCCTCTAAAAAATGATTCGTTCAGTCAGTGGATAATGCTTCAAATAAAGAGGTTTTATTCTGAATAAAATTATAGGTTTGTTTCATGAACGCCTTTTAGTCTGTCGACAATTTACTTTAAGAAGTGCCTCAAAAACATTTTTGACATTTTCAAGTAGGACGGAATCAAAATAAATAAGTACGAATATTTTTATATAATAGTTTGACCGCTAAATGCCAACACAACTTTTGCATAAATATTAAGTTGGTTTTTTAGGGTCAAGTCACGTCATGTTGGTTGTACTGAACTAACTGAGTTCATCAGATTATAAAAGACTCACTCAATAATGTCAGAGTTGGAACGACTTAAAAAGATGCATGAAAAGTTTTAATGTAATTTTTTAAGTTGAACCAGTGGACTATTTTTAAAGTAAGCAAAACGGTGCAATGTCTTTCAAAAAAACACTCTAAAAAAAGAATCGATTGGTTCAACATAAAAAAATTAAGGTAACAATTTGCAAGCACCTTTTCAAGTTGTTCCAACTCCGACATTATTGAGTGAGTCTTTTATAATCTGACAAACTCAATTAGTTCAGTACAACTAACATAATTTGCTTTGATCTCAAAAAGCCTAATTAAATTGAATCAACTTAATATTTATGCAAAAGTTAATATTTAGTGGTCAAATTATTTTACGATATTCTAATTTATTTATTTTAGTTCCATCCAACTCAAAAATGTTAACTTCTTGAAAACTGTCAGCTGACTAAATCACTTTAATGAGACACTCATTTTTTATGATAAATACCTATTTATTATCCACTAATGCCATGACTTGTTTTTTATAGCGCATGGGACAAAGTCAGCGAGCATTTCAGTAAGAAATGTCCCACAAACTGCAAAAAAATTGATTTTGAAAATTAATTCAAATGCACCTGCCCCCGTGCACAGAGCTGTCAGTCTGTGCAGGAAACATCACACTGAAATGATATAACTTCCATCTGTGTCACCGCTGATGAGGAAATACAGCCAGTGCTGGACGGAGCAGTGAGTGACAACAACCCCGCCCACATTTAAGAGGACTGTCTGAACAGACCCAGGGTCTAGGTACCATGTCTGAAGGGTCACTGTTGGCTCCAAAGGGACTGTACTGAGAGGGTTTGGTGGAGGTGGGGTTCAAGTGGACGTTTGTGCTGAGGGTCTGGAGCTCATGCATGCTCACGTCTGAAACAGTGTCTCTCCGGCTCTGCAGAGGGATGATGTCTCTATCTAGAGCCAGTGTTTGGTTAGTCCCCTCTGGGCTACTGTAGAAACATGGCGGTGCAACATGGTGATCTCTGTAGAAGAGGACCTGCTCCCTGTGGAGATATAAACAGCTCATTCTGAGGGAACAAAAACACAATGATTCTTATTCTCAGCTGGTTCTACACTAAAGAAAACTCACTGATTATGTTATATTCATGACAGTATATTTCTCTGAGTCTGACACACTGGAGCTTTAAATATTCCTCAGCTCAGCGTTTTCTTGGTGTAACAAGGTTTTAGAAAGTTTTATTTTTCTGACCTTCCCCATATTTTCACATTGGAGCTCTTGTGTGTTGAACGGCAGCGACACAGAAGCAAACTGTGTGGACAGCAGACGGTTACATAAGACTCCAACACAGAGGCTGCTTCATGACTGCTGCACTGAGACAGAGTGTGAGAGTGTCTGAAGACGACTGACGTTCAGCTGTAACTGTTTCTCTTCATGGAGCAACGACGAAGTATCTCAAAGTTTGAACACATCATTATTTCAGTTTATATTGTGCTTATTAAGTTCTGTTTGATCACAGCTTCATGTCACAGCTGGTGTTAACGTCATCTGCTCACATTATCTGGGTGATGTTTGATCTGATCTTAACATGCTAATCAGTCAGGTGGAGCCGGTATTAATGTCAATAGAAATAATTTCACTGTAATTTCTGAATCACTTATTGTGAGTGGAGACCTGCCAACGACGACAGAATGTGGTCAGGCTGTAATTTCACCTGCTGCGTTCACACCTGTGTTCATGTGTTTTTACTGATCCAGATACAGATGGAATTTAAAATACAATATTTAATAAATGTTGTTCCTTTGGTCTAAGACTGTCCAAAGTTTCCTCAGACAGTCCGTCCACTGGTACCAACTATCCTGTCAGAAAGAGGGCCAAATAATGTTCCAGAGAGTCTGCTTTGAGAGCTGCAATATTCACTCAGGATTTTTGACAACATGAAACTTGAAACTAATTCAATAAAACTAAAGAAGAGAACTGAAACATTTGCAGCTGTTTTTGGAATATTCACTATGATTATTATAGCAAGTCATTACATCACTTATTTTTTGGAGACACTAGTTTAAAAAAAAAAAAATCACTTTTTTTCTCTTGACTTGCAATTTTTGTCATTAGCCAAAATTTCCTACAAAATAAATCCCATAAAGATGAATTTTTATGTGATTTTTGACAAAATTGGCCACAAATTCAAGTTTTTTTTTGCCGTGACATCATGGAGGGACTGACCAACTGTGTTAACTGGAAAAGTGAGAGTTGACAACCATACAGTCTTTACATTGTTTCATTTCTGCACACAGTTTAAAGTAGTATTTTTTCAACGATATTTTTTGGTCTTATGGTGTAATAATACTTTGAAGTAATTTCTTCCGTCAGTGTTTAGTTTGACTTTTCTCTCATCATTCATTGGAGGACAGTTTTTCGGCCAGAAAATTACAAAATACACGTGGAAATATGATTAATTGGATCATAACTGCAGGAAGTATAAACTTCAGCATAGTGATATGTGTCGTGATTTGACCTGACCTCCTGCCCATATTCCCTAACGACTGGCCTCGTCCTCCGCCTAAAAACTTTGAGGACCACTGACTTAACGACAGGTTTGTTCTGTTTTCCACTCTCAGGTGTTCATATGAACTCTGACGCACGGTTTGGTTGATGTAACAACTCGTTCTGTTTCCACAGAGAAACATGAAGAGAATTTTGTCCTGCAAAGATTTGCTGTGTCTGCTGGAGCCTCATACTGACTTCAAATAAACTTGGAAACAAATCTTCTGTAAACTGTGTCCTGTGTTCTGCTGAAGGTGTGACTGTGAGGAGGTATTTTAATGTTCAGTTTGAACAGGAGGAAAAACCTGACATGTTCATACAGACACCTGAGAGTTAGAAAAATGTGACTGTGTCCCTTAAAGGTAACCTGACAGTGACATGATGCACAGAGTGGTGTGGGGGGGTCAACAGCACATCTCGGCCCTTGGGCCCATGAACAGGTCAGTCCGGCCATACTCGAGCACTGTAGCACATATGCAGTGTTTAGAGGAGCGAGGGCAGGAAATGAGGACATACTTATGTTCACTGCCTTGTAATTAGCCCTCGACAAACAGGCGCGCCCTCTCAAAACACGCAAACGCCACAGACGACCTCATTTACAGAGCTGGCACACAGCGATCATCTTCATACTTTTATTGTGATATTTCTTCTGTCTGTCAGAGCCGACACACACAGGAAAACAACAACAGACACACAAACTAAGTCGGAGCCGCCGCAGGACGCTTCACTACAACGACTACAGATGTGGTGCAGAAAGAGCCATGCAGCAGAACACAGAGAATATTTATCCACCTAAAATAATGTCGTCGTCGTAAAGGAAGACCTTCAGGCACACGGTTATCACGGTAACACTTCACAAATCAAAGCAAGCTGGTTATTGTTAAACTAAGTCTTTAGATGGAAAACAACATCTAGCAGGAGAGAAGGTGGAGAAGATGGAGTCTGTACACTCAGGTGTCCGTCAGTGATCAGGTCTCAGGGTGGAGGAGCGTCGAGTGCTTTCACACTCGTGTTCTGGTGGTTTGTGTGTCGACGTGTCGCTGCAGCTGCTGAACGTGTCACTCATGTCCCACTGACACGTTCACGTCTGGACGATAAATATGAAGCTACAGCCGGCAGGTCGTTAGCTTAGCTTAGCATAAAGACTGAAAACTGGTACAAACAGCTGCGTCCAGATATGACAAAGTCCATCGACCAGCTCCTCAAAGATCAACAATTATCACTTGTTTTTCTGATGGAAGTGGGCGGGCTTTAAGATGGAAGTGGGTGGAGTTTGGGACCTGACAGAAGTTGTTGTTTTGGGCCTGATGTTTGATCAGAAGTTGCTGTAGGTATTATTCATTAGAAAACTACTGACAGAACCTCAGAGCTGAGCCTCAGATCGTTTCTGATCACAGTTCATTAAAGTCCAGTTCAGAGCAAAGATTCATGACAAGATGAAACCGTTTCAGAACGTCACAGAGAAAAGTGTCAGCGGTGTGAACTGGTCGGTCTGAGCTGGACTCAAGCCGGCTGATGGTGTCACCTGACACTCAGCTGGTTTTAAAGCACGTCACCTGTTTCAACAGCCAATCAGCTTGTAGTGAAGTCTGCTGGTCAAGTCAGAATGGCCGCAGACGGGGTGTTGGCTTGCTGTCAACGTTACAGAAGCACAGAGAGTTGTTGACTAGAGATGATGCGCCGTCTCATGGTGAGGTCACTTCCTGTCAACGGGCAGCTCTTTACTACGTTACAGCACAAAGCGTTGACAGCAGTTGTTTGTTTCAACTCATCTCGTCGTGAGTCTTTGGTCTGAACTGGACTTTATAAGAACAGATACTGGCACATTTTACTCGTACGATACTTGTACTCGTAAAAAGTACATTATCTGTACCACATACTCGTTTCATCCGAGTGTTCATCTGTCGTGAATGGGATGTTCAGACAGGGCTTTTTATTTTCTCTGTGGTCTGTAAACTGTCAAAGGTAGAGTTAAATTCCAAATTTTGCTGAGCATGAGGTGAAGTTTTCATGTTTTCTTTTTTGTACAACCAACTGTCCAAAACTCAAAAATATTCAACTTAGAAATGATATAAAGCAGAAAAACACAAGTTGAAAATGTTACCAAATTGTGATCAGCCGGTGAGAAGAGGTGTAGGACAGTAAGACATGAGTGTCATCAATCAGTAAACAGGAAGCGACAACTGAAAACCATCAGAGACACAAACAAACCTCCAGAACACGAGTCTGAAACCATCAGACACTCCTCGTCTCTTCAGTAGCATCATCAGTGTACAAAATGCCTCCGTCACTGGGCGACCAGTTTATGAGCCAGTGTTAACTGTCCGTCCCGCCCTTTGTCTCCTTCTCAGCGCCGCCTCGACGTCACAGTGCAGTGTTCCCGCTTTTATTTTGAAAGTTCCAAAACAAACAAACAAACAAAGGAAGTTTCCCTCACTACGTCTGGTTTAATGTTTTTCCACTCGCAGGTTTCTAACTCCTAAATATGAGTCACGTTTCCTTCACCTGGTGACGGCGGGAAGCCATCCGTCCGTCCCTTCGTCCCGCCCCATCATTCTGTCCCGTCTCGCCGTCCGGTCGGACGCTCACGTGTTGAGTCATCGTAGTTCTGATCCAGTTTGTTTTGTCGTCTCCCAGGCAACAGACAAAAAGAAAAGAGAGCCGTCTGTCTGAGCCCTGACCTCTGACCCCAGTGTGTCTCTCCTCCCTCAGCAGGGGGAGCAGTGTGTGTTCAGGTCAGGGCTTTGTCTGTCCCGGCTTCAGGACTCGTCCCCCGTTTGGACCGCTGTCCCCTCCGATCGTCTCTCTCTCTCTCACGCTTGTTCATTCGCTCTCTTGCTCGCTCGTTCAGCCCGGACCCAGAACTCCGATCAGCGTCTCCTGGAGGACAGAGCAGACATTACTGTAGACGTGATGGACAACAGGGACACCAGGACACTGTCCACCTACTCCTGAGGGGACAACCTGTCTCTGTAGAGCACAGTGTACCTGAGCAGGTAGAGGACAGAGTACCTGAGCAGGTAGCAGGTAGAGTACAGAGTACCTGAGCAGGTAGAGGACAGAGTACCTGAGCAGGTAGAGGACAGAGTACCAGAGCAGGTAGAGTACAGAGTACCTGAGCAGGTAGAGGACAGAGTACCAGAGCAGGTAGAGGACAGAGTACCAGAGCAGGTAGAGTACAGAGTACCTGAGCAGGTAGAGGACAGAGTACCTGAGCAGGTAGAGGACAGGTAGAGGACAGTGTACCTGAGCAGGTAGAGGACAGAGTACCTGAGCAGGTAGAGTACAGAGTACCTGAGCAGGTAGAGGACAGAGTACCTGAGCAGGTAGAGGACAGAGTACCTGAGCAGGTAGAGGACAGAGTACCTGAGCAGGTAGAGTACAGAGTACCTGAGCAGGTAGAGGACAGAGTACCAGAGCAGGTAGAGGACAGAGTACCAGAGCAGGTAGAGTACAGAGTACCTGAGCAGGTAGAGTACAGAGTACCTGAGCAGGTAGAGGACAGGTAGAGGACAGTGTACCTGAGCAGGTAGAGGACAGAGTACCTGAGCAGGTAGAGGACAGAGTACCTGAGCAGGTAGAGGACAGAGTACCTGAGCAGGTAGAGGACAGAGTACCTGAGCAGGTAGAGTACAGAGTACCTGAGCAGGTAGAGGACAGAGTACCCTGGCTACTCTTCTGGCTCTCTACTGCAGCAGCTACTGTATTTTGAGTTGGCAGTTCGTCATGCTGAGTTGCCACCAAAACATCCTAGAGTATAATGACACTACACACCTGTGGTGTCAGGTGGTGTTTACACAACTGGATGCTTTAATTCACATGATGGGGATCAGACAAAGCTCTCTGTTGGTACTGGTTTCATCATTTTTAAAACGAGCCAAACGTTTTTTTGGCTAATCCAAAAATGACGTATGTTACAGATCATTTTCCCCACATCCATCCATCCATCTAGATAGACAAAGACATGAAGTTAAAGATGAAACATTTCCTCAATATTTTAATCAAGATTTTTTATTTCAATCTTTTACAGTTTCAAAATAACAAAAAATAAAAAGCTCCTGAAGCCATAGTTTGGCCCCTGCATGGTCAGTGCTCAGCAGCGCCCCCTGTCTGTATCCAGCTCAGAGTCTTTCAGTTCTTGTTTGGAGGGTTTCTTCTTGGGCCGTCTACATGCTCTGCTCTTTGAGCTCTGTCCACACATGTTTCATGATGTTTAGGTCAGGGGACTGTGAGGGGCGTGGCCAAACCTTCAGCTGGCTCCTCTTCAGGTCGTCCATTGTGGATTTGGAGGTGTGTCCCTGAACACTGTCCTCTCTTCATCTGCAGCTATTTTACAGATGCTGTAAGCTGAGTTTAACTCAATCCATTCTTCCGTCTACCTGTGAAATGTCCCCCGTGTCCGTGCCCCCTGTTGGGACAAGCTTTCAGGAGTCACCTGCTCTTTCCTAACCATGACTGAGAACAAGAGACCCTGGGGACAGCTGTCCCACTGCTCAAATGTCTTGGGGTGTCCAAACAGTGCTCCTTTAATTATTTTTCACTCTAAAACTGTACAAAACAAAAATAAAACACTGATCTTACTTAAAATGTTGAGAAGCACGTTTCATGTTTAACTTCATGTCTCTTGGAGATCAGCTCATCTTCTGCTCACTGAACCACTCACAGTAAAACACATTTAGACCAGGGGGTGTCCAAACTTTTGCAGACGCTGTGTGATGTGTTTTATACTGAGTATCAGATATTGTTTTTGTACTGATACCAAATTTATTTTTCCTGATGATCACATATGCAGCTGTAGAGTTAAAGCCTGGTGTTAGTCTGTATTTATGCTCCTGTACATCAACAGTATGTTCGTGCATCTCTAAATACATCTCTGAAGACTCTGACAGAACTTATTCCGAAAACTTTAATGACGTGAGCAAACATAACATGAAGTCGTATTTATTTTTAGACATGCAACAATTTTGGACGACAGAAACGGACTCAGTGTGCAAAGGCCTTCAGTCATATTCGGTGCTCTAGTGAATATTAGTGTCAGCAGGATGGTGTGTAAAATAAACTACAGTGTGTGTGTGTTCATGGTGAAGAAGGAGAGAGTGTGTCTCACTGATGTGTTTTCGACAACAGTGGAGGAAGATGATGTGTCAAACTTTTATTTATTGTCATAAATGAGCCCTCAATACCTGTTTCCTGTCTCTGTTCTCATGTTATTTTTATTATTTTCCTCCATTTTAAAAACTGTATTTCAAAATAAAAGTGTCACGTTTGTGCCACAGTGTGATCACATCATGTCCTCTAACAGGTCGAAGCTGTCGCTCCACTTTACAGAAACAAGAAAGACACACACGGTGCTGCTGGTGTTCAAATATAAACTTCAAGTAACCTTTATTCAAACATGTTTCCAGAACGTTTAAAGAAAAATCTTTTTAATAAACTTTAGAATCTGAAAATCAGAATCTCTTCAAGGTGCAAATATGAACAGGAACTCCTCTGGTTTTATACGTCTCCTCCTGAAGCTTTATCTCTGGTGATAACGTTTAATTAGAGTCTTTACTGAGGCTCTTCCTGTTCTACTCTACTCCGTCTGTCTCCTGCTTGTCTTTTTCCTGTCCCTCATCTCCTGTCTCACGTCTTTCGCTCTGTTTAAAGAGACACCGGTGCAGAGTCAGATAACGAGCCCTGATCCTCACATCACACACACATTCTGCCGTTAGTTTGTTTGAGTGTTGGCGCTTCAGTGACCTCACCTTCCTCCGGTCTTGAAGATGAGGTCGGCGTTGGGAGCGCCCTTCGGGTGCTGGTAGCGAGGCCGGCGCTCCCGGTTGGTGTTGGCCGGAGCCGGACGCTGAGCGAGGGACTGCATCATCTCTGTAACACACACACACACAATATACACACATTAGATGTGTGAACAGATGTCAGAGGTGAAGGGCACGTGGGCGGGACAGAGGTGAGGGGAAACCTTGATCCTGCTGCACTATGAGCATCTAACAGAGAACATTATGGTGTGTTCAGGTGCACCAAGAGGTGTCAGAGGTTGTGCTGTGGTGTGCTCAGTGATGCTGATGATGTATAATGGTACCTTCAGATTAACTGTGGTGTGTTCAGGTACATCATATCAGTACTATGGTGCATTCAGGAACATTTAGAAGGCATTATGATGTGTTCAGGGACATCACGTGTGTATTAGGTCATACTATGGTGCATTCAGGAACATTTAAAACGAATTATGGTGTGTTCAGGGACATCAAACATATTTGGTCACAATACGGTGCATTCAGGAACATTTAAAAGACGTTATGATGCATTCAACAACAACGTTAATTTTGTGAAGTAAAACTATGATGAAAATATTCTGACAACATTTTCTGCACGACAACACAAGACTGGAATCGAGGACAAATTTAAAAACAAGAACTGCGACCACATTAACAACATTTTCATCAACAAATTAAAATGAAACAATAATGTCAAACAAATTAACTGATGACTGTTTAAATTCAAAGCTGATTCAACGATCGTCTCCATCTGCAGAGTCACTGCAGCTCCTGATCAGTTCAACAGTTTCCTCCACAACCAAACATGATCTCTCTGTCAGAAGCTGATTTCATCACGAAGCATCTTATGTTTCACTGCAGATATCTGTCTGTAACGTTAGCTAATAACACCTGAGACAGATCTGTGGACAAAATTTGGTGTCACTGAGAATGAGACAAGAATCTGCGACAGAAACAGCTGAGACAAACTGTGACGACACGTCGACATGTATAAAACCAGGAGCTGATGTCACATGATCGGGGCCTGTGATGTGTTCGTGTTCCTTTCAGTCTGTGACGCTGCTATCAGAACAAATGACCGCAGGATCAACCACACAGCAGTCGACCATTGAACTCCTCTACATGTTTGCTGAAGGAATAATATTCATTACATTAATGTTATCTGAAGTTTTATCTTCTCTGGAGATAAACTCAGACAATGAGCAGGTGAACAGCAGCGTGGGAACCAAACGTATCTGTAGCTCACGTTTTATTTGCTCTGCAGACGCGTCAGGTCTCCGTCCTGGTCAGAGCGGGCCGACCTGAGACATGCCGGGTCAAACGCAGCCGTTTATCTGATGTGGGGAAGGTTTCAGACCACGACTGACAACGTGCAGAGCCTTCAGCCTTTACGCAAAATATGTGATGACATATTTGGCGAGCACACCCTCGTACAGTAAGCATTAACCGAGCCTGACGGTGTCTCACACAGAGTTACAATCTATGTGTGGCAGTAGCTGATGACGGGGCGGTGTGTCCTTGTATCAGTCAGTGTCCCCCCTCTAAGTTCAGATTTTGCAGGTCCATGAACGCAGCACAGGGGGAATTCTTTTTATATGGTATCATAATGATGCGATGTTATTGCGATTTAAAACAGCTAAGTCATTATTTCGACAAAGTTAAGATCTTTTTTTTCCTTTATCACACTGGTGGAACTGGTCTTCCACAGAATCTTTACCAAACCCAGTACAAAGTTTTGTAATCACCTGCAGTGACAACAGTGAGGCAACAACGAGGAAATACACCTGCTTTTTCCTTATCAGCATCAACAGTGGAGTCAGGAGTTTAAAGAGTCTTCAAAGATATGAAACAATGCAGAGCGACACTCCCTGATGAGGTGATAAAGGTCAGTTTATGTTGTCTTTGAGGTGATTATCCTGTTGGTCAACTTTTCTGTTAAAGGAATAGTTCACCCAAAAAATCCTGTACATCACTCACGTCCCTGAGGCTGATGGAAATCTATAACTATCACTGGACAAACATCTTCATATCAACCTGTGAGCAACAAACTGCTTCATGGGTAACGCTTTGTTTATCAATCGTTTTGTGAGACTCAAGTTTTCTGGACATTTTCTCCGTTACAACAGACGACAGAAAACCTTATCTGGGACCACAGAGCGCTTCGGGACGTGAGTACTGTGTACAGTTGACATTGTTTTTGAGTGAACTCTCCCTTTAACGCTTCATTACAGTGAGCAGAGACAGTGAAAGTGTGTCACCATAGTTACCCTGGTAGTCCTCCTGCTCCTGCCTCTCGTTGATGTCCAGGGTGAGTTTCTTCATCCTCATGCGCTCCTCCTGCTCCGCCTGCTGCTGGTTGAAGTGGTTGGCTGCCAGGTGGGAGGACAGCGGCACGTTCAGGATCTTATACTGTCGGACACAAACACACACACACACACACACCCAGAGGTTCATGGATCAGCTGAGCAGATTAATCAGTCATGAAAATCTGATGTGAAGCTGGCAGTCTGTCACGCTCCTCTGTGTTCCTGTGTTTCCTGTTTCTCTCTACTGACTGTGAGATATAAAGTCGAATTTCCAAAAAATAGTGTTGATACTTTTTGCAGAACTCCATCAGCTCCACTGAAGGGTTAAAAATTAAAATACTCAGCCGGAGCAGGGGGAAATATTCTGAGAAAAACTCTGATAATCTCTGAGATTATGAAGTCACAAATTTATGAGCTGATTCACACTGACTCATTGTTTTCAGATTTTAGAAATATGAAGCTGAAGTCACACTGTGAACATAACGTTTATCAGAACAGCTGAACAGACCCGTTTGTGTAAAGCTCATATTTCAGCGTTTTCAGGGCGTCTGAGAAGGACGTCCAGCTGACAGCAAGGTAACGTCCTGGACGTCGGCACAACGCTCATTTTGGAACTATTTTTTAACCATAACGGGATGTATTGATCAGACGTTCAAACAACGGTCATTCAACATCTCAATGTTTGGAGGGATTTTCAGTTTACTGGCAGCGTCTGTGGCAGTTTGATAAATCTGTGACTTTAGTCTCAGGGAAAAGGCACGTTTCCTCATATAAACTTGTGACTTAAATCTTAGAGAATATCTGAGGTTTTTACTTATAAATTTACGATTTCAGTCTGAGAAATTATTTATTTTTCTCTTTGGAATATTACCTGCGATGACCCTAATCTGATGTCAAAGCAGATAAAATGATTGCACAGCTGAGCATTCTTTTTAAGCACCTAATGAAATCTCTCCAGGACGGTTTGACAGTCTAGAAAAATCTGATCTCTGTCCGAGAGACAGATGAGAGGATCATTAATTTGAGAGAGGTATCAATCTTCTCAACCATCTCTCCACCACAGTAACCAGAGTGTATCACATGTTGGAGGTCTGACACACGCACGCACGCACGCACGCACGCACACACACACACACACACACACACACACACACACACACACACACAGGATGCTTTCATTCACCACTGACGCAGTGTGTGTTTACAGAAGTCATTTCCCATCACACACTCCTCACCTACAAAGATTTGCTGTGTTCTCTACGAACTTTGAGATTTTCAGAAGTTGTTTTTTTTCTGCTGGAGTGTGTGTGTGTGCGTGTGTGTGTGTGTGTGTGTGTGTCTGGCTGCTGTCCTCTAAAACACACTGAGCGCTCCATTAAACCTTGGAGTCCTGGACACACCCTGCTGCAGCACAAGAACCAGTCACTGCCCTCAAACCACACATTCCACCACCGCTCACACACACACACACACACACACACACACACACACACACACACACACAGTCCAGAGTCAATATTATTGCTGGGCTCAGTCAGACTGAGAAGTGTGTGTGTGTGTGTGTGTGAGGACAGTGAAAGTGTGTCAGTGCTCTCAGATGTTGAGTCGTCCACACACACTTCATCAAATATTTGATAACTTCAGTTTCTTTTGCAGTTTCAGATTATTACAAAATAAAAAGTGTGATTTTGAGATACTCAAACTTTACATGAGTATCTTTTATTTTATACGGATGTGACGATTTATAGGTCGACGTTCTTTTTGTTGACTGTTGTCAGTCTGTCAGAAAATACGATGACATCGCCAACAACGGCGGTCAGTGTTTTTCTGATGCGTTTTCCGTCGCGTCCCGTCGTCTTGGGGACAACAGGATGTGTTAGGAGGGAAAGAGATCTTCCCCGAGACGCCATCAGGACAAAAGGACGCAGTAAACTCACTATGGACACGTCAGAGGACGCAGCCTGATGTTTCCCTGATAGAGCTAGTTAACGTTAGCTGTTAGCAGCTAGTTGATGTTAGCTGTTAGCAGCTAGTTAACGTTAGCTGTTAGCAGCTAGTTGATGTTAGCTGTTAGCAGCTAGTTAACGTTAGCTGTTAGCAGCTAGTTAACGTTAGCTAGCTGTTAGCAGATAGTTAACGTTAGCTGTTAGCAGCTAGTTGATGTTAGCTGTTAGCAGCTAGTTAACGTTAGCTAGCTGTTAGCAGCTAGTTAACGTTAGCTGTTAGCAGCTAGTTAACGTTAGCTAGCTGTTAGCAGCTAGTTAACGTTAGCTGTTAGCAGCTAGTTGATGTTAGCTGTTAGCAGCTGGTGGCCGACAGAGGTCACATTGAGTTACATCATGATGCATTCAGTCTCTACTCAGTAAAAATGAAGGTAAATTAAAACGTTCTCATGATGTGTTCAGTGTGATGCTGTAAAATGTAGTTTTCAGTGAGAAACTTGAATAAATCAGCTGTTTGAAGGAGAAATTTGTTGTTGTTTTCAAAGCAGTATAAAATAGATATTAAGAGAGAAAATATTGATATATATTATATGTAGTCAAAAATCTTTGAAGCATTTATTTTTGTGAAAAAGGCTGAATTAAAGGATGTTTCATAAATGTGTCTGATTGAATTGGAGCTCACTCAAAGGTCGTGTGATGAAGGACTTTAGACAGTTCAGTTATTTTTCAGGTGGGAAGATTTTAAATAAATATAATAAATAATAAATAACAACAAAAACAAAACAACAAAAAAACACTGGCTATGGGCCAAATTGTTATTTCAAACATCTGTACTGGCCCTGAATTTAACAATCACTGCATCCTTAATATTTTATGCTAAGCTCTCCTTCTCCTCCACGACATCTCAGAGGGAAACATTTTATTTTTCACTGCTCTACATTTATCTGACAGCTTTAGTTACTCTACAGATTCAGATTATTGACACAGAATATAATCAATAATAAATGATAATTGTATGATTACAGATTAATCCACCCAGCAGAATAGAAAGTCATTATAATGAGTTACATCTTTAACAGATACTTTTGTGCTTGCAGGATGTTTGTTTGTACACTGTAGTATCACTACTTTTACTAAAGTAAGATATTTTCTTCCATCAATGATAATTCACATATTTTGATTTCAGAGACGGACGTCTTCAGTTAGAGAACAACATGTAACATGAGCAGCAGTTAAACCTTAACTGTAACTGTTGTAACTGTACGTGTGAATATTTGGGCGCTCATTACCTGCTGCTTGTTTCCTTTGCGTGTGAGCATGACAAACTGCATGGTGTCTGAGATGTCTGAGTCTGCCTCCCCGATGCACGGCTCTCTGGAGCCGCCTTTCTTCAGCTGACTCTTCAGCTGCAGAGGAATGGCCACGTCCAGCTGGTGCACCTTCACCGTCTCGCCGCTGCGCTGCTGCAGAGGACAAAACACACCCGTCAGCGAACAGGAGTCGACCTGGGATGTTTTTCTTTTCTTATTTTCTTTTACATTTTTTGTTTCTGAGGGCATCAGGGTACACAGGGTACAGGGTCGTTCAGTGTCTGAGTTTCAATGCCCATTACTGGACAAATAAAAATATACAAAGGTAAAAACTCTGTACATGGAGAGAGAAGGTTTTAATAATGATAATAAAAATGAAGTGAAACAGACTAAACAAAAATAAATAAACAGTAATATTAGTAAATATATAAAAATAAAAACATAGTGATGTAAAAATGAATTAATTAAATTAAAAAAAAAAAAAAAAAACTGGATCGTTAATCACTGAATTGATATATCGATCCTCAGACAGAGTGTCCAGAGCTCTGCCTTTCAGAGAGTTCAATGCTCTGAATAAGTGAGCGAATCATTCCAACAGCGCTCCAAATTAACAAATGGTCCAGTTTCTGCTGAGCAGAGTGCGCTGTGGTGCTCGAAGTGACTATTTACAAACACACCCAGTGTGTTTCTGAAGGAGTGAGAGAGAGCTCCAAACACAGAAAATCAGAATGTGGTTGTTTGATCTATCGACACCATGTAGGGACCAGACTTTAAAAGTAGCAACAGCTATGAACTCTCAGTGCAACACATCAGTCTCATCCTCTGTACTGGAACCATGTTACACTGCATCATCCATATCAGATATTATAAAAATAATAAATGATAGAAAAGCTGTTCAAAGATTATTCATGTTATTGAGATCACTTTAATTGTGATCTCCTCCAGTGATTATCACCCTGCCCTTTATTAATAAACGTGTCTTCAGCAGTGAGTTTACTGGACGTCGTACCTGCAGGTTCTCCAGCATCATCTTATCCAGAGCCTGAATGAAGTCCTCGTCCTCAGCACACGCCACATGCTTCAGTCCTCCGCCGCGGATGGTGACCTCCTACACACACACACACACACACACACACACACACACACACACAGGTCGTTACATTAATACTGACACCAGGGTTTATTCTTAACTATCTGTGATCAGCTCTTCTTATTGATCTCACATTGTTCTCCTCATCAGTCTCGTTCTCCTTGTTGGAGTCAGTCAGGTAGTCGGTGTTCTCCTCCTCCTCTTCCTCTCTCTCCTCCTCTTCATTCTCTGACCCCTCCTGTGGAAAAACAGTAACAGCTCATTAACTGACTGTAATCAGCCCATAAGAGTGATCAATACTTAACTGATAATGTAAAACACCAACAAGAATTTAAACCAACATGTTTCATTCAAACTTCTGATGGAAGGGTGCTTTTCAAATCTAATTCAATACTCCACACTAAAATGGGAGCACTGCTCCAGAATGTGGTCTCTGAATAACCAAACATTGTGCTCCAACAGCGCTCTGAATTTATGAGCAGTCCACTTTGTGACAGAGTGCACTGTGACCCTCAGAGTGACTCTCGGATTATAGAAAGCACCCAAAATAAAGTGTCTGTTAAAGAAGGAGAGAGCGGGGTGTGCAGCTACAGAGATAGAACAGCAATAATGTGACCATGTGACCATGAGACGGTGTATCATCTCTAGTCAACGACTCTCTGTCCTTCTGTTCTGATTTGCAGAAACAGAGGGCTGGGCGGGGACGGAGCACCTGCTGCAGCAAGCCAACACCCCGTCTGCAGTCATTTTGACTTGACCAGCGGACTTCACTACAAGCTGATTGGCTGTTGAAACAGGTGACGTGCTTTAAAACCAGCCGCCGGCCATTTGACCAGCTGAGTGTCAGGTGACACCATCAGCCAGCTTGAGCTGCTCTGAAACAGTTTCATCTCGTCATGAATCTTTGGTCTGAACTTGGATTAAAACAGATTCAGAAACCAGCTGAGCAACAACCAGGATGAAGTTTTGGATAATGAGGTCATCATCATAACAAAGGGACTCACATCCTCTTCCTGTTCATTCATTTCACTCTCGTTGCCTGACTGCTCCTCGGTCTCAGCGCCGCCCTCCTCGTCGTCATCCCCGTCGTCGTCTTCCTCGTCGAGAACCTCCCCTTCGCTCATGGCGCTGGAGCGCCCGTCCTTCTCCATGGCCAGACCTTCACCAACACACAGTACGACAGAAATTAATCTCAAACACACAGAATATTCTACATTAAAGTGACACAAACAGGCGGTGATGACAGATGACATCATAAATACCTCAGAGCCGACCGACCTGCGGAGCAGCTTCACTCAAACAAAAGCTTCAGTTATAAATAGAGAAAATATTCAGGAGGGAGTCATTGTTTCATTACAGTTTCATTTGCGTGTCCGACCTGGATGATGACAAGTGACCAATTAAAGAGTCTATTAGTGTAATTGTGATGACGACTGACGAGCAGGGAGGTGGGCGGAGCTGTAGATCAGGTCCTGTGTGATGGAGGAATGTGTGATCATGGTTAAAGTACGAAAGCTTCAACAATGACTCTACTGTGAGCTCAGGGGGCCTCTATCAGCTTCATCAGTCACTCTCTCTGACACACACACACACACACACACACACACACACACACACACACACACACACACCAGTCTAAGTACATTTAGTTATGTAATGACCTGAAATACAGTTTTGAGGTATCTGTACTTGAAGATTTCTATTAAATGCAGCTTCATACAGTTCATACTCAACATGTATTTCACAGATAAAGTTACTGATTACTCTGCAGATTAAATTTTTTTTTTAACATAGGATGAGGTTACAAACCTAAATGTGTTTAAGATTAAACCAGTGATTCCCGATCTTTATCAATATCTTTTGGACTCCTGTCTCAGTATACAAGCACGGGAGGCCTCAGTCTGTGCGACTCCTCTCTGATAGGTGGAGATATGCCCCCTTTCAGCTTGTTAGTATTGGACCTTTTTCCTGTTGACCTATTACGTCACAGACCAAACAATGGACAAACAAGTTAGCTACGGTTAGCTAGCAGCTAACTGGTACCATGGTGGACAACTTTACAGCTCTGTACATTTGGTCCGTCCAAAAAGTCACGGCTCTGGATGTAGATTTCTCCATGTTGTTACCGGCTTCTTCTTCTCTTACACATTTAATGCTATTGGACTTCCGGGTCAAAGCCCGGGGCGGAAACTGTGGAGCATGCTCAGAGCGCCTCGGCCAGTTTGGGTCTGACTGACTGTATACATGCAGGAGTCACATGATCTGGGTGTGTTAGTCCCACTGGGACTCATTCACTTTAGGACCATCTCACTCACACTGACATGTTCACATGGATTTTAAAGGTCTGACACTATAAATCACTTTTCTCTGTCGTCATGGAAACACACTGAGTGAGTTATAAGGAAGAGACAGAGCACGATTTTTGACTCAGATATTTTAAACCTTAATAGGCTAAAGTATAAAGTTTTAAATTTTCCTGCCCCTGACAAAGCTCACATTTTGGAGTGCTTTAATTTTTGGAGCGACAGCTGCACTTCATGCTGCAGGAACAGCTGGACACATGACACAAGCTGCTGTTTGTAACACTGAATGACCAGGGCCGCAACTAGCAGTTATTTTCACCATCAATTTTCTTAATTCATCATTTCATCCATAAAATGTCACAGAATAATGAAACATTTTCCAGAGCCCAAGATGACATCTGCAAATTGGTTGTTTTGTTGAACCAACAGTCCAACACCCAAAGACATTTAGTTCACAGTGATTTAAAACAAAGAAATCAAACACATCCTCATGTGTGAGAAGCTAAACCAGAACATAAAGTTGACTGATGTGATTAAATGATTATCAGTGAGTAGCTGAGGTTCACATTCCTGTGAAACGATGCATGTTAATTTTGTGATAAAGACAAATCTATTTGGGCGTGCCGCCTTAATTTAACTCATCATTCATTTTATTTTTCTAATTATCATTCCTGAAGCCTCTGCACTGACTGTGCCCTGCGATGAGTGCATGTGTCAGGTATGTGTGTGTGTGTGTGTTCCTGAGAACAGGAACCTGTCTGACAGATAAAACAGAGCGAGGAGTGACGCGGCAGGAATGCTGCTCAGCCGGGACAACAGAGAGCGGCTCAACCAGCGACACCGGCTGCTACTTAAACACTCTCACATGCCGGATACGGACAAACGTCTAGATTACACCTTCAGATATGCCCCTACCTAGCTTGACGAGCACCTCCCTCTCCAGGTCAGCGACCTGTTTGGTGGCCTCGTCCAGGGAGCAGCTGAGCCTCATCTTGGGCCGCAGCAGCTCCAGGGTGTCGCTGATCATGTAGTCGATGTCGATGGGGAATGGGTGGTCTTTGGTCCAAACATCAATGCTCTTCTTCCACCAGATGTAACGCTGCAGACACACACAACATCGTCTCGTTTATTTACCCTCATCTCACCAGAGAGGCTGTATGTGTTGCACAAACTGCACAGCTTCCTAACTTTGAAACAGTTATACTTATGTATGTATTTGTTCCAGTATTTTCTTTTACATCTTTTTCATATTTTAATTTGATTTCCTCTCAATATGTTCACTGTGTGCACCAAACACAGAGGCAAATTCATCTACTTGCCTGAAGCCAATTTCTACTTACCCCCTTACAAACTGTTTTATTTATTATAAGTTATCATATAATGACAAAGACTAAAGTTAATGTCATATTTAATCTGTCTGAATCCTCTAACACTACCCAACTAAACTCCTGAAATGCTTGCATGCACTTCAGCTCAGAAACCTTGGAAGATAGCTCACTCCTGAGCTACTTCCACCATCTGCTCCACAAAAAAGTGATGTGTTTAATTGATTTTTACCACCTGCCCAATCTGGTAAGTGAGTTGCTAGATTTACTAGCCCGATGTGGCTTTCACTGGCCCTGGGCAATTGGTCAATGCTTATTTTTGAGCCTGGCGAATGAACAAGGTGATTTTTTTGGACACAGTGAAAGTGACAGACTATCAACGTCAGTCTTATCCTTTGAAAAAGATCTTGATGAAATCGTGTGAGAAGACACAGAGGAGTAAAGACTGGGACTGGAGGTGTCCTGGGAGCAAGCGCACCTGGAAGTAGATGAGGAAACAGTCCAGCTTCCTCTTGCTGGAGCCTCGGTCGAAGTACTGCCCGCAGGTGTCGAGCAGCGTGCACACCAGGCGGATGCGGAACAGGTGCTCCGGAGGGTCCAACACGCTGGGGCTGCCGTCCTGATTGATCCCAAAGGAGATGAAGGAGAAGAGCGTGCGGAAGATGACGGCCGACTCCACCATGCGGTAGTTGTAGAGCTCGCCCAGGAACTTGGCGCTGCTGATCCGCCGCTGGTTGAACTTGGGCTGGTTGACCTGAGAACAGACAGAGAAGGAAGTCGTATTCAGATACTATGATGAAGTAGGCAGACAACACTGTTAAAATACTGTGATACAAGTCCTGCACTCAAAATCTGAATCAGAAATACAACACTGTGTGATGCTAACATGTCAGCGAGGGTTTTTAATATCTTACTGTAAAAGTCTGAACTCTTCTGTTTACTTTAAATGTCTCTGTTTCAGATGTAAAAACCATCAGCAGGGCTGGTTGAACCGGCGCTCATTCTGGGATCAGTTGGGGGCAGATATGAGACAAATGTTTTTAACAGGTCCTCAGGGCCCGAGCTGTGGATTCAACCATGTGAAACAGTTTGAAGTGTTGTGTAAAACAACATGACTTCAGACTAAGGATGAAGCCAGACGACATTCTCACGTGTCCTGCAACATGTAACAGTGTTCTTCACACTGATGACAGTAACAATGTGAACTTCCTCGTCACTCAACCCGTCAAAACTGTCAATTGAGATTAACTACTGGTTTCATGTGTCTGTCTTTGTACGTTACATCATCGTTCTATCAGCAGCAGAGAAATAAACCTGTCACATCTGTTTATCTTTAGTCAGTAAATAAAACAGTGCATATTTCAGCCACATGTTTTCTCTGTCCTTACCTCCATCCCCAGCCGGATGTCCTCCAGCACTCCGTCCACCACGTGGATGCCCACGTCCTCCTGGTAGGCCACCAGGCCAGCCAGCAGGTTGGCCACACAGTGGATGCTGTTGTACTTGACGTTCCAGATGTTGACCATGCAGCAGATGAGGTAGCTCTTCACCTCGGGGTCCTGCCAGGGCAGCTTACGCATCTGCCTCAGCACCTTCTCCGTGGTGACCTTGGACAGGTCCTTGTAGAGCAGCTTGCGGATGTACTCCTGCAGCGGGGGCCTCTTCTTCTTCACCGTCTTCTCCATGGGCGGCGGGTTGCAGTAGTAGTAGGCGTTCTCCACCATTGTCACGTACCGGGCGTCCAGATGCTGCGCCTGCTTTTTACGCATCATTTGTTCCTGGAACGCAGACGGGAAAACATCAGACTTAAGTCTTAGACTGTCCTTTCAGTGTCACTATGAAGTATAAGACTGATACTGGATTATTAAAGATAAGATAAACATTAAAAATAATTCAGGAAGCTGCAGAAACTGCCAGATATAAGCGCCCCAGTGCCAACGTAGGAAAGGTATAATGAGGCGCCTTGTTAAGCAAACATTCGAGTTTGTTTTTGTTGAGCTGGGGACAAACCTAAAAAATCTAGCTAAAACCTCAGAGGACTAGACAAACGAAACATAACGAGTGTTTCCACCAAACAGTCATGAAAAAAGTGAACTAACCAGCAGGACGCTGGTCCGCAGGTGAGAGTCGGGGGATCTGAAGAGGAAGCGGCCGCAGGTCTCCAGCAGCGTGCAGGCCATCTCAATGTGGTGATGGGTGAAATCAGACAGCAGCATCTGTTGGAACACACACACATGTTTAATATTATTATTTATTTTCTTCACATTGATCGGCTCAGAGATAACCGACAGATTATTTCTCCCACCTTGAGACAATGAAGCGTGTCGGTTTTTGAGAACATCTTGAACTTGGCCAGTTCCCCAATAAATCTGACTGTTTTGTTTTTTGTCTCAATGTTGATCTGGTCCTTCTTCCGAATCTGCAGCACACAAACAATACAACAAAATTATCAAAATGAAATCAACTTTGTAACTCAGAATATTTCCATAGAAAAACTTCCTGCTTGAGTTTTTTTTGATGCATCAATTTCAGAGACACCTGCTGCAGTATCTCGTCACAGTAAAACTCTGTTCATGACTCAACAAGAGGACGTACATGAAACCTGAAGTCTCCCTTCAGCATGGAGCAGAGGTCTTCAGCCACGTCTGACATGCAGGGATGAAGAGTCGCCACCAGACGAGAGTAGAAGGGCAGAAGATCCAACCTGCAGGAGGAGGAGATTATAAACTATGATGATAGCACCCCCTGGTGGTCTTTAAAGGTAGACTACAAGGCCAGCAACAGTCTGTGGTATTCGTCTTGTCAATAAAACTCAACCCAGCTGTAAATGTGTCTCCTAACAGGTGTCATGTGTATCTACAGCCTGATATCATCAGTGAGACACTGTGTGACTGGCCGACATGTTCCGTCATCACCGTGAACACACTGTAGTTTATTTCACACACCGTCCTGCTGACACAAACTCACTAGAGCACCAAATGTAGATTAATCCGCCACTGAAAATAGTCCCCAACAAAGGCAATATTTCTCTCTGTTTCTTTGAACAAAAACTAGAGTGAGCAGCTGTCTGAGGAAATCACCAATCAAACTATACATGTGTTGTTTTTTAAGATTTATACCTTCAGTAGGAACCAATGAGCTCGGAGCTCAGAGCCACAGACAGGAAGTCAGACAGTATTAAGACGAACTGAGACCCTGATCAAAGAGACAGAGCACTTTCTGCAGGTTGTCAAGAGGGAACTTCACCGCCTTTTTATTAAAATTCATAATTTAACTAACGAGCAGCTTCCTCTGTCTTTTTATTTTTATTGTTGCAAGGCACCCGCGATGCCTGCTCCGAATTCAACGGATTTGGCAATGAAAAAAAATACAGAAGTGGCGTGGGGCTTTTTTCTGCTCTGGCCTGAAGTTTTTTCCAACTCGAGGTGTTCAGGGCGCTCCTGCAGAAACTTGAGGTGCTCGGCGACTCAAAAGCAGCGAGCACAATGTGTATATAGTTAAGAGAACATTTTTTACATTTATTGGGCAACTGATTAGATGTGTGCTTTGTAGTTGATCTTAATTTGTCTCACTCTGAGTTACTGCTGTTGTGAGAGTTTAGTTTTCACTGAAAATCTGAAGGCAAACTTTCGTTTTTACTAACATAAAATTAAAATACTTAATTTGCTGAACATGTATGATCTTGAAATTAATTACAAAAGATTTTTCTGTATTTTGTGTATCATCAAGAATATCATTATCGCAAAAATTCTCGTTTATTATTTGATATTAATTCAGGACTTCAATCGCCTGCCCCTAATTCTGTCATGGACTCTATCGACAATAACAAAAAAGTTAAACACTGTCAGCCTCACACCTTCTTGACACAGGCGGTGTAATTAAAGAAGCTGTTTGGTCCAGAGCAGGATATGTGTGCAGTACATTTATCATCACAATACACTGAACGAGGCTGAAACATTTGTCAGTGCTGAGCAGAACACTGCAGCGTCAGGTCGTAACTCTCTGTACAAACACCTTTCACACAATCATTGATCTGCTGTTTATTATGCGGCTCTATGAATGACTGGAGCTGTTAAAAGTTTAATAAAGTTATAATCTCCACACTCATGATTCATCAGATGGATAAGGTGTGTGCAGCTTTACCTCTGCCTGGGGACAGTGAAGAGAGCTCGGACCAGCTTCCTCCTGTTGGATTTGGTGTTCATGTTCATGCAGAAGTCCATGGCGGCCTGCAGAGTCGACACAGAGCTCAGAAATTTCAACACAATAAATTCTTTACTTGTCAGCAACCTGTCAACACTCATCTGTTACTCTTTATTGTATGTCAGAGCAGCTCAGCCAGCAGAGGTCAGGTGGAAACAGACCTACAATACTACTCGAATATTATTTTGTTTATCTGAAGTCATCTAAACACAAAGTAAGCAAAGTAGCCATTTAATTGTGCCAACAATATGGACATCATGTTAAACATCATGTTTGTGTCTCCTCACCTTGTCTATGAGGTCTCTGTTGACACAGTTGGGCAGCTGCTGGATGAAGGCGTCCACGATCAGCTTCAGATGGGACCCTGTGTTCGCCTCTTCATCCTCTTGTTCTACAAAATAAAGGGTCATAACATCAGAGCTGCTCTGAACACAAATTTTTAACATGACTCAGGGAAGATTCAGACATTTCTCCGCTCTTGGCTGAGGACAGATTCTGTTGGTCTGTACTGCTGTCTGTATTCCGGCTAAATGATTTGGAAAAAATATGTAATTTCAATTATTTTTAACTCATACTGTAACTGCCATATGATTTGTGGTATTAGGGGGCATGATAATCTCTGAAGCGTTATAGTCATTTTCATTGAAATACATATTAATATGATGTGATTTTTGCAGAGATCTGAACCAAACAAAGAAGTTTTCTTGAGTCTGTAGAACATGATGTGTAGTCCAGGACTTCACTGCAGCACCACAATATCTAATTTCACAAGATATTCTTACACACATTTCACTTTTAACAAATATTGCACCGGGGGATTTTGATAAAAAATTTCAACTAATTGTTCAGCCCTAATTTGTATTATTAGTCAACAAAACTAAACATTTTCCAAAAGGTTTAATGTCTTTTATGCACCCTCTGGGCTGGGAGAAAGTGTCTGCCTCATGCGAGGGAGTTCAAGTGTCTCTGGGTCTTGTTTACGAGTGAGGATAGAATAGAGCATGAGATGGATTGGCAGTTTGGTGCGGCGAAGAGGGAGCTGAGCCAGAAGGCGAAGCTTTCGATTTACTGGTCCATCTGACTGGAGTCCAGTGACTGGAAGAATGAGATCACAGATACAAGCGTCTGAGATGAGTTTCCTCTGTAGGGTGTCTGGGCTCAGCCTTAGAGATAGGGGGAGGAGTCAGACATCTGGAGGGAGCTGAACAGTCTGGGTTTTTTTTTTTCAGTGGCGTTTTTGCCTTTATTCCTAGCATAGCTGTGGATTGACAGGAAAGGTGGGAGCGAGAGGGGATGACATACAGCAAAGGGCCACAGGACGAAATTAAACTCAGGCCGCTGCAAAGGCCTCAGCCTGTAGGGGCACACACTCTATCAGGTGAGCTGGAGGTCGTCCCAGTTCTAATATAATTCCATTTAAAATAAACTTCACACTGCAAAAACAAATCATGACCAAACAATAAAAAGGCGTAGCACAAAACACGCACCTTGTGTTCCACTAGATAAACTACATGTCATTGTTACCATGTTAACTTTACCGTCACATCTCTCAGTATTTACCTTGCTCATCCAGCAGTTTCTTGGCCAGTTCTTCGTTCTCTGCCTCGTCTGGTCCCTCCAGCTCCAGAGGTTCGTCTGTGATGTCCAGAGCCTCCAGCTCCAGCTCCAGCTCCTCTGTGGTGCTGGCCGAGTCCTTCCCCTCTCTGCTATCTGAACCACACAGTGACAGTAAGAATGAACCTCTGAGTGAATCTCTTTCCTCATCTGTCTGTGTCATTTATATTAAACATACCTTTGCCATCTTCCTTGTCTTTGCCCTGGCCGCTCTTCTCGTTGTCTTTGAAGAGGATGGCGGGGACGAACGCCTTCAGGTCCACCAAGTTCTCATAGAAGTTTCGAGCGTCTTCGTCCTCCCAGATCCCTCCTTCCAGGTCGTACTCTCCGGGCTTACCAGGGGTGAAGATGTCAATGCCTGGGCCATGCTCTGAGAGAGCAGAGACAAGACGATGTTACATACATAAAAACAAATGTCATCCTTAAAAGACGACTTTCAATGTATCTGTAATTCTTGTGAAGACAGGAGACGCACCCTCCTGCACGGTCTTGTCCTGAGGAAGCTCTGGCATGTTTTCATCCAGCAGATCAGCCAGAGACTGAGTGTTCGCCAGCAGCTTCTGGTAGGAAGTGGCAAACTCTTCATACTGCTTGTGTCTGTCTTCACTCAGCTCCCCTTTGGAATGTAGGATACGCCTGAGGAGGAAGAGGAGATGTTAGGAGGTTTCATAGTGGTAAACATCAAAAAGAGACGATGGAGCTGACAGTGTTAACGTCACCTGTTCTGCCTCTCGGTGTTCTGCAGCTCACGATGGTCCTTCTTCAGGTGTTTGGTGAGTGACGTGAAGTACTCCCTCAGGAGGTTCTGGAAGGGCTGCTGTTTCTCCGTGCTGATGATCTCGCTGGGAGGGAAGGTCAGGCCGAACTTCTCAGCTGCCAGTTTCACCTTTCTGGGCAGCAGACCGGCGATGTCGTCTCCACAGTGCTTACAGAAGCTGATCACCACCGACACGTGTGTGTGCGTCTCCCTGTCGGTCCCGATAATGTTCTTCAGCTGCTCGTAAATGAGCGAGAGCCCCTCTTTGTCGGTGAAGAGGCCGACGATGGTGAGCTCGGCTATGAAGCGCAGGTCTGTGCGCAGCTTGCTCACGTTGGGCGCCTTGTCCTCCTTCCTCGCTTCAAAGTGCTTCTTCCACGCCTGGAGGAGTAGCGGAGCGAACTCGGCGTAGCGCTGGTGGAAGAGGGAGCACAGGTGGACGGCACAGCCCACATCAGAGATCTTCAGCTTGGCCTCCACCACGGAGCTCACGGCCTCGCCGATGTACTTGCTGAGGTTCAGTGAGGCGAAGTCGTTGGACAGCGAGTCTCGCTGCTGTTCAGTGAGCGTACGCAGCTTCTTCACGAAGGCGGTGTTCTTTTTAAGGCTGGAGTCCAGTCGGCTGAAGAAGGCCTCCTCGGGTCGACCCTCCTGGGCGTTCTGGTTCTTACTGCGGAGGTCCTTCCTGCACTGATGGCGCTCCCAGGCCTCCTGGTGCAGCTGATGCCCCTCCTCCTTTTCCCTGCAGACATGAGGTGAAATGGAGGAAGATACATGATGAAGACTACAGTAAAAGAGACGCTAATGACACTGGGTTTGGATTTCATAGCAGCCATGTTATTGGTGCACAGGCAGTCAAGATGCAGGAAACATAAAGCAACAGTAAATACATCACTTCCTTTTAGGGCCTTTTCTGACAAGGCGTCCGTCCTGACATCAACATGCTGTTAAACATTAAACATGTGTGATTTCTGTGATCCATAAAACCCAGACAGAACAGAGGAATGTGACAATAAAAATGGAATCATTTGGAAAGAGCCGAGCACTATGACATCTGCCAAAATCTGGATACTGGGTCCAGCTGCACAAACAACTTAAGATTTTCCTTAAAGCCTCGTTAAGGTTTCCTCATAATAAACTTGGTTGCACAAAACATTCTTCTCCTTAAGTTTCCTTAAAATGCTCCCCGAAGTATTTCTGGTTTTCTCCTTGTGTTGGTCTTATACTTAAGGAATCCCTAGTCCATTACACAAAAGACCTTAGCAAAAATACTTAAGGTACCTCTGACTCCGTCTTAACTGCAACATGACTGAGTTTATGGTGATAAAAAAAAAAAAAACCTTATGTGCCCGAAAAGCGTGTTCTGCGACCAGGAGAACTTGACGGTTACACCTCTGATTTTACACTTCAGATTTGACTGGAATCATTTTCGTTACAGTCGTTTTCTGGTATTTGGGATCAAATTTACTTTGTGGTTTGTTCTTTCTATGATTGTATTTCTCCAGAAGTTTAATCTTTTCCTCCTCTGACCAGTACAGTTTTCCTGTCTTCTTTTCTTCTGACATTTTTTCACTATCGATCAGTCGACTCTGAGACGATAAGAGGCGTCACAAGAGTCAGTCTGAGCAAACAAACAACCTCCATGGAAACTTCTACAGCTGCAAAATCTCTTTGGACAGAGTAAATCAGTTTTTTCTTACAAACAAAACCTTTTAAGGGATTCTGTGTAACTGTGTAGGTCCCTCAGCTGGGGAGAAATTAACCCTTAAGTGTCATACTTAAGGAGAAAACTCCCAGGGCTTTCCCTACCATTGTAAACATTTATTTCCCACAGCGCCTAAGCTGAGTGAAAAGACCATGCTGGACGATGCTGCCATGTTTGGGTGGTTTTGGTGTAATTTATGGGTACGCTGCTTCTGTCCTCTGCTCCGGTGTTGTCTTTCAGTGAGGGCGGGGCTCAGACACAAACACAGCAGGGCCAGTAAATATAATCAGCCAGGTAATCAGGAGAGTGCTCAAAAAGTGAACATTTCAGTTATATAACCTTCCAGACACTGCTTCAGAAGCAACATCACTAAAGCTGTATCTGTTCTTCCTGCAGAGACTTTGTTCTGCTCTGCTGTGTCTGTCTCCAACTTTAGCGGCTGCTGGTTTGACCACAGAGATGCCAGTGAGGGCAAATTTGACCGCTGTCTTTTTCACAGTCAGCCAAGCTGGATCAAATCCTCCCGCTCTGCTCTGGTCATCCTGAGAGGCGTCTGATGTTTCTGCGTCATGCTAACCATCACTCACGTCTGCGTGGTCAAACCAGCTGCAGCTAAAATTAGAGCGCCTTCGTATTCTGACCTGTAAATGCAGTGAAACGGACCAGGCGTCCACTTACAGTGTAAAAGGCCTACATATATGGGAATAAGATTAACTGGATTATATTCACAGGGACTTTAAAACCTGTTACTGACATCTATAATAATGAAGAAATCCAACTAAGCTGTGAGGGAACTTCCTTTACTCTTTGACAGTGGGTTGCTGAGAGTGAACATTGTTGTTGGACCCTGCAGTCACGAGGAAGACGCCCTCTGAGAGCCGAAGTCATCCAAAAACAGAGGAATTTGAGTGACATGAAGCTCAGATGTGAAGCAATTTATTTCACAAAAGGTGGTCATATTGACATGTGGATCAATGTTAGCCAGTCTGTGTCCATCTGTGGGTCCAACCACAGGATATAGATGATAGACTAACAGATGGATGGACACCTGTACAGATACCTTTCCTCTGATTAAACAGAGAGATAAATATCTACACACATCTATCATCAATCTATCACAGAGGACAGGAGAAGAAAATATAATGTCCACACAGACTGTGTATCTGTCCATGTGTTGATGGGTGAGAATGAGGGATGTGCATAAGTTTGGATATCTGTGGTCAACAGATCTATAAACAGGATCAACCTGTAGTATATATATAGGCAGAAACGGACTGAATTAATTGTGTCAAACAGATTTTGACTTTGAACTTTCGACTATCAGGTACAGAATCTGACGCTCACTGACTTTAATGTTTATTTTACAGATGGGTGTCTTGTAACGTGTCCTTGAGTGCTCTGAAGGGTGCTTAAATAAAATACATTATTATCATTATTAACTGTAAACTTGACTTACTTGAGGAGAGCTGCCTCCTCCTCACGCTGTCTCTTGGACTCCTCCTCCTGTAGCTTCCTCTCCTGCTCCTCCTGCTGTCTCTTCTCCTCCTCCTCTTTCTTCTTCTGCTCCTCCTCCGCTTTCTGTTTCTCCTCCTCTTTCTTCCTCCGCTCCTTTTCCTCCTTCTTCTTCTTCTCCTCCTCCAGACGCTTCCTCTTCTCCTCCTTGCCGCCGTCTTTTTTCCCACTCATCTTGGCCTCGTCTTTCGCTTTGTCCCGGGCGGACGCTGGTCGTCTCTCACCGTCTCTGTCCTTCTCTTTTTCCTTGTTGCTGAAGCTGCAAACGTCTTTCTCGTCCATGTTTACTGAGCGCTTGCGTTCAGCAGGCATACTAGGGGAGACCACAAGAAAGTTATTCATGGAGAATCCAGATTCTTTAAAGACTCATCGAACCATCTGTAAGAATAAATACTCCGTCTGTTGAACAATAGAAAACATATTTAACCCTCTTCCTAATCATCCTATCTCAAATAAAGGTGGTGGACAGAAATGTCTCCTGCTGTCTCCTTGTTTAACAACGTTTCGTTTTCGTTTTCGTTTTATTAAGGATCCCCATTAGTCTCCACCGTAGTGGAGACTATTCTTCCTGGGGTCCAGGCAAGATACATTACAGTGCAAACATAAAATGACATACAGCGTGGTCATCAATCCTAAAGTAAAATATACAAGCATAGAGAATGCAATTTACATTAATAGTATAATAACGAAGACAAAGAGAAAAACCAAACAAAGAGTTCATCAGTCAAAAACCTAATCAAATTTGATATCTTTTTTGATTATTGCTATCTTAAGTCTCTTTTTGAAAACAAATTTATTTCTGATAATGGTCAAGTGTGGTGGAAGCATATTCCAGTATGATATGGCTCTGTACATGACCGTTTTCTTAAGTGCGTTGGTTCTGGGCTTTGGTAAAGCAAAGTTACTACTTAGTGCTTGCCTAGTATGATACTGATGTCTTTCACTTGCAGGTACTGAATTAACGTGAACACAACTTTTAAACTTCAATATCAGTTTTATGGTGTACACTGATGTTTCTTTCAGTACTGTTTTCTTTCCAAAATTACTCAAAAATATTACTGTTGTTACGATATTTTACTTGTATTTTACAAAAAGAGAAAAGACATCTCTTAAAATCAAGTACAGCCATGTTCATGAAACAACTTCAGAGATGGTTGAAAAATCTTTTCAGTGCAGCAGATTGATTTTTAAAATAAATCCAAGTATTTTAATCTGAACATACCTTCACAGTTAAACAACGTTAAACAACTTCCTATTTTTCAAAGATCAGCTGGTGTTTGTTTTCCAGAGAGAAAAAGGATGGATGTGACCCAAATGTAACGGTGACGAGAGGCACAAACCTGGACTGTTTGTGTGTATGACATGGAGTAAATTTTTATAGTCTAATATTCTCACTTTGTATTCATATATAATTTTGTATGTGTTTTTTTTTTCCCTTGTCGAGCACTTTGTGATCTCTACTTTTGAAGTGTTATATAAATAACTGTTATTATTATGTAGTTTACATAGTAGTTTACATAGTAGTTTTATGTAGTTTCTCAAAGGCTCCTTGGAGTGGAGGAATGGAGCTAAGTACATTTACTTCAGTACAACTTCAACATACTTGTACTTTATGTAAGTATTTTCATATAATTATATGACATACTTCTCCTTCTCCTCCATCTCAGAGGTAAATATTGTACTTTTTAACCGCTCTACATTTGTCTGACAGCTAAAGTTTCCTCATGTCCACTGAAAACCATGTATCTCCCTGACGTGCTGATGTTAAAGGTTTGTGATCAACTGAAGGATGAAGGTAGGTGGTAAATACGTATGTGGTCTTGTGCAGAGGCAGGTTTTATGTAGGAATGTGGTTGTTACAGTGAGTTAGATGAATCTACAGCTTACCAACAGGTTAATGCAGGTATAAAGTAAAAAGACAGCATCAGATGCGGTGACAGGTATCAAGATTGGTAAATTTCACACAGAAGAGTTCGACTCATTTTGAACAACAAAAAAATTCAAGGATGGAAAAATGAAATTAGATAACATATTTGTAACAATTAGGACCTCGTAAATTCAAATTTAGGACCAGTTAATGACTTTTAAGGCCTCATATTTATATAATTGAACTGAGGACACTTTAAGACTGCAGACACATCGCTACAAACACATGATCTTATAGAATATGATGCAGTGCTGAGGATTAAACTGTGTATAAAGGAGTTAAAATGAGCTCAACGTGAAACGTGCAGCAGGAATATTCATCAAACACATCACACAGAATAGGAAAACATTTAACCGCAACATACAGGTACATGTTGATGACACCAGCTTTTACTTCAGTAAAGTTTTGACTGCAGGACTTTAACTTACAGTGGAATATTTCCACAGTGTGGTAGCAGCAGTTTTACTGCAGTGTAGGATCTGAATACTTCTTCCATCACTGTTGATAATACAGTAAATACATACAATATATACATTTAAATAATAAAGCGAGAAACTCGATAAAGGTATCATTTAATAAAGTGAACCACAGTCTGATTCTCCACCCGTTCACACTGACACACACCCACACAGCAGCGCCGCTGCAGACAGCGTCTGTTAGCCACCTAGCCTAGCTGTTAGCTTGGTTAGCACGTTAGCTCTCATTTAAATCAGTGCAATGGAGGACGAGTCACTTTCATGTTGGCTGTTAAGAAGACAGTCCGTTTCGCGGCCACATCAAGACGCTGTCACGTTTTAAATGTGAGCATAAATTAATAACGGAAACAGAGTTAGCATTAGCACAGCTAGCGCCGTTAGCCACCTGACTGCACGCTCAGAAACGGATGTAAACAAACGTTTTGACAGCGTCAAACTGACAGTTAGTGTGTGTTAACTCCTCACTGTGACATCTTAAAATCATACACACCATAAATACACGTTTAGCTGCTCTAATTTTCGTGTAAATATCACTGAAACATGAAAATGTTTACCTGCTAGTTGTAGCATAACAAACATCGGTCATTACCGTTGGTTTCCGTGTGAACAGCGGAAGGACCCCTTCACGGTGTTTCCACACATTCTGCCTGACTGAAAATAAAATAATCATCGTCTAACTCCTGTCACATTTCTCAACGTAGAAACTTCATTCAAACGCCAAAACA
This sequence comes from Cephalopholis sonnerati, assembly GCA_019142605.1. Classification (NCBI taxonomy): domain Eukaryota; kingdom Metazoa; phylum Chordata; class Actinopteri; order Perciformes; family Serranidae; genus Cephalopholis; species Cephalopholis sonnerati. Next base: position 1,380,556 of record JAGQAX010000022.1, on the reverse strand, counting down.
TTCAGCTCAGTAAGGACATGCGTGCTTATATCTTTCTCATTCATACTTTCCCAAATATTCAGCGTTTTTCTGGATTTTTTTCCCCGTTCAAATTAATGGAAGGACTTTTAAATCTAACATGAATTCAAGTTTGTTTTCTCCAAGCATCTTCAGCTCAATGAACTTTAGTTTTGGGGTCAGTATTAAACTGAGATCTCCTCTTCTGTTATCAAATCAGTCAGCTGTGACAGAAGGTGTGGTCCAGTGTCTGGTGGAGAGGAAACATTTATAAAATTAAATCTCTGTACAGTCTGTTTTTCCAACTACCACAGCATATCTACCTTCTTTATCTACACTGCAGGTTTGTTTTAGGATTCAGAAAGTACAGCCACACCCCGTCAGACTGAGCTGTGTGAACTGTAACATACCTGGCCTTTAGTTATTGTCTTTAATTTCTCAATCATTTAACAGACGATTGGGAAAAGGCGAAAGAGGGAGAAGATGATTTCAAATTTTATATGGAACAAAAAAAGGGAGAATTAAATTTAAACTCGTGCAGAACAACAGAGAATAAGGTCTAGGTGTGCCAAACCTGCAAAATTATTTTTCACGACACTCATTCTTACAATAAAGACGTGGATGACGTTCATATAGAAAACAAAATGGCTACCATATCAGTTAGTACCCTGCCATTTATTGGAGAAGCAGCAGTGACAGGAAGTGTAGGAGAGTGAAGGTGTGGCAGACACAATCATGGACTGGAAACATCAGTGCAAAGCTTTTAAAACTGACCATGAGCGTGAGCTCCTCATGATGTAGAACTATCCCATTCTGTGTACCAAAGAAACCTTAAACACAGAAGTTACTTCAATGTAAATAAATACAGTAAATCTCTGTAAACAGCGTATAAGACAGCCAAATTACCCATGATGCAGTGGGAACTGCAGCTTTTCACTGTAACAACAGGCTGCAGTATTTTACTGTGTGCTATGTGGTAAATAACTGTAGAAAGTACACAGATGTCTAAGAGTGTACACATCTACAGACATCATGGCGTCACCAGAAGTCTGAGTGCTTTTTGTTTTCACGGGAAATTTTGATGTGTGGCTGCTAACGCCAACAAGTACTGAGCAAGTATCGATACGAGTCATTGATATGTACTGCCTACTACAGGTACTACAGTACTACAGGTACTGAGCACTGTGTGTGTAATATTGCGTGCTCATTGGTTGGAAGGTGTGACCTCACAGCTTTCCGTCCACCACATGCTGCATTAATCTGGACAAAATAAACACACTTGATTCTGCAGGTCAGAGTTCCTTGGTGGCGTTTGTGAGAGTGACGTGTTAGAGGTGGTCAGAAAGTTACATTACATCGTGTCACATCGACAGGCAACGCTTACGACAGCTTCAGTGATCTGCAAAGCCAAGACGGCGACAGCATATGTTTATTTATTTAATTATTTATCTTGTTTTATTTATTAATTTAAAGCTTCATTGATGGAATAATTTGGCAACTTGAGGGGAACAGAACACGTTAATTTATAAATGCAAATGGTGCAGAGGTACGACTGTGTTTGGTTTCAGAAATGAAGTGTTCACATATGTCTGAGCTGTGTTTGAGTGTTTTTATCAGCCTTTATTATCAGTGTGATGAGTAATCACATTACATCAACAGCAGTAACAGAGACTGTACTAAAGTGATGGTTTTATTTATTCAGGTCAGTTTCATTGGAGGCTCTTGTGTCTGACTTGAGTTTACTTTGACTCCACCACAGAGGGAAATATTGTACTTTTAACTGCAGCACATTTATCTGACAGCTTTAGTTACTTTACAGAAAACAAGTTTAACTATGATGCATTATTGTAGATTAAAGTACAAACACAATATAAATTTACCAAAAGTGCTGCTTGCAGTTATTTAGAAAAACATTAATGCAGCTATTTTAGATTTTTCTGCATTATGAGAAGTTTTGCTTTTGATTCTTTAAGTACATTTTGCTCTTTTGCATGAGAAACATTTTCAATACAGGACCTTTACTTGTAGCGGAGGATTATTTTATTGCAGTAATGATGTTTTTAAATGAGAAAAGATGTGAATTCTTCCTCGACCACTGACACATGCACCAGTAGCAGTAGTGACAGCAGTAGTAGCTGTACATGGGGCTTTTATAACAAAATTAAGGGATGTGACTTTGATTAAACAGCTGTTACAAACCAACTGAAGCTGAAATGTGATTTAATTAGAATTTAAACAGTTGAAACTAAAGTGGAGCTTCAGAGAAACACGACAGAGTCTCAGTGAGGTCGTGTTACAGCAGCTCTCTCTCAGATTTTCCTCCTCAGGAGACGACAAATATCTTTAAACTCACTCTTTCCAACTCATTCATTCATGTGAGAGTTGCTCTCTGCAAAGCCACACTGAGTGTGTGTGTGTGTGTGTGTGTGTGTGTGTGTGAGAACAAGGGATGCTGTTGTAGCTTTATTGACACAGTGTGAGTGACACACACACACACACACACACACACACACACACACACACACACACACACACACACACACAGGGCGTTACTGAAAGCTGCACAGAGGAGCCTTGTCACAGTTCAACTCCATGTTCGGTCGGTGTGTTCATAATAAGTGAAACCATGTTCTGTATAGCGTCTGCACCTACAGCAGGTTTATTGACTCGTTACTGTTACAGTTTAACTCGAGGTGAGCCTGAACATCTCGTGTCTGCAGGGCTGAAGAGTAACTCGGTACTGGGTACTAAGCTGATGATTTAACAGCTGAAGAAGAGCTCAGCAGACTTTGACGGATCACACACAGTATTTAAGGAGGACTCGATCGAGGAGAATCACAGCTCCACATACAGAGTGTAACGCTGTGTTACTGTCCACAGATTCTGAGGGTGTCCTCGCCTGTGTGTCCCTGTCTTTAACCCAAACAGTGTTCCCTTACAAGTCACTCCAGGTCCCCAAATTCTGTCCTGATCTCTGGCTGTGTGAGGTTTCTATTGGTTACTCTGAATCACCTCCATTGTCTCTGACAAAACACACAGATCTATAAAGAGACTCTGGTCTGTGGAGCCTGAGACACAGGGCCGTCTCCCCTCCTCTTAACCTTGGGAACTATGGCAACAGAGCCAGCTAGGAGCCCTTATCTGGACAGCTGGACTCCCTCTGTCACAACTGGGAGACAGAGATGTTTTTATACAAGTAACATTCATACTGGTTCAAATAAACAATCTGATTGTACTTCCTATCTTTGCTGAGAAACAGTTGTGTGTCAAAGGAATTAAAGGCCTGTTTCATACAGACATGATGAGCTCAGTGATTTAATCCAATAATAGCCCGGGCTACGAATAAAAGTTTTACAGTATTTCTGGTTTACAGGAATGTACAATGCAAGTATTCCAGGCTCTGGGCTGTTGGAGGGGTCGGACCCTGAGGCTGAGAGTCACTGGACTGAGCTGTATATAAAGATGTTTAAACCACTGGAGCTCCATCTGAAGGTTTTTGTGCATTGCTTTGATACTTTAGCTGATAAAGCTTCTGTACTTTTACTGAAGTAAATGGACTCCTCTCGTATAGCTCCTTCCTAGTCTTCAAACCATTCAAGGCGCACACTGGTGACCGAGGCTACCTGCTACTTAGTAAGCATTTACAAGCTCTCACACACCAATCGGAGTTAAGTATGTTGCCCATGGATACTTCGACATGCAGACTGGAGGAGCCGGGGATGGTACCGCCAATCTTCTGATTAGTGGACGACCCACTTGGCCTGAATACAGGACATTGACTTTGACTTTTTTCAATGAATGCATTGGTAGTTTTACTTTAACATCCCATATCGTGAAAATGTGTTTAGCTTGTGTTTTGTGCTCGTTATAAAGTAAAATAAAAACTGTGACAATCCTCCAAAAATCCCCCCAAAACTACACCAAGCCTCCCAGCTTTACAAGCCAGCAAGAATCTGATCCAGTGTCTATGTAGAAACTGGATAACCAAACATCGCTGAGATAAAAATGTGCATAGCCCCGCCCTCTTTCCAGCCAGGTGTGTCACTGACAGAGATGAGTCCAGGAGCAGCCAGGGGGAAAACCAGCCTCAAAATGTGCATCATTCCTGGCTGCATGCATCCCATCACTGCCCAGCCTTCCAAAAGATAAAGATATCAACAGGTGGATGGGTTTTTATTTTTGGTGACTTGTCTCGACCCGTCCTCAGTCAGTGTTTGTGGGTACGTACAGCACATTTTACACCAGAGCACTGAAGAAAGGCTCAACTCCAACAATCTGTAGTAGTTTCTGAACACTTCCTCCTCCCCTGCACGTCTGTATCTGTGGAGAGTCTCCACAGCCAGTGAACCAGCAGAGAAACACACAGCTGTGATGTCAGCACATCAGGTTTTATTCAGCAGACTGAGAACGTTCAACACAGTGAAGTAAAAAAGACAACAGGGAGAGCTTTGCACCGAAGATTCAGACCTACTGAGTGCGCTCAGTTTGAACCTCTGTACTGATCCAGTTAGACTCTGACCCATCTGACCCGTCCCTGCTACATCCTGACAGAGACGCTGCGTCAGACCGCCTCCTGAAATGTTTTCTCAAATAGAAAATAAAAAGTAGAAATAAAATGTGATAAAATCCTCATGACAGTCAGTCCTGTAAAAACTGCTACAAATAAACGAAAAACAGAGAAGAAAATAAATAAAAATGACAATGAATGAGACCGTAAACACTTTAAAAAAAAGAAAAACTTATTAAATCATCGACGACAAAAAAAGATTGTGAACCAACAGTTTGTGTTTCTGCTGTTTGATTTAAAGACTCAGTGAAATCAGTCTGTTGCAGAGAAATCACTGCAGTGGATTCACTCACAGGGTGAATCCGGATTTGATTTACACACAGCTTGTTTGAACAAACCAAAAACCCTCTGTCAATACAGACTGATAGATATTTTCAAACACTACCGCTGGTCTGAGAATCAAACAGCAGAAACACACGAAGTAATGCTGCAACGTCAGAGTTTTAAACTTCAATACAACACTGGTATAAAAAAATAAAATAAAAAAGATTCCTCTTTTGATTTCACGGCAAAAAGACAAAAAGTCCTCAGCTCATTTGTTCATCACCAACCTGCTACAGAGGAAGTCAGTGAACACGCCTTCGGTCTCATGTTTGGTTGGTTGCTGGAGAGAAAGCTTTAACAGAGCAGGTGTTGATCTTCTCCATCTGTTCCTCCTCAGGTTAAAACTCTGACTGCAGATCTGCTTGTTTTATAGCTTCAGTACTTTGGATGCTATCAAATATATAATTCATGGAGAACGTTTCGTTTTAAACACGTGGTATCGTAAAAATATGAAAGTACACACACTGAGGATGGAGTACCGTGTTGAAATGCTGCTGTTTTTTCTGCTCGCAGAAAACTTTATCGTTTTATTAACCCTCTGAAACCCGAGCAAACTGGCTTGATTTATTTCAAAAACATGGGAAGAAGGCAGCGAGCAGCCGAAGCAGAAATGACCCAAAACACACGCAACAAAATCAGTAAACAGAGAAAATTAAAAACAAGAAATTCAGTTAAAAGAAAAAAGTTAAAAACGAACATAATTTTAAAATGTCATCATAGTTATCTTTTTCAGTAGTTTTTTAAAATTTTCTAAATCTATTAATTTTTTGCAATTGTTGGGACATTTCTCAGCGACTTGAAAGACAGCACAGCGATGTGCTCAGAGTTTGAAGGGTTAAATATTTGTGAAAGGCATCAGCACAAGAGAAGTGACGTTGCTCCAGGTTTCAAAGGGTCGCTCATTATTATATCGTTTTGACGGCAGTGTGTGCGTCCAGCAGCAGATGAAGGTTTGATGCTTTGCTCGAGGCTCTTTAACAGAGTCTGTCCTTTAACTCCGCCCACCCTGCCATGACACAGTCCTGCAGTCCCCTTTTGATTGGTTACTGAGTGTATCGGAGGTCGACCAATCTGGGAGAAAACCTGCATCAGTCTGCGTGACAGCTGTTTGACAAAGTGTTCTTTTATCTGCTTTGGATGAAACACAGATGGTTTAATTTTTAATGATCAAAGCTTTTCATGTCGCAGCCGCCGCCGCCGTGACGAGCTCCAGTTTCTCTTACAGACAAAGACCAGTCGGAGGAGAGTGAAGAGCCGACAATGTGTTGACATATCGGAGAACCATGACGACAATCTTTACTCTCCTGAAAAGTACTCATAAGAAAATAAAATATATAAAGAGGTCTGTGCAGCCGGCGGCCGGTCAGCAGTCTGTGCAGGTGATGGACAGGTGAACCGGCCTATGGTCTCTGAGCCAGCCGGCTCTTCCCCTCCTCCTGCTCAGCCAGTTTGAAGTGAGTGTAAGACAGGATGCCTGCCAGAGTGCAGAGGATCCCCAACGCCTGAGACAGAGACAGGAGGACAGACGGTAAGACGGGTGGACAGGAGACAGGGTTTAGAGACGTGACTGAAGACAGACAGTTGAATCGTCAGAGCTGCACAGCTGACTCACCTGGTTCAGTGACAGCGGGTCATGGAAGAGCAGGTATCCTCCAACCAGAGTGATGCAGAATTTAAAATGACCAAACATGTTGTAGCTGCAGACGGGAGTCAGGAGAACAACAACACATCTTTAAATTATTTCCTGAGGACCTCAAGGAACCCTTAATAAACTCCCAAGACTACCTGAAACCCCTTAACTCCCCAAGAAACTTCAGCGGGGAGAGCAAATACCTCCTCAAGAAGTTCAAGTCAACCTCCTGACAAAGAAGACCAGATTCCCTTAGACACAGAAACTACCTGAAGAACTTCTACAAACCTTTAAACAGAGCAAGATAGCTCTTCACAAACCTCTCAAACTTCCCTAAGCAGCCCACAGACCCTCAAGGAGACCACAGACCCCGTCTGGGAAAACCAAAGACACCTTCAAGGAGACCAAAAAAAATCTTCTCTAGAAATTCTGAATCCCTTTTCAAGAAACCTGAAAGTTCTTCAAAGAGAAGAGAAGAGCTGTCAAACCTCCTGCAGAAAACCAAAGACTCCTCAAGCAGACCAGAACTCCCCAAACCCCTTAAGTCCCCAAGAAAAAAGACCAAAGGTCCCTCAAGAACACAGGAAATCTTCTCTAAAAGTTCTGAAACCCTTGTCAAGTGACCAAATCCGTCAACCCTCCCGGACAAAGCCAAAGACAACTTCAAGAAGACCAGAAATCTTCTGTAGAAGTTCTGAAAACCCTCCCAGAGAAAACCAAAGACACCTTTAGGGAGACCACAAACCCCCCAAAGAAACCCTCAAACCCCTTAAATCCCCTAGAAAGAAGACCAAGGGCTTCCTCAGCAATACTAAAAATCTTCTCAGGAAGTTCTGAAACCCTTGTCAAGTGACCAAATGTGTCAACCATCCTGGAGAAAACCAAAGACAACTTCAGTTCTGACAACCTTTTCAAGAAACTAGGAAGTTCTTCAAAGAGCTGTGAAACCTCCTGCAGAAAACTAAAGACCCCTCAAGGAAACCAGAAGCCCCCCAAACCCCATTAGTGCCCAAGAAAGGAGACCAAAGACCTGCTTATGAACACCAGGAATCTTCTCTAAAAATTCTGAAACCCTGGTCAAATGACCAGAAAGCTCTTTACAAATCTGTCAACCCTTTCAAGGAGTCCAGAACTCCCCCTAAACGCTTTAAATCCCCACAAACCCAGCAGGACCTTTTCACGAAGCCCTCACATCGGCCCTGAAGAACCTGGAACCTGACAGACCTGTAAAAACCCTGGAACCCTGTTAAACAACGCTCAGACCGCAGAGGTCTGTTTGTATTGGAGGATACGTGACGGCCGAGGTGTTTCCAATGATCCAGTAGATGGACAGGTTGACCAGGAACGCCACCACACCCGAGAACAGCACCGTCACCTAGGCAACAAGAGGAGAACACTGTCACCTTGGCAACAGGACAACGTACAAGATCATCCCAATAAAAGTCTGGAGCCAGAGGCACCAGCTGTGATGTAGAGTCTGACCAGAGCCGGCAGAGACCAGGGGCCAAAGATTCCTCCGTCTCCAGTCAGCGGTTCAAACAGAGGGACGACACAGAGCAGGAAGCCTGAGGACAGAGGAGCCTGACAGACAGGACCCAGGTCAACATCACCCTCGTTACATCACATTATATATTCATGAAAACAGGATACTGTCACAGTGTCAGCGTGACATGGTACTGTCAGTCACAGGGTCGATGCTGAGTGATGTCACAGAGCTGATCTGTCTTGACTTGTTTCAGAGTCACTGAACGCAAACTTTAACAGTGTCAAGTCAAGTCCCAGGTCAATATCAACAAGTCCCAACTCAAGCCCCGGGTTTAAGGCCAACAAGTTAAGGCCCAACTTAAGGGGAACAAGTCCCAAGTCAAGGTTCAGGTCAAGATCAGTAAGTCAATAACAGTGTCAGCAGAAAGCTTCAGTCAGCGTGACTCAGTCGATGTTTGCTGTGCAGGAGAAAACAAACTTATCAGCAGATACTGACCCTTGTGCCCATCACAGTAATATTTGCAGTTACAGTATTAGTATTAAATTATTAGTCATACCTGATAATACAGAAGCTGCATGGAGTTCACCTGGAGCTCATGTTGTTTGGCCCCCACCCACTGAGAGAGACAGAGAGATTTTATCCTTGTTAATGTCACAGAAGTCACTTTGTCATTTCCTGTCTCTGACGTGTTTCCTGTCAGTGTGTATATTTACTCACCACTTGGTAAAGTGACGTCACCAGAACTCCCAGTGATGCAAACACCGTCCCCAGCAGGTTGAACCGCACGTCAAAGTAGGAGTTCAGTATCACCCCTAATGTGATGGGCACCTGGAGACACAGACAGAGACACAGACAGAGACACAGACAGAGACACAGACGGAGACACAGACGGAGACACAGACAGAGACACAGACAGGTACAAGGTCAAATCAACAAAACACCGCTCACATTTCATCACAACATCATTACAGTACAAAGCATGACACCCCCGACCCTCCAGGGTTCAGGACCCTTACTTTGTGGTCACACCAAACAGGATGAGAATTTTCACGTCGTCTAGAACATTTAATGTTGACTCGCTTCATACGCACAAATAACCTGCACCATATGTGTGAAATCACAAGTACACGAGAGCCCAAAAGACGTGAAAAGGCGTCATACATCCCCAGAGGATCTCAATGTTGGATGGTTATTGCAGCGCGAATCGGTCTGAAGTTCAGATCTTCTCTCTCTAAAGAATGTGCCTATGACGCTAAATTACGCTACTTACATCATTCGTGCTGATTAAGTCGTGCCATTTGCGTCACATCGACCCCGTTCATGGTGCTGCCTGCTGGGAATTTGTGTCTAAACACATCTTTACACTGACTTTATATGTAATTCATTCGCGCAAATTGTTTTGTGCTCGGTGTGAATAAAACAATTGCAATGCAAATTTTCGCGTGAGTTTAAACGCTAGAGGATTTTGTGATAACTCATTTGATACGTGTGTGGAATTGTGTGCACAGAGGTGCCCAAATGACGTGAAAAGGCGTCATACGTCATCCGTCCCCAGAGGGTCTCAATGCTGATTGGCTATCGTGGCGCAAATCGGTCGCTGAAGGTCAGATTTTTCAACTCTTGCGAAAAAGCATGTGATGCGAAATCATGCTACTTAATTTGCATCATTCGCATTGCGTACATCGCAACGTGGGAATTTGCTTCTAATCGCGTCTGTACACTGACTTTACACATAATTCACTTGCTGTATTTGTGCCTGGTGTGATGGGATGCAAATTTTCACATCGTTTGCAAAAGTTTGAACGTTAAAATATTTTGTGTTGACTCGCATCATACGCATGTGAAAACAGTGAATCTATGAATGAACTTGCGCTTGTACGTCCTCGGCGTCACACGTCCCTGGAGGATCTCAGCCCAAATCGATCACTGAAGTTCAGATTTTTCAAGTCTCACAAAAAAAGTGCATGACACATAATCGTGCTATTCGCTGCATTCACACGGCTTACTGTGAATCTTTCACGTCACATCCATCACACCGCCCGGCAGGTATTCACGTCTAATCACATCTTTGCATTGACTTTACACGTAATTCACACCTGGGAATAGTTTCATTCGCCCCCAGTGTGAACACAACGTGAGACGTTCCTCACCAGTGTCAGTTTGATCTTGGTGGAGAAGGTCTTCTTGTAGTAGGTGGTCTGGATGAGGATGATGACGGGCGTGGTCATGGCTTTAGCCAGCTGGTACGTTCCTATGGAGTTGTTCTGCAGGGAGAGGTTGGTGAAGGCCACGAACCCACAGAAGCTCAGAGCCAGCCACACGATCCTGCGCACCGGGAGGCTCTTTGGAGAGAAGATGTCCATCTTCTGGCAGACGTAGAGTCCCAGCCAGGTGACCACGAAGTGAACCAGGGTCAGCGTCATGTTGGGGAAGCCGTAGTGTACGTAGATCCATTTGTTGATGAAGACGATGCAGATGGAGGACAGCAGGTTGACCAGCAGGCCGGCGACGATGCGCCCGTTGGCTGATAAGTTCAACAGTGTCTGAGCCATGTTTCTGGAAGATTCCAGGCTGAGCTGACACAGCCGAGCTTTGATTCACTTAGCTGAGATGTTCACGCTGCAAAAACAAGACAGAGTTCATGTTAAAACTCCAACATGATGGATAAATGATGTTTAATGTGCACCATGGTGAAATATATATAATTCAGATATTATTAATGTGTTCATGTTACAGCTGGTGACGTACGGCTAAATTAAACCATTTTATGTAAAGTTCAGCAGGGGAGGAAAGTAACTGAGTGCATTTACTATAGTACTGTAATCAAGTACAGATTTAAGGTGTTTTATTTTATGTTCACCAGAGGCCACATGATGCTGTATTATCACAACACTGAAGTCATGATATAATATCACAATATTTAACCCATGATACAGAATTATCATGATCATTAACAGGCAGGTTTTTAGACTTATTTCTTTGTTTCTGCTATTTCTATTTATTTTAATTATTTATTTATTTTTCTTAATCTAACTTTATTCAAATTGATTATTGTCTTGTGTGAAGGGAGAATTTAAATTAATAATTTCATTGACCAGTGCAAACTGTTTTCTGCTGTACATCTAACAATAAACTTGAATCTTATGTCACCATACAATATCACCATACTTCACATATGATTCAACATTACCGTGATGTTAAAAGTAATGCAATATGCTGAGTATTAGGATAACATATTGTTATGTCGCGATTTATTGCCTTTTTTGAACCCAATAAAATTTTTATTGACGTCTGTTTTTATTCAGGTTTTAGTCTGTTCATCTTCAGGGAGTTTTATTGCAGCAAAATGAATCCAGTGGACTAATAAAGCAGCTGATTTTAGTCTTCTAGAGGGCTACAAAAACTTTCATTTTTATCTGCAATTTAAAAAAATCGACACTTGGCTTCTGTGTTTCGACACAATATCGCCTCGCTAAATATCACAGCAGTATTCTGTACTGTCTTTTAATGCACCACATTCACACTTACATGTTGCCCCAACAAGTTAAATCAGATTATAATATAAAGCTTTGTTACAGACCAGACAGTATATAATACTTTTTATCCTCACTTTCTGCTCCAACACAAGAATACTGCTTCAATATCCAACATCAGATTAAAACACAACATTATAATAACTTCACACTGAAAAAGATAACATTTGATTTTCATAGTTTAACTAAACTTTGCTGAAAATACTTGTGTTGTGTGTAAAACTCTGCTGGAAAATAAATCTACTGAAGTAAAGTGTTCAACAGTCTTTAAAAAGTAAGGTTAAGTATTAGGTAACATATCATGGTAACACCCAGGAAAAGAGAAAGTACCTTAAATGTATACATTAGTACAGAACTTAAGTAAACTACTTAAACACTTCCTACAACTCTGATGTCAAAGGTCAGAGGACATTTTGTGCTTCAAAACGATTAACTGTAAAATTACTGGTTTATAAATGAAGTTTGGTGAGAGTCACTGACACAGAAACAACAGTTAATGAAGGTTAAATATATATACATTACATGTCAGGTTAAATGTTGTGTGTTGCTGTTAACACCACCTTGATATATTTAAAGACAGTCACAGCTCAGTGAACGGTTCACTGTAAAATAGCTGATTTTTTAAATTAACTTTGGGCTGAGTCAGTCACAGAGAACCAGTTAATGGAGGTTAGATCATAAATTAAATCTTAAAATATGTGTTTTACTGTTAATTTAAATGTATTAATAGTTTCTGTATAGTCTGACCACAGCACCGGTCTGTCTCTCTGTCTGTCCCTCTGTCTGTCCCTCTGTCTGTCTGTCTGTCTCTCTGTCTGTCTGTCCCTCTGTCTGTCTGTCTCTCTGTCTGTCTGTCCCTCTGTCTGTCTGTCTCTCTGTCTGTCCCTCTGCCACGCATTAACAAAGTTTACCTGGGGTCTCCATCTTCTCCTCAGCCGGCCTCCGGACACACACACCCCGCGGCAGGCAGCGCCTCTCCCCGGCAGACAGAGCTCCAGTCCCGGCTGTAAGAGAGACGACTCCCCGGTGCAGTCCTGGAGGATTTTGTGTCCCGGTGAACACAGCCCTGTTACAGCCGTGATTTCTGGTGACAAACCGCCCCGTGTGTTCCTGTTTCCTCCGGGTTTAACGGTTTCACGTCGTTTAACGTGCCGGTGTCGACCCACAGCGGCCGGTAGCGGAGCGGAGGAGCACGGCAGAGATAGTCTGTGACGACAGATGACTCACTACACCGGCTCATATATCCTTCTCCATATTTCTCCTCCCGACCCCACGGGTAACACAGAGGGTTTACATATTAATTATAAAACAGGAAATTAATTAAATGTTACCCATTAATCTAGAAAGTAATCCAGTGTGCATGCTACATTAGAGACCAGATGGCTTTATTTGTGATGAACGTAAACGGAAACTTTACAAAATGTGACGCAGTCTCTTCTTGCATTAATATATTTTTTTCTTCCTGATGATCTGATGTTGTGTTGCGTGGCCCTGGAAAATCAATATGCTTATCTGTGTTTAACAAAAATAAAATAAAATAAAATAAACAAAGGAAATGAATTAAAACAGAATGGAAAAAAAAAATAAAACAAAAATAAACGAAACAGAATAAGATAAAACAAAAAAAAAAAAACTGAATTAAATTAAAATAAACAAACCAAATAAATCAAATGATATAAACTAAACAAATACAACAAAACACAGCAAAATTAAATAAAATAAAATTTAACAAAACAAATAATATAAAACAAAATAAAATTGAATTAAATTAAATCAAACAAAACAAAATTAAATTAAATATAATTTAACAAAACAAAATAAATGAAATAAAATAAAACAAACTAAATTGACTAAAATTAAACATAACAAGACAAATAAGATACAATAAAACAAATGGAATTAAATTACATTGAATTAAATTTAACAAAACAAAATAAAATAGAGTAATTTAAAAAATAAACAAAATAAAATGAAATCCATTTAAAAAAAAAACAACCCTGCCCTGTGGGGGGCAGCACTGGGCCGCACCTGTCATCCACTCTGCCGGGAATTAGACCGACGAAGAAGAAAAGTATAAGACCCACGAAGAAGAATCCTGTTCACCCTCGTGAAGCGGGAACTGACAGCCTCATATTCATTATGGACTGGTAAATTATATTTTATAATCAATAATTAGTAATTAAATGTTAGCTAAATGTTTAGCTCCGTATGTGTTAGCTTGTTAATCAGCCGGCTGGTACTTTACCGTGTTAGCTTGTGCTAACGGTGCCGTTCATTTTCAGTGCTGATGCTAACCGGCTAACTCCCGGTTTGTTGACATGTTGAAGCAGAAGCGTTAATAACGTCGTTCTCGGTCAGAAACTGGAGCTAAATACAGCTGCTGATCATTATTGATTACCCTATCGATACTGAACAAACCAACAACAGCAGCTGATCACTGTTAGCTAACAGACTGCTAAGTGTTAAAGTTATTAAAGAGCACAGTGGGTGTTAATATTAAAACTGTCTCTGTCAGTGAGTGCTGCACCAGGTGTTCATGAACAGGTAGTTAACTAGTTATATGTGTTTTTATCGTGTCAAACACTGTGGTAGGAAGTGACTATTTACAGTTAGTGCTGCAGTAAGATTTTGAGGTACTAAACAGGAGTATTCCTATTTTCTGCTCCCTTTTATACTTGTGCTCTAATAACACACACCTCAGAGGGAAAACTGCACTTTTAACTGCTCTACTTTAATTTAATAACTTTAGTTATTATGCAGATTTAGATTTTAACTCAAAATATAACCAAGTAATAAATTAGGATTAGATAAAGTCATAAAAATGAGCTCCACCTTCACTAACTGCAACATTAATCAACAGTGATTAACACATTAATGCATCAGTTATTATGATCCAGTAATATAACACACATCGTTCAGGCCACTCTGCAGATTGAGTGCTTGTAGTTTTTGGTACTTGATGCTGATACTTTAGTGCTTTTACAACTTGTACAACTTTAGATGCAGGATTTGTACTTGTAACAAAGTTAGAGTAACACTTTAGCAAAGTAAAAGATCTGAGTGTTTCTTCCTCCTCTGGTCAAACACATGCTTTACTCCACATGGACTTAAGTTGCATAGATAGACGCCATTAATACTCTCACAGTGAGGAAACATTTGTCACACATGATAATTAAATTCTAACATGATGCTGCAAGCAATTAACTTTTTGTTCTTTTTTAAACTCAGCAAACAAAATCTACTACGGTAAAAGTTCTCTCTTCTTTATTCAACAGACAAAAAACTCATTAGAAATAAAAATAATGTTGTCTGTAGAGTTTCGCCCGTCAAATCATCATGTAACGAACAAAATAACATGAACTCGACTTCATCTTCAGTCACAAACACTTTTTGTCAAATTAAGGCAGAATGTGATTTAGGGAAAGTTCCTGAACATCTTCTTTGTCTGAAGACAGAATTAAACATGGATGATTTTATGTTCTTCAGTGTGATGTAAACTAAAAGATTTCATGTCAAAGTCACATCATACTGCGACTGTCTTCATACACAAACACGGACGTACTGGTCTCATCTTGTCTCCAGGGGTCAGAGTGAGCTGCTGTCTCCGGTGGTTCGGGATGATGAGGTGACGATCGCTGCTCGCAGGAGGAAGAAGGTGGCCTGTATCCTCACCATGCTGGAAGAGAGAGAGCGTGTGTGTTTGACTTCAAACTTAATATATCTTAGCTGGATTTGGACTATTGTTGAGGTTTAAGATGTTAACATAATTTGATTTACATTTTAAACATTACTTGGATTAAATAATAAAAGCTCAAATAACAAAAAATATTTCTGGCTGGTTAAAACCTGTTTCAATAAATCCTTTGTACGAGTAACACAGCGTCATCACCAGTCTTCACTGATGATGTCACAAGTGTCAGTCTCGTTGTTTTCCTGACGGTTGGTCTCAGTCCCGTCACCCGGCAGCGGCAGCCCCATCGCTTCCACAGTGACACCAGCCCGCTCTCTGCTGAGGAACACTCCGGCCTCACTGTTCAGACAGGCTGGTAGGACAGACACACACACACAAACACACACACACACACACACACACACACACACACACACACACACACACACAGGTGATCATTAATTATCCTCTGATCTCAGACTAAATCCTGACTCTCACCTTACCTCTCTTTTTCTCTCAGTAACTCCCAGAGTTCCAGATGTTTCCTCCATTTTGGCTCCAGGAGGTCGAACGCCTCGATACACACACACACCCAGAAATGCACTCAGCAGTATGGTGAGACACACACACACACACACACACACACACACACACACACACACAGTCACACACACTCATTGACTCACTTATCTTACAGGGTTTCCACAGTCAGGAAATTCCTGGAAAAGTTATGAAGTTAGAAAAACAGTTTTGAAATAAACAGAATGTTTTCAATAGATGATGTTTTTGGCTGATGTTTAAAATATGATCTTAAAAATCCATCGTCAAACACACTCCCTGTGTAACTAACTTAAAATGTAGTGCTGCGCTGCGAGACTGTTGAAACGTCGCTAGCATCACAAGGTACACACAGATCGATCAATTGATTGATTGATTTAGTTTTGGTCGGCAGCAGCTCAGTCCGCAGGGACTTGGGTTGATCACCAGTGTTTTGTTTTCTTAATAATGTGTCTGTAGAATTTGGACGACAGCGATTGGACCAACAGCATGTACGTCTCTCCTGTTTCTGGGATGGAGAACACCAGCTTCTTCACAGACGACATCACCAACCTCAGCTCGGCACTCCTGAAGGAGGACGACCCTGGAGAGGCTGGTGAGTGAAACAAACGCTCCCATCAGCCTCTCTCTGTTACTGAGCAGCGTTCGTTTACAGCACTCCTGTTTTTGTTTTTAATCTTTCAGCGGCTGCCAGTCTCTTCCCAGAGTTCCTTGCGTCCTTCCTGAAACACTCTTCCTCTGCGGTGTTTGAGCTGCTCGAGGATTACCAGACTCTCTGCCAGGAGAAGGTCGGATCAGTTTTAGGGCTCTGTGTCTGTTCAGTCAAGCTCTGTCGTGTTTTTAATTTTAAACAAAAATAAGTGTACTTTAACAAATGTCAGGCCCTGGTTAGCTTAGCTTAGCTTAGCATAGCTTAGCTTAGCATAAAGACAGGAAGCAGGGGGAACAGTTAGCCTCACCTTCGTCTCCATCTCTGTGTTGCAGGTGGACGTGCTGCAGTCTGTGGTCCTCAGAGCGGGTCAGAACAGTAAGACAGCAGGAGTTCACTGGCTGCTGCAGCAGGAGAACTGCTCCTGGAGACTCATCACCTCGCTGTACAGGTACGCACCTGTCCACGTGTACCTGTCTGTCTGTCTGTGTGTCTGTCTGTCTCTGACTGATCAGCTGTCTGTGTCTGCAGGGACAGGGTCCAGTTGGCACTGGAAGACGACATGATGACAGACATGGTTGTGAGTGACAGATTAGAGACTATCAGACACAAACACACACTTTTAAACTCTCAGTTTCCTCCTGTGATCACCTGACGTCAGCACAGACACATGAATGTGACGCTGTACAGATGACGTTGTGTGTGTGTGTGTGTGTGTGTGTGTGTGTGTGTGTGTGTGTGTGTGTGTGTGTGTGTGTGTGTGAAGGTTCCCAGTGAGAGTGAGAAAGTCGTGGTGGAGCAGCTGTTCCAGCGGGACGCCGTCATACGTCAGAGTCAGGTAACAAACACTTCCTGCTTCCTCCTCCAGCTGCAGGAAACACATAAATAAACAAACAGTCAGTCTGAGCAGAGCGAGGAGACGAGACGACTCCTGAACAGAGTTTGTTTTTGTGTCACAGCTGGTCGTTGATTGGCTGGAGAGCATCGCCAAGGATCAGATCGGAGACTTTTCTGACAACATAGAGTACTACGCCAAAAACGTCTGCTGGTGAGTCTGTCCCCTCTGTCCGTCCGTCCCCTCTGTCCCCTCTGTCCCCTCTGTCCGTCTGTCTCTTTTTAAATATCACGCCTACAGTAGTGTGTATTAAAATCATCATTTTGTGTTTGTGTGTGTGTGTGTGTGTGTGTGTGTGTGTGTGTGTCAGGGAGAACACCCTCCACGCGCTGAAGCTGAGGAGAAAGAGCGGCGCGGCCTTCACTGTTCCTCTGGTCACTGAACTGGTGAGGCCTGTTACCATGGCAACAAACACATGCTGATCCTCAGTGTTTCTAAACACACAGGTTACATCCACAGCAGCACGTTTTCTAAAGACAACAATCTCCCTACACACAAGTGTTTTAGCATTCATTCATGCATTCATTCATTCATTTCCTGTAAGTGCTTATCCTGTTGGGGGTCGCGGGGGGGTGGAGCCTATCCCAGCTGACACTGGACGAGAGGCGGGGTTCACCCTGGACAGGTCACCAGACTATCAGTGAAGGAGGCAGAAACAGAGCAAAAGCAAAGCAAATACGGTGACATATCGGAGCGTTATCCGTCGCCGCAGGAAGCCGTGGTGATGGGAAAAGAGGAACAGCACTCAGCAGCACTTTGAAACGTCTCCATTTTCGGGGGCTGAAAACGCTGTTGTAGCATGGACGCCAGGCGTTAACGTATTGATAGTGACGCATGATGTGTGTGTGTTCAGGACCCAGATGCTCCTCTGCGGCAGCAGCGCCCCCTGGCTGACCTGGACAGAGAGGACGACGCCCGACTGCTGAAGAACCTGTTCACTCTGATCAGAGCGGGGATGACCGAGGAGGTAAGGACAAACATTTAAAGGGCCAGTGCACACAAATGATTAAATAATGAATACACTTTCAGCTCCTGCTCCTCGTGGCATCAAACCATGCCGCTTGTTTGAGCTTCATTTTTTTGAGGTTTAAAGATGTCTGTCTCTGGGATTTGTTTTCTTATGACTGTCAGAGCTGCAGTAAGCTCACACAAGCTGTGTTTGTGTGTGTGCGTGTGTGTGCGTAGGCTCAGAGGCTGTGTAAGCGCTGCGGTCAGGCCTGGAGAGCAGCAACTCTGGAAGGCTGGAAACTCTACCACGATCCCAACATGAACTCAGGTAACCTCTGACCCCAGTCTGACCTCAAGTAACCTCTGACCCCAGACTGACCTGAGTGATGATCAGCGTCTTAAAGTCTGTACACGTGCACACACCTGTGAACAACTCGTCACTGACCCGTCTTCGTTACGTCTCTCTGCAGGCAGCGTGGAGCTGCAGCCTGTTGAAGGAAACCCTCAGAGAGGAATCTGGAAGGCCTGCTGCTGGAGGATGGCTGAGGAGGTAGCACACACATACACACGTTCACACACACACACACACACACACACGGAAAACTGTGAATCTAATCACGTCGAGGTAACGTCTTCCAAATCTCCACTCTCTGCTCGGGCGCAGGTGAAGCCAGTCACATGTTGGACAGCAGGATGTCACCGTTCCACTGTGTCCAAGAAAGCAGAAGTGTCCTCTTAAGAACGTGCACAAAAGACAGATTTAGTGACAGGACGTTGTTAACGTGCTCTGTGTGTGTGTGTGTGTGTGTGTGTGTGTGTGTGTGTGTGTGTTTCAGGAGCAGTTAAACAGATATGAGAGAGCGATCTATGCCAGCCTGAGTGGAAACCTCAAACCGGTAATATAATGAGTTTGTGTCTCTGTCTTCATGTGTGTGTCCTTCTGTTTGTCCATCTCACAGCAGATTCAGGATCAGCAGGAGCATCAAGTTTAGTGCTGTTATTGATGGTTACTTTCATTATACATTAATGTGGCATAGTTATCCCTCTGTGCCAGCGACAGACTTGGCCGGAGCCATATGTACATACATCCGTCCCATCCTAGTGAACACGATATCTCGAGAACGCCTCGAGGAAATCTCTTAAAATTTGGCATCTATATTCATATATGTTTCTTCAACCACAAAATCTAATGAACCCACATCGACGAGTACTTTGTGTTTGAGACGGATCATCAGGGATTGGCAATAACATTTAAATTAAATTCAGTTTTTTAAAGAATGGAGTGGATGTTTAAGTACATGGGATTTATTGTTTTTTTACTGTGGTGTCAAGAATCTGAGAATTTCACTGGTATCAGTATCGATTATGAAATCTCTGCTGTAGGGGAGGAAATCACCAGAGGATCCATGATATGATATTATCACGATACTTTAATCACGATACAATATTATTGACATTTTAAAGATGTTGTGATATACTGAGTATTTCAAAAACTTTGTCAACATCTGTTTTATCTAACAAGATCAAGTTTTCAGTCTGTTTGTCTAACTTCACACAAAAATATAGCGATACTACACTGTATTGATGTTTTTCCACCACTACTGACACGTCTAGTAGGTAATAAACACTAACTCTGTGTGTGTGTGTGTGTGTGTGTGTGTGTGTGTGTGTGTGTGTGTCAGCTCCTAGCAGTGTGTGAATCGTGGGAGGACTGTGTGTGGGCGCACTTCAGAGTGATGGTGGACTCACTGGTTGAAAAGGAGCTGATGTCATCGGGTATGGCCCATCAGGAAGTGGAGACGCTGCCACGGGAATACCTGGAGGCCAAGTACGACACACACACCCACACACACACACACACACACAGTAGCAGCAGTAAAATGAAATGTAAATTGTTACTAGAATAGAAACACACCTGATACCTGTCTGATCATGTTTCTGTCAGCTGGACAATGGAAAAGGTGTTTGAGGAACTTCAGGCGTCGGAGCTGAAGGTGAAACTCTCACACTGACTGTATGTGATCAGTGAGTCACATGACTGAACGTACACACATAAAACCAACTTCTGTGTGTGTGTGTGTGTGTGTGTGTGTGTGTGTGTGTGTGTGTGTGTAGAGGGTGTTGGAGGAAACCAGAGAGCATCACCACGTCATCCAGAAGTTTGTCGTCCTGGGAGACCTCGACGGTAAGACTCAGTTCAGACCAAAGATTCACGACAAGATGAGTTGAAGCAGAAAACTGCTGTCAACGTTGCGTTCTGTAACGTTGTAAAAAGCTGCGCGTTGACAGGAAGTGACCAATACACCACAATAATATCAATAACCAGCGCCAATTCATCAGCCAATGAGAATGTGTGTGTGGGCGGGGCATAAGCACATACAGCCAGCAGCAGCAGCGACCCACCGTCCGACACCGGCACACCGTGAGGACGGAAACAGAGGGCTGGGCGGGGACGGAGCACCTGCTGCAGCAAGCCAACACGCCGTCTGCGGCCATTTTGACTTGACCAGCGGACTTCACTACAAGCTGATTGGCTGTTGACACAGGTGACGTGCTTTAAAACCAGCCGCCGAGCTGCAGGTGACACCATCAGCCAGCTTGAGTCCAGCTCAGACCGGCCAGTTCACAGCGCTGACACTTTTCTCTGTGACGTTCTGAAACAGTTTCATCTCGTCATGAATCTTTGGTCTGAACTTATCATCATTGTTATTATTAAAACAGCTTTATTTCCTGCTGAAGAGATAAACTCGTGACCCCCAGAAACTCTCCTCCTGTTCCTAAACCTGAACCTCTCTCTGTCTCTCTCAGGTCTGCTGGAGGAGTTTTCTGATTGGCTGACAGCCTCTAAGCCCCTCCCCTCCCACCTGCTGCGTTTCATGATTCACCTGCTGCTGTTTTTCCGCTCTCTGGGTTTGGCTCTGAAGGTAAACAGGAAGAATCAGTCAGATTTATGATGTCACGGTCCAACACTGTGGTCCACACTGAAATTAACAGCTGTGGTGATTGACATCTGCTGACCTGTCTGTGTCTCTGTTTGTCTGTCTCCGTGTCTCCGTCTGTCTCTCAGGAGGAGGTGTGTGTGGACGTGCTAAAGGCTTACGTCTCCCTCCTGATCCGAGATCAGCAGACCGACCTCGTGGCGAGCTACGTCAGCCAGCTGCCCGCCGAGCTCGCCACCGCTCAGTATGCTGCTTTCCTGGAGACCGTCACCCAGCCGGAGCTCCGCCCCCGCTGCCTGCAGCTCGCCACTGAAGCTGGTGAGAAAAAAAAAACTGAATGAAACACGCGGTGAGTCCAGGAAGACGACAAACATGATGACTGAGAGAGAATGTGTGTGTTTGTGTGTGTGTGCAGGTCTAGACGTTGCTGCGATAACCAAGCTGGTGGTGGAGACGGTGAGAGAGAGAGACGAGACTGAGTTCACACATCACAACCAGACGCTGGAGACGGGAACTACAAAGGTGCGGAGGACAAACAGAACAGACGCTACGACCAGAAATATCTGTCGACCAAAACTTGGCAAAATGTCACGTCATTTTAAAGTGACACCCCAAGGCTCTGATAAAAAGTTATAAAAGCATGATTGTTTTACGTGTTGAGCTGGGTGGATTCACTGTGACGCTGTGCTCTGACAGGAGGACCTGAGGAAGATCGACGTCATCGACTGGCTGCTGTTTGACCCCGCCCATCGAGCTGAGGCCCTGAAACAGTCCAACGCCATCATGAGGAAGTTTCTGGGTACTTTTTTATTATTGTCTATTTATGAATGTGTCTCAGCCGTCACGTCGGCCTCTCAGCCACTGACGTGGAGACTCTTGACGGACCACTACAGTCATGTGACCCTCGTAGCAGCCCGTCTCGAGTGTCCCGTCCCTGACAGTGAGGACCATGATGCATTGCTTCCATCTGACTATGTGACTCTTTCAGCTCTGCAGAAACACGACGCAGCGAAGGCGGTGTTCTCCAAAGTTCCAGAGGATTCGATGAGGGAGATTTACTGCCAGTGGTCGGGGGTGGGTCAGACCACGCCTCTACCTGCTGAGGACGAGAACGCCATCAGAGAACACCTGTGTATCAGAGCCTACCTGGTCCGTCCTGTCTCTGTCCTAAGACCGTTAGCATTGTTATCATGACTGTGATCAGAGTGATATGATGTTAACTAATCAGTGAACATGATAGCAGCGCTGTACCTGCAGCGTGACGTCAGTCTGTCCTGTCAGGATCAATCAGCTTTATTGATGTGAACATGTCTGTCCCTGAACGTGTCTCACAGGAAGCTCATGAGGCGTTCACTGACTGGTTCAGCCACAGCAGCTCCGCCCCCCAGAAGCCAGCGCCCGCGCCTGAGGCCAAATTCACAGAGAGAGTAGCCAATGAGATGAGAGAAAAGGAGTACCAGGTACAAACACACACACACACACACACACACACACACACACACACACACACACACAAGGTTCCTATTTTTAAAAATCACTTTGGTGCAGCTTATAAAGAAATTATATTACATGGGGTCTCTCAGAAGTACTTGAATACAAAATATAGCAGTGTAGAAAATACTGTGTGTGTGTGTGTGTGTGTGTGTGTGTGTGTCAGACCTCCCTGTCTGCCTGGTCGTGCCGTCTAGAAGTTCTAACCGAAGACGTGAAAGAAAGAATCTACAACGTGCTGCTGTTCGTAGATGGAGGGTGGATGATCGACAACCGACAGGTAACTGTTTACGACACATGAACAACACATTGAGGGTGTTTACACTGCAGGAAGTGTGCAGAGAATTTGTAAAGTTAAAAGAACACTTCACCCCAAAATGATCATTTGTGTGTCAGTCACAGACACAGCCCTGACAGGATCATAACCCCCACCTCCTCCAGAGAAACAAATCCAGTTTGAATGGATCTTCAAACGATGATCAGATCTGTTCATCAGCCCAGTTCGAGGGAATCTTTTTCCTTATTGACTCACAGTCGTGATGAATTGATTGATAAATAGATTATTTGGTTGTTTTCAGGATTCAGAGCCAGATTCAGAGCGCAGCCACCAGATGGCGGCGCTGCGTTCACTGTGTCTGCCTCGCCTCAGCTTCCTGCTGCTCAGCGTGCTGCAGAACTCCTCCAGACACCAGGAGGCGCTGCGCCTCGCTGACATCATCTCGTCTGACCAGCACCGCCTCTACCAGGTGACCTTCTTGATCCTGTGTGCTGCGTTAACTCACACTGCGTCTGTCTGTCTTATTTTATCGTTCTAAATTTGATCCTGTTCTTTGAGTTTTTGTTTCTGTCTCTGATGACGTCGACGTTGTTATCTCCTCATCATCAACATGGTTTGTTTCTCCTCTGACTCAGGTTTTCTCTAAAGAGGAGCTGAGGAGGTTCCTCCAGAAGCTGAGGGAGTCGTCTCTCGCTCTGTTGGACCGAGGACTCGACCCACTGGGCTACGAGTTACAGCCATGAACACACACACACACACACACACACACACACTGAGCGGTGTTTGACTCACTGTTGGTTTCTTTGATTGTGTTAATGTTTTTTTTTTCAAAATAAAAGTCTGTTTTCTGTAGTTATCTAGTGTAACTTTGTTTGAGCAGGTCCAGATACTATATAACCTTCACTGCTGCCAGTCAAAGTGATCTGATTTAAGTTTTAATGTCTTTAACATAATAACAGACTGTTGAACATGTAGTCTTTACAGATGTAAAATGGATGTGGGTGAGCAGCACTGACACCAGATGAAACTAATCAGAGTACAGTTATAATGTTTTGTGACATGACTTGAAGAGGCCACTGAATTTACTCATTAATATCACAGTGAAAAATAATGTTTGGAGGCTGAAGTTGTAAGTTTGCGAGGACAAAAAAGTTCAGGTTTCCTTCAGGACTCTTTCTACACACACATTAACTGAGGTTTTGAAAACGTGAAATTTCCCAGTTTCGTAGTTTTGTTTCTAAATTAATCAGAGGGGGAAATTCACATCACAGCAGCACTGAGAAATAAGATAACACAGAACTATTTTAATGGAATATACAGCAAAAAAGGAGAGAAATAAAGAGAGGTGACATTAAACTAAGCTGTATACAACATACAGGACCCCTGATGAAGGAATAATTTGTTCTTGCCCGGCGTTTTTCAAACATCAGATTCAAACTCTATTGAAATAGAATTTCAGCTTGCTGGAAAACATGAGGATGACACAGAACGTGGTGAGAAAAAAGAAATGTACACGACCAGACAGCTTCAGAATGATTAATAAATAAGTTTGCCGTTATGTTGCGTTACATGGAAGGTTATCCACTAAAGATTACTGTTCATTACACTCAACAAAATCCCAGGACTTTTCCAAAACTTTTAATGACTTCTACTAATCCCATGAGTTTTTCAGGTCTGGAAAATGTGATTGTGAAATTCCATGATATCTCCAGGTTTTCAATGCCCATGGGAACTCTGAATATATACACATGACAGTTAGACTATGTTTAAGAAAAAGAGTCTGGGAGCCATGATGTGTGAATTGTATATGAAGTATGAGGACTGTGGTTAATGTAAATTATATGAGGTAATATCATATAAAATGCATGTGTGGTAGTATACACACACTATACAGTACATTTATAATGCTGCGAGGTATATATCCAGTATACAGTAAAGAGAATATTATGATATATTAAAACATATTACGGGGAAATAAAGATTAAAGTGTTATAATCTTAAACAGGTGTTTAACCTGTGTGAAGAGGCAGACTGATGGAAAATAAATAAATATATCCACACATTTTAAATCTTAAAGTTTCTGAGTAGAAAAGTAAAAACAGTAAAATGTTGACGACACCATGTGTCATGTTTTTATCCTGAGCTGCAGTGTCAGTGTGTGACCGCCACACACACACTCACACACACACACACTCTCAGTGTGAAGGAGCTGGACAGTAAACACATCGCTGATTAACGTTAGCGGATCAACTGCCCGGTAAACCGGCGGAATAACTCCGTTGGAGGATATTATTTTATTTAATGAAGAATACAGACCAAGGTAGGTGAATATATGACGTCATGTTTAATTTCAATCGCGCCAGAATTTCGGCGCTGTAACGTTAGCAGTAGCAGGTGGTTAGCATCATGCTAGCAGGCCGCGGAGCCTCGTGTTTTCCTGGCTGAGTAGAGCGGGACCGAGGAGCAGCGACTGGGCCTCGGTCTGTTAACCAGGTCACGGTAAATACGAACAGGTAGCACACATTTGATTAAGCTTGAGGGTAATAAATTGACAGATTAAACAGGTTTGACTCCCGGCTTGAGTCTTAATGTTCGTCTATAGTGATTAATATTAAATGTTTTCCGTTGCTAAGAGAAGTTAGCTTAAGATTCACAAGTTCTTCTAAGTTAGCCAACGTTAACTAACTTATATTAACTGCTGTGACAGAGCTGCTCTTAGTTTAAGTTAGGCTGATTCTGACGTGATGTGATTTTGTGAATAATGAACATTAAATTAGAAATGAGTGCTGTGTTTTTAGCCTGCTAGCTGATACTAAGTGTTGGATAATAAAGGTTTGCTTCACAGACTATAAGACGCAGAGCTGCATGCAGACATGTCCGTTATAATGTTAGAAATACACGCCTCTACATTTAATTTATCAAAAATAAATAGTCTACACGTTGATGCAGCATGCACAGTTCAATGTGAGCATTAACAGCGTGCACAGACTACAGTGTGAAAGTGAAATGTTGAACCTCTGTGACAAAGTTTGACTGTTTTTGGTTGAATTAAAGTCTCTGCAGATTAATCCTCCTCATGTGCACGAAGAATAGCACTGATAATATCCTGA
This sequence comes from Cephalopholis sonnerati, assembly GCA_019142605.1. NCBI lineage: Eukaryota > Metazoa > Chordata > Actinopteri > Perciformes > Serranidae > Cephalopholis > Cephalopholis sonnerati. The sequence continues at coordinate 1,354,482 of JAGQAX010000022.1, read as the reverse complement.
GCTGGTGGAAGAGTTTCAGTGTGTCTCGACCAGATAAGATAGTGATGTAGAGAGTGAAAGACAGACCAGAGACAGAGGCAGAGAGAGAGAGGGGAGCGGGACATGTCCGGGCATATCTTCCTGCCTGTGTTTGTGTTGTAATGGTAACAGTTGAACAGCTGACTCATGCTACAGTCAGCTGACTCATGCTTCAGTCAGCTGGAGGTGTTTCTGTACTCTCTCTCAGACTGATGCCCGGACATATTCACACTGCTGGGCCACAGCAGGGACTGAGTCCAGACATGTTGTCCTCTCATCCTGTCAAAATAACATATTGATTATTTGGTAAACTCTCCTCTTCACTGTCTGACTGAGAGGGTTCATTTAAATCTTAATTTTTCATCACAAGCTTCACGATGTGTTTGACACAGAGTTTCGTTATTTAGTAATCTGAGGCATACAAGCAGAGGATTCACAGTCTGCATTTTTGCTTGTAATTTGGATTACACAACATAATATCAAGTAAAACTGTAAATGTGTCTCACAGCTGTATTGTACAGATATTTGTACTCATCTCTTTTCATTAAAAATAAATAAATAAAAAATAAATTAGGGCTGCAACAATGTAAGATTTTCACAGTACGATAACCGTCTGAGAAAATATTGTGGTTTAACATTATTAAAGAATTACTATTATCATCAGTCAGAATGAGCCTTACAGCAATGAATAAATGTTTTATTTAAGGTGCACAATAATATCGGCACGTCATCAGTATCAGCTGCTTCTGCAGAATTTTTGTGTTTTGCTTGTAACGTGGTGGACGATATTTATTCATATTAACAACTGTTTTTGAACAAAAACAACCTCACACTTGGGATGTACGTTAATATCAGTATCTGCTAACATGATTTTTCTTTTTTAACACAATGACTGAATATCACAGACACTGAACAGTGTTTCATGTCTCCATCTGCTGCTGGGCCGTCACCATCACAGTCTGTGTGTATGATATGATGTTAATTCACTGCAGAGGAGACTTGATGATGATCACTAACATTAGGAAAAGTAGAAATATCTATTGGTATCTGTTATCGGTCAAATGAGTTGTTATATATCAGTATAGAACCCAATATCGTGCAGCCCTAGTTTTATTACTATAACTGAAACTTGAAACCATTTTGTTGATGGAAGTTTGTGTAAAAAGTCTGAAAATAACTACGATAAAAGGGAGATTCTCCGTCTGTCGTATCGTAGATAAGCAAATGTACACCGTATGATAGCCGTCAACTTTTATATCACAGTCTACCGTAAAGCTGGTGTAAAGCTGCAACTCCACTTCGAACTATTGTTTATTGTGTGATATGTGTGATAAAATAAAGTTTATTATACTTTAAAATAAAATATCCTTCCTCAAGTCTTCAATAATCATGTGTTAGAGATAACTGCGTTGTAGACAGATAGATAGATGGATCTAAGGGATGATGACAGTTAATTGACCATCAACTATTCGGTCGTTAAGAATTTAATTGAACACGTGAGATTTAATTGATTTAACTGATCAGTTGACAGGCTGTTCAGTCAGATTATATGCCACATGCTGCAGTGAGCTTTGACCGAGGAGAAAAATTATTAATGTTACTGATAATTGATCAAGGAAAGTGCTGACACTTTGCAAACGTAACAGATATTTATAGTTATAGATCTGTAGAGACACAGAGAGGTAGAATATTGGCTGATATATTAATATTGGTATTTATTTTAACTCTTTAATATCAGTATCATCAGCGGCCCTACAAATGCAGTGTCAGTCGGCTTCAAATCAAAATAGTCGACAACTAATTTTCTGTCAATCAACTAAACGATTAATTGACTAATTGTTGCAGCTCTAATATTACCTTTTTAAAATTAAACATCAGTCCGTCTTAAAAGCGTGATGTAATTCTGCTGTGATGTCACGTGACCCTTGTGTGAGGTCACAACCTCCAGGTCAGGATCCTGTGGTCTCAGGCTGAGGGGCGTCTCAAAGCTTCCCACTCTGATACTACAGACAGCCTCATCATCATCATCATCCTCATTAGATGTGTTAATGTAATCTAGTAGGACACAGAAACTCAAAGCAAATGTTGTGTTCTAATAATGTGATTATACATTTGATGGAGCTCCTCATACAGATCATACAGATCAGATCTCTCTGTGTCTCTTAAATGTTTACAACATTTCCTCATGTTATACTGACATGCTGATTATTTAAAAATATATTTAGTTTGAAGTCTTAAAGTTTTTCACTCTCTGATATTTACATTAAATAAGGACGTTTTCCACCACTGTTACTGTCACAGACTGAAATCATCTCCAGAGAGGCGTAAAAAAAAAACAAATCAAAAACATATGAAAAATGTGTTTGGGTGGGACTACGTGTGGAAATATGTGGGATGAGGTGGATTTTTTTATCCACTTCTCCTTTTCCCTTAAACCCTGAGGACAGTCCTGGTCAGACCAGACCAGTGTCACGTCCAGGATCCAGCCCTCAGACTGGTTAGTGTTGGTTAGTAACGCTGGTCAGCTGTGGTTATCTGTGGTTATCTAACTCTGACAGCGATGAGTCATCCTGGACTAGTAGTGACATGTCCACACACAGCGTGATTCAATCAGCTGTTCCACTCAGTTAGAACATACAACACACACGCACACACACACACAGCAGCTGACTCAGCCCTGATTGGCCCTGTTAGGCCCTGATAGGCCCCAGCCAGGCTAGGCCGGGCCCTGTAGTCTGGTCTAGTCCTGACATGTCTGAGCAGGTCTATAAGAGGCTGCAGCTCCCTCACTTCCACTCTGACTGCACTTTATCTGTTTCTACTTTGCACAGGATGAACTGCTGAGACTTTCTACTCTGTAAATAAACCGGTAAGACTTTTTATTTTTCCTTGTGATCATACAGAAACTCTGTGGACGTGAGAATTAACTGTATAATGACCAATAACTCCTCCAGGAGAACTTGGTGCTGTTTTAAACATGTTGTTTTGAATTGATGACTCTAAGAAAATGTGCTGAAACTAACAAACATTGTGTTGTAAGTTTTAGTTTTACATGTGGAGAGTTGTTTGAGGGTTCATGCATAGCTGTTGAGCACACATCATGACACTGAACTTGACACTCAACTGTCATTTTGTCAACTTTTGGCATATTGCCACTGGGGTGCATCGGTACGAGATTGTGACGACATGATAAACAGCTCAGAAAATGTCTCTGTGCCACAGCATTTATGTCATTATCAGAATGGCTTTATAGGAATGGAAACAGAAGGATTATTTTTGTTTAAACAAACGTTTTATTACTATAATTGAAACTTTAAACCATTTTGTTCATAGAAGGTTGTGTCAAAATTCTGCCCTTAGAAAATAAGTCAAATAAAGGGGGGGATTCAACATCCAGTCTTTATTTTATATCAGAGATGAGCAAATGTACACAGTATGATAACTATTCATATCGCAGTATACCTTGAAACCGGTATATTGCTGCAGCCCTAATTGCAACCTGTATCAACGTGGGAATTAATCTGTGATTAAGATTGCAACTTCTTTTGCAGTTAATGCTTTGGTCAGAAATATGTAAAATGTGCCCGTCAAAGTGATTGTTTCGTCCAACCAGCAGCTCAAAATCCCAAATTATTCAGTTTACGATCATTGATAATTAAAAAAACATCAAATATTCACATTTAATGCAGAGTGCAGTCACAAACTGTGAGGACAGGCTGTGAGGACAAACTGTGAGGACAAACTGTCCTCATCTGCTGAGTCGCTCTGACTCACGTCTGAGGTTTGAGGAGTTTCAAGTGAGACTGTAACTTTTGCTGAACCGCAGCCACAAATGGAAACTACAGGACAATGGCACATTAAATTCCCCTCAGGATAATAGAGTCATTTATTTAAAGTTTCCTTAATGAATATTTTTTTAAAAATCTGATAAACAAATGACCGTATGACGTGAAGATGATGATGTTCATGGTGAAGTCACTGTAACTACTCTCTCACCTCTGCAGCTTCCTTTAACTCTCAGGACTGTTTTAGCTTCTTTCAGCTCACTGTTGACCTCACAGCTCGTCAGTGTTGTTTCCTGCAGCAGCACAGCTGTTTCCAGGAAACAAACAAACAAACAACACTTGTAAACCCACTGTGCACTTCCTGTTCAGCACCAAACAGCAGACACACAGTTAGCAGCTAGCTGTAGGAGGTGAACATAGCAGAACATGTAGCAGCAGGAGGACTTTTCCTCAGCAGGAGGTGGAGGAGACCAAAACAGAGCTGAAAGAGGAGTCAATATTATTAGTTATGTTTGTTAGAGTGACAGAATATGACTCCAGAAGTTTATAATGTTGCTGTCTCATTGGTTTCATGTTTCTGTCGGTACGATAAAACAAACCATGTAAAGACGTCACCTCAGCCTCTGGGTGACGACACAGCAGGACATGATTTACTATTTTCTGACAGTTTATTGACAAAATTATTAATCAGTTCATGGAGGAAATAATTAAGAATAATGAAATTAATCATTAGCTGCAGCTGTATAAGCAGCTCAGTGTGAGTTTGTTCACAGCAACCAACAGCTTCTTTCAAAGTCCTCTAACAGCATTAAACTCAGTTTAATAACAACCAAAGAAACTTCACTTTTGAGGCAATAAAAACTAAATGAAGATAAAAACAAATCTTAAATACTGTCTCCTGTTTGCTGTTATAAAATATATTTGCATCAGATTTCATGTTGTTTCATAATTTTAGCAAAAGCCTAAATGAACGTAAAAGAATAATATTTAATCAGTTAATCCAGGTCAAGTTATTTATTATATTATTAAGAATTATTAATGTTCACTGTGGGTTGAAATCAAAATGATAACAATCACTGGTTGCTGGGTTTCCTTCATACTTTGGATGGTATGAATGTTTTCTTTATGGTATTATATATATTTTTTAATGTGTCATTTTTGTTTGATTTGATGGTGTTTATGTTGAACACTGAGTGGAAAGTGTGAACATTAAAGTTTAATATTAGGCTTTATTAATAGAATATAAAACAGAGGAAGGACTTCTCTTCCTCCTCCTTTTTGGACATGAAGTACTGAATTATGTTCTTTATTGGGTGTTTGCTGTAAACGTTTAAAATAAAATCTGCTGTAGATGTATGAAGTCACTGACGAGCTGTTTGTGTGTCTGTGTGCAGAAATAATCAGCTTCACAATGTCAGCTGACCGGGAGCTCAACTCGGACGCCTGCTGACGACAACAAACTGGTGAGAGGAACTGGTTATTTACTCCTTTATTGGTTTACAGGCTGGTTTACAGTCTGACTTGACGTTCTGCTGGTTTTTAACATGATGTTTTCCTGTTTGTGTGTTCAGGTGCGACCAAAGGTAGAGTTCCAGTCTTTGCTGCAACATGCAGGAGCCACTAAAGATGTTTTCACCATGAAGGAGGTACAGCACGTCCGTCAGTGCTCTAATCAAAGAGACGGCTTTTATAACATGGAGAAAAAAATGCTTCTGTACCTTTAAATGCTTCGGTCAGCTCAGAGTCAGCAGCTGATTGGCTGGCTGTCTGAACAGTCTGGTGTTTACATGTCTCCCATAATGCATCTGTGATGGTGTCCCTGCAGGTGATGTTCTACCTGGGTCAGTACATCATCCAGAAGCAGCTGTACGACCAGAAGCAGCAGCACATCGTCCACTGTTCCCAGGATGCACTGGGGCGGGTGCTGGGAGTCGACAGCTTCTCTGTTAAAGAGCCGCGGTGAGAAAAAGAGGAACACACACACATGTAAAGAGGAAGGAGATGATTCATGGGTTATTAAAATTCATCTTCACTGTGTGTTTGGTTCTGTCATAAAATATCTTCAGCTGAAGTCGTCTGTAAAATATCAGAGTTTATACTTTGATATTCCAGAGGGGAAACTCTGGTGTCACAGCAGCACACACACAGCCACATGTACATACTAATAAAACCAAGTTTATGAAATCAAAGTAAGAAAATAAATAAAAATTGAAACACTAAATAAGAGTAAATAAAATACAAAATGATAAGGCAGAAGGCAAAAATATAAATAGTACAGCATATTTTAGTACAGCAGTAAAGCCTACATAATAAACCTAATAAATCAGATGTGTATCTGTCAGTGAGGTAACTGAAGTCTGTTCATGTTTCAGAGTTCTGTTTGCGATGATCACTAAGAACCTGGTGGCCGTAAAGAACCAAGGTAAGAACGCTCCTCTCTCTGTGGCTGAATCCAAATGTCCAAACTTTATTTGGTGCCTCACAAATCCTCCGTTCATCATGTTTAATAATTAACGTATTTATATGACGATTTTGGCCTCAGTGTGAGGTACGATCAGTGGTGCCAAAACTGCCTTCATGGAGGATAATTAGACCGGTTTGTGTGTTTGTGTAGTTAATTTTAAGACCTTTGCACACTGAGTCTGATGTGTGTCTTTGTTCTATGTGTCGTGAAAATTTGCGACACAAGACAAAATGAAAAGACACGTGTCCTCTCATGCTTCTCTTTACTGGAGTCATTGATCCATCACCACTGTCTCTCCCCGTGTCTCATGGTGAGGTCTGAATGTGTCACAGTGTTATTTCATCCCCACACGGCCCTACGTCCTCACAGACTTGACTTAACGGTCAGCACGTCCCTGTACATGTGACTCAAGTTTGGATATTTGGATTTAACGGTTCTCTCTGTTGCTGTCCTCACATGACAGGCGACACAGCTACAGCGTGAACACCTACATTATCGCACTCATTAAGCGCTCGTTAATGTAGCCCTGTCATGTCGTCATGACCTTGTGTCTGTTACTACACACAGCAGCGCACCTCGACTGAGCGTCATCTAAAGTTTGTCTCTGGTCAAATATATATCTATGCTTTTAATCAATGTTTGAATCCCATATTAACATCACATTTCACCGCCCCACCTTGTCCCCATGACGCTTCTCAGAGTGCTGAGAAAAGTTGAGGTCAGCTCAGGTTTGATTTGTGGCGCGTTGGCAGCGTCAGTTTGAAGCTTTATGTCGTCGGCTTCCTTTGAAAATGACTTGCGTGAACTTTCCCTCTGACTCTTTTCACCTCCTCATTCAGTTTCTCCTCCCGTCTTTTGCCTCCCTGTTTTTCATCTTTCTCCCCCTCGTTTTATTTAAACTATGGTGAATGGTCAAGAAGAGTTTCCTCATTTCCTCTTTGCTTCAGGCTCTCTGATGCTCCTCCTCCTCCTCCTCGTGTATGTCTACTCTTCTTTATCTGTCCTCTCAGCCTCCCCTTTCACCTCCTCCTCTTTCACCTCCTTTTCCATCTCCTCCCTCTCTGTGCTGCGGCTCAGTTTAAATTAAACTGTCTCTCTTCCTCTGTGTCTCAGAGTCACCGCCAACTCTAAGTGAACCACGCAGCGACAGTCAGGCCAGCAGAGCGACAGAGGTAAGGTCAACAATACTTAAAGAGCTGATCAGACGTAACTCTGGTTTGAGTTTTTGTTTTGAGCTCATCAAACTTTCAGGTTCAGTTTATGACAGATTTTACAATTAAATATAAATAAGCTAAGGCTGGAAATTCTCATAAATAAGTTTTTTAAATAACTGAAACTTGATAAATTACTTTTACTCATGCAGAATTTAGTAGACGATGATAAAGAGCGTGAGGCACACAGTGACCTGCAGGAGACAGAACTAAACTCTCTGATTTTTCAAAGGGAGCCTGAAGTAAACCAAAGTGACTTCACTAAGAGATTATTGAGCTGTTAATATTTTAAACGATCACTACGAAACAGGAGACTCAATCTGTGTTTGTGCTTTCAGGAGGCCGAATCAGAAAGTCGCTCTTCATCACCAGACAGGAGAGGAAGGCGAAGGAGGAGGAGGAGGAGTCGCAGGAGCAGGAGCAGCGAGCCAGGTGAGTTTCTCCTCTGAGGAGGCGTCACCTCATCAGAGCTCATAATCACAAGCTGTGATATTAAACTCCACCCACTGGATGTCTTCAGGTCCCTCCCACAGTTTAGAGGCTGATGAAGACGAGGATGAGTCAGAGGAGGAAGAGGAAGAGGAGGGCAGGAAGAGGAGGCGGTCGGACAGCTACTCCCTGACGTTTGATGACAGTCTGTCGTGGTGTGTGATCGGAGGACTGGGGAACGTACGGGACAGACACAGCAGCCAGTCGTCGGACTCACACAGCACGGTGAGTGTTAAACACACACACACACACACACACACACACACACACACACACACACTGGATGTTATTATATTATACTGGTTTGTAACGCGGACTGTGTGTGTGTGTTTAGTCTGGGAGGTCAGAGGTCACCGTGGCGGCTTCAGACTCAGACTCGGAGAGCGACAACTTCAGCGTCGAGTTCGAGGTCGAATCTGTCGACTCTGACGACTACAATGAAGAGGACGCCTCTCTGTCAGCAGACGACCAGGTGAACACCTGACCGTGACTGACGTGATGGTCTGATCTTTTCTGAAGAGTCAGCCACGCGTCAACTAGATGTTTCAGCCACACACGTTTGATACTGTCTTAAGCCCTCGTCTGTCCATCTGTCTGTGTCCAGGTGTACGAGGTCACCATCTTTGAGGCGGAGGACGAGGACTCCTTCGATGAAGACACTGAGATCACTGAAGCTGTGAGCCTGCACACAAACACACATCACAAACACACACACATGTCACACACGGCGGGGCTAACTGTGTGTGTCTCTCTCAGGACTACTGGCGCTGCTCCAAGTGTGACGAGCTGAACCCACCTCTGCCCAGAAACTGTCTCCGCTGCTGGACGCTGCACCAGGATTGGCTGCCGGACGTGTGCGACGAAAAGTCGGCCTCCTGCAGTCCCAAAGCCCTGCCCCCAAAGCCCAGCGACCAATCAGCAGCCAGAGAAACTCCAGGTAGGGCGACATTAACAACTTCACACCAAGTGAGTGTGACAACATGAAAAATAAAATGAAGCAACAGCTGATGTTGAGACGTCAAACTTTATCTTCAGTTTCACTGAACAAGGAGAATTTTATTAGAGAATTAAAAATCCAAATAAAAGGAAACCATTTATTTCAGCAGGATTTAAGGGACACTGACGTCCTTAAGGAGTCTTACTCTTTATTTAATTTAAGGTCATAAAATGTCTGAAACTTAACTTTTATGTTTTATTATGGAAAGTCTGAAAATTTTATTTTTGGTTAGAATTCAGGGCCAAAAAGTGTCTTGGTGCAAGAAGTCTTATTTTAATCATGAAAAATGTTCAGTTGTATTTATTTTTCGAATTAATGGCCATGAAATGTCTTAAATGTTTGTTTTTTTTTTTAATCGCGAAAAGTCTTAAGTTAAATATTTAGAATTAAAGGTTTTCAGAAAAAGTCTTATTTTTAGTTTCAATTCAAATTCAATTCAATTTCTCCAATTTTAGGCCATAAAATGTCTTCTTAAAATTCCCTTTTTTAAATTATGGAAGGTTGTTAATTTTATTTTTTTTAAATTAAGGCCATAAAATTTCTTAAAAAAACAAAACTAAAGAAAAAAAAAGTAAAACATGTCATTATGAAAAGTCTTAAATTGTGTTGAAAATTAAAGGAAAGAAAATGTCTTTAATAAGTTTTACTTTTAAAGAACAAAAAGTCTTAAATTTAATTTTTTTTTAGAATTTAAGGCCATAAATGTCTTAAAAATTCCCTTTTTTAAATTAATCATAAAAGGTTGTTAATTTCATTTTTCTGTATTTAAGGACGTAAAATTTAATTTAAAAAAATAAAAGTAATAATGAAATTTGCTGAGAGGAATGTAAGTTGACCGACTGACTGACCGCTGTTTCTCCTGAAGGTTCTGATGGCGAGGAGAACGATGGAGTTGATGTCCCAGATGGAAAAAGAGCGAAGACTCCTCCTTTGTCTCAGTGTCTGTCAGACTCCACCTCCTCTGCTCCAAACTCCCAGGAGCCTCCTCTCCTCCTCCTCCCAGCCCTCCTCCTCCCAGCAGAAGCTCTGGACTTCTGACTCCCAGCCTTCCTCCTCCTTCTCCTCCGTCGACTCCCAGGAGCTCCTCCCGTCCTCCCCCACCTCTCCTCCTCCTAATCCGCCACCTCCTCTCCCTCCTCCTCCTACCGTCGTCCCCGAGCTGGAGCGCAGCTCCTCCGCGGAGTGGCGGCTGCCGGACTCGTGCCTGGACCCCTGTCTCATCTGTCAGTCCCGGCCCAAGAACGGCTGCATCGTCCACGGACGGACGGGACACCTGATGTCCTGCTACGTCTGCGCCAGGAAGCTGAAGAAGAGGAACAAGTTGTGTCCCGTCTGCCGGCTGCCCATCCAGTCCGTTATCCTCACCTACCTCAGCTGAGACGCCATGTCTGTCCCCACACCCCGTCTGTCCTCGCCTACCTCAGCTGAGACACCCAGTCTGTCCTCACCCCTCTGTCTGTCCTCACCGTCACACCTTGTTCTTACAGCAGATAAATGTAGGACGAAGGTCTCGTTGATGAGACGGTGTCTCTCTGTGAGACGTCAGTTTACAGTTCAGTTCCTCTCTCGTCATAGTAACCATGGTGACACTGATTATTATTAATTACCAAGTTAAAGTTTAGTTTCATTTCTGTCTGTGGGACGCTGAATGTTTGGCCTTAGTCTTTACTTTTTATTAACGCTCCCCAAAAAACCCCAGAAACAACAATCTGACTTGTCTCTCTGACTCCGCCCACAGGTTTAAAGGTCAGTCACTAAAACAGGCGGGACGGTGTTTAAAGTTTGGTTGAAACTTACAGTTAATTTATCTTTTTCTTAATTAATCATTTTGTTTTATTATCGTCACAGAGAGAAACAGGTGAAGCAGCACAAGGTCACGTTTGACTGGTGAAACTTTTTGGATTAAAATATAATTGTAGTAAAACAGGAAGAGGTTTGTTGGGGACTATTTTCCGCGGCGGATTAATTCACATTTGGGGCAACAGGATGGTGTAGGGCAGGGATACTCAACTTGCAGCCCGTGGGCCAAATCTGGCCCTCAGTACAGTGACAGGGGCCCGACGACCACAAAATGAATGGATTTTTTCTCAGTTTTGTTTCAGTTTCAACATCAAATTTAAGGTTTTATCAAAAACAAAACAAAAAAAAAAACTGCAGAGGGAGGACGGAGGATGGAGGTTCAGGCTTCGCCCCTCATATTTTATATACACCGATAAATATTAATGTTGATTAACGGGCCCCTGGTTTTTGTCTCATTTTGCTGCAGTGGCCCCCGGGTGCAGTAAGCTGAGTGTCTCTGGTGTCGGGTTTTAGATTCACACACGTCGCATGTTAAACGAAGTTTAAACCAAAATATCAAATCAGTTATTTTATACTTTTCATTTTCACCTCCTCCTCTCGTTCTCTCCTGCTTCAGCTGAACTCACACTTAAAGGAACACTCCTTCCTGTTTCCTGTCCGACCCAAACTCAGATGACATCATCAGGATCAGTCTCTGCGTCCAGAACAAAAGCGTTCACGTCGCTCTGAGCAAATAAAAACTCATTGATAAATTGTCTCATCTGATTTTGGGTCAGAGGCTGAATCAGGACTCCTGAAAATGTGGGACTGTTCCTTTAAGTGCTGTCCTCGTGTGGTAACGCTGGTTTTGGTGACGTTTGATTTTATGGGTCTGTAGTTTCATTCAAACATTTCCTCCTGAGTTCTCTGACTTGATACCAATTGTAGGAAAAACAGGAATTTACTCCAAAATAAAAGTTCTAATTAAACCTGAATATTTTTCATTGATTATTCAGTTATTATTTCTGATTATTGTTCTGTTAATTATTTATAATCAGACCAGTTAAACTCTGTGAGGTCTGTTCATCCTCTCTGTCCAGGACTCTTTGTCTAAATTATTCAGAGCTTATAAAGACGTGATGAACCCATGAAATGAAACTTTACCTTTAATTTGACAGGTCTGTTTCCTCATTAAAGCTCCCTGTGAAGAACAAAGTCATTTGCTTTTAATTACAGTAAAAACAGGAAGAAAACTTCCTTAAAATCTTCATTTATTTATTATCTGAAACTTTTTTTGGCTCTTATTTTCAGGTAATTGAAACCAAATGACTTTGATCTCTCTGGGAAACATTTAGGAAATTATTGAGAATGACGGCCTGATAAACCGAAGTGTTACTAAACATGTGTATTATTTATTAGAAGTTTATTTAAGACGCTCATGTGTATTTAAGCAGAGACTTTTCTATGAGCTCTTTAAATAAGATGAATTTATGAGATCTAATATTTTCTGTTAAAAATTTCTGTTTACTGAATAAAGTTTAACTTCTGTTAACATGAGCCTGTTTGTTTGGACTCAAAACACACACACACTGTTATTATCATTATCATCATTATTATTATTATTATTATTATTACTATTATTATTATTATTATTATTATTAATAATAATAATAATTATTATTATTATTAATAATAATGATGTGAGACATTATGAGGCAGTATATAGTGAAACATTAGTGAGTTTACATGGACATGAATAACCTGTTAATGATCAGGTTTTTCGGAGCGTCCTCTTCATGTGTTTGAAACATCAGATTGTGTTTCTGAGAAACTGGAATATTTTAGCAGGAGAAAGAACAACCTGACATCAGATCGTGAAGATGATCAGAGCCCTGATAAACAGATTATTCATGTGCGTATATTCACTCTCAGAGCAGCCTGTTCCTGTGGAGCCAGTCTGATCGTCTTTATAAACACTCCAGTGGTTTCCAACCTGAGGGGTCGGGCCCCTCTACAGGGTCACCAGATACATCTGAGGGGTCGTCACATGACTCATGGGAGAGAAGAAGAAGAAACTAAATTCTGAGACAAATTTATATTTATTTTTCAGACTTTTGTCTATTTTTAGTAAAATATTCTGGTAACTGACCCTTGAAGGTCCACTCAGCTGAATACAGTCAGCATCATGACTGTGTTGTCTCTGTTAACTGGCTCTGCAGCAGGAAACGGCACTTCAAAATAAAAGCTCTGTGCTGAAACTCACTGTGATACAAAATGAAGTGTGTTTTTCACAAACTTGACGTTCAGAGAGGACCTGTGACCCACCAGCTTGGAACCACTGATTTAGATCAAATTCATGGAACTGAATCTGAGCAGTTTAGACAGGAAGTACGTCACACGACCATCACAGCACACACCACCACTGAACTACAGTGACTGCAGCTGTCAGACAGATGTGCTGCAGTATGAAGTGTCTCACTGTGAAATGTGGTGAAACTATTATAAAACAGGCTCCTCAGATTTGTTTTTAAAGCTCCAGTGTGTCAGATTGAGGAGGATCTACTGTCAGAGATGGAATATAATCAGTGTGTTTTCTTTAGTGTAGAATCAGCTGTAAATAAGAATCATTGTGTTCTCGTTACCTCAGAATGAGCTGTTTATATCTCCACAGGGAGCAGGTCCTCGTCTACAGAGATCACCATGTTGCACCACCATGTTTCTACAGTAGCCCAGAGGGGACAAACCAGCTGGTGTGTGTTTCTGAGAGGAAGAGACCTCTGAGGATAATTCAGCTCCTGAACAATCAACACTGAAGGAATTCTAACCAGGAGAAGTTTCAGCTGGTTGTAATCTGCAGTCCTAAATCTGACACGCTGGACCTTTAAGTTCAGTAAAGAGATAATGAACTGATGTACTCACTCATCACAGAGCTGTCCTTCAGATGCAGCCTCCTCCTTCAGACAGTTTTTCTGTTTAAGATAATACACTGATATGATCTTTAAAACATTTATTAAACACATCTTAATTCACTCAAACATCTTATTTTGTGACCAAAGAGGAAACAGGTGCGCTTCTTTACATGTCGCTGTACCGCCCCCTACTGGAGACACAGCTCTGCTGATTGAAAAATGAACTTTAAATAAAAGTTTGAACCAGCAGGAAACTTAAATATTGTGTTTATGTGAGTTTATACTGAAACTCTAACACAGCCAGGGCTCCTTAGATTATTTATGAATTTTAAAATGTGAAACGACCGTTTTCTGTTCTGTGACTGGCTGATAACAGACTTTGTGTTTCCACTTCACCTTTTAGCCCATATTTGTTAACATTTCAGCTAACTGCCGCTGATTAAAGTATGCCGAATTACTTATTAGCATCTTTTGTTAACATTGAACCCATAAATGTGCAGACAGCTGTCAGTAATTTAATATAATACTGAAGACAACTTAAAAACATGATGATTCTCAGGCAGGTTCTGCTGCGTCTTTTTTTCTATGACTTAAAAGCGGATTAACGGACGTTTACTGGCGATGAACATCAGAAATAATGACGTCACCTGAAAGTGTCAATCACACTGAATCTAAAAATATACGTATCATGGATGTGGACAGAGTAATAAACTCAGAAAGTACCTTAATAGCCTCCTTGACCCGCGTCCTCTTCCACTGCAGCTGCAGACCGCGTTGATTAAACGGTGAAATCAGCGGTTAAACTACAATAACTGACTTCCGGTTTGATCACCTGACCCTTCTTTATATTAAAATGACTCCATGTTGTTGATGATCTCATCGGCTCCTCCGATATTTGTCAGAACTGCTTTTTTGTTGATACACAACACTTTATGTTGATGAATGTGCTGCTGTTTGAAGGTGTAGTTCTTCATTATGAACACAGGGAGGCAGTGTGGTCACATGTTTATCTGTTCATGGAGTGTTCTTCTTCTTCTTCTTCTTATCATCATTATTAACTTGCTGATTATCAGATTTAAATAGTATTATTGTGAAGATTTCCTGGAGTAAAAACTGATGTTGATTTATTAAGTTTAAACTCACAGTTTCTGTAAATATCAGCAGCTCACAACATTCCTCTGATACACAATATAGTCACAATAAAAACAGAATAAATGTGATATACTCACCAAACAGTACCTGATGTGTGTGTGTCCACATCAGGAGGAGCGTCTGTAGGAACAAACTAAATCAGTCAGTTTATTAGTTTATGTAACTCCCATCAGAAACTCAGCTGTGTTTAGTTTCTCCTCAGAGCTCGAAGCAGCTCCAAGTGATGCAGATCAGACACAATAAACCATCAGCTCATTGTGAGTCAAAACAACATGCAACAAATATGCATTAATAATATATGGTAACCAATTACTGGAGTCAGCGAACGAGTCTGCAGTGTTCTGGCGAATGTGTCCGGGCTTTAATGTGCGAGCAGATCTCCTCTGAATGATAAACAGGAAGTCAGACTGTGTGGATGCTGCGTGTCCTCGCCTCAGGCTGCCTGAGGTGGATCACTGTGTTTGTCAGGTAAACACAGTTTCTGCTGTCAAACATCCACACAGGACTTCTTCTAATGCACCCAGAGTAAAACTGAAATCTGATGAATCCACTGGAGCCGCTCGCAGCGTCCACACAGCTGTCACTCACACACACTCACTGATAATCTGATCCAGGTTTTTATTAATGAAGAGACACAGCTGTCACAGCTCTTTGTGACACTGTGGCATCAAGGACATTTACTCAGGTACAGTCTGAGGAGTCTGAATTTCACACACTCAGCACAAAGTCAGACATGTTCTCAGTGTGTGTCGGCCTCCGTCAGGTCGTTCCTGGTCTCTGATCCTGTTTATGATATTTGTGGACAGGATCTCCAGGTGCAGCCGAGGAGGAAGGGGTCCAGTTTGAGGACCTCAGAATTGCGTCTCTGCTTTTTGCAGATGATGTGGTTCTGTTGGCTTCATCACAGCGTGACCTCCAGCATGACCTGGGGCGGTCTGAGTGTGAAGCAGTCGGGATGAGAGTCAGCACCTCCAAATCTGAGGTCATGGTTCTCTGCTGGAGAACGCTGGATTGTTCCCTCTGGGCTGGGAGAGAGTTACTGAACCAAGAGAAGGAGTTCAGAAGTCTCGGGGTCTTGTTCACAGTGAGGGGAGAATGGAGCGTGAGATGGATCGGCAGTTTGGTGCAGCATCTGCAGTGATGCAGGCACTGCTCTATGCTCCATCCACAGACACAAGCGTCTGAAATGAGTTTCCTCTGTAGGGTGTCTGGGCTCAGCCTTAGAGATAGGGGGAGGAGTCAGACATCTGGAGGGAGCTCGGAGTAGAGCCGCTGCTCCTTCATGTTGAGGTGGTTCAACATCTGATCAGGATCCTCCTGGTCCAGCTGGTAGGAGGCCCCGGGGCAGACCCAGAACACACTGGAGGGATTATAGATCTCATCTGGTCTGGGAACACCTCGGGGTCCTCCAGGAGGAGCTGGAAAGTTTTGCTGGGGAGAGGGACGTCTGGAGGACTTTGCTCGGCCTGCTGCCCCTGAGACCTGGCCCCGGATGAGAGGATGAAAATCAATGGATGCTTCTTTCCTCTTGTACTTGCACTACATGTATCTGACAGCTGTTGTTACGTCACTGATCAAAGTTCACATAAAAAACACGAGTACTTTTACTGTTTGGTGCTTTGAGCCCATTTGTCCAGCAGCATTACTTTTACTTTAGTAGGATTTTACATACAGGACTTTAACTTGTGATGGAGTGTTTCTGTATCGTGGGGTGTTTATACTTTTACTGAAGGTGAGTTAACAGAGCAGGCCTGGAAGAAATATTCATTTCAAGGGATGAATATGATGATATATGAGAACTTATTTGGACAATAACTGACATCAATATATCCACTTTTCCCCTCCTAATGTCAGTGATCATCATCAAGTCTCTTCTGTAGATGTACATGTATACTCTGATGGTGACGGCCCAGCAGCAGATGGAGACATGAAACACTGTTCAGTGTCTGTGATATCCATTCATTGTGCTAAATAAGAAAAATCATGTTGGACAATACTGATGGTTCATTCTAAAAATGATATCAGTGACCGATATTATTTTTGTTCCTGTTCATTTCTTTGAGTAAAATGATCTGTGCCGTACTCCAGAAATACTCCAAGTAAAAGATCTGTGTGCAAAGTTTGTACGTCATCACAAAAACATACTTAAATAATGAAATGTAAAACGAGTCGTCAGCTGCAGAGAGGACTCTGAGCTCTGCTTTATGTACATTTTTTATTTCTGTTTACAGCTGATGGAGGTTAATAAAGTTTGGAGCTGAATCGATTAGTGGATCAACAGAAAATTATTCAGCAGCCATTATGATGATCAGTTAATAATTAGAGAGATTTATTGATCAAACAAAAACACTAAATGTTCTCCAGAGTGAGCAGTGTTAGACTGACGTACCTGTCACGGTGTCTCTCGGCCTCCGTCAGGTTTAACTGTATCACCTTGTCACAAAAAAAACTCTGTAAAAATCCAGCAAAATGAATCATCTCACGATGTACCGTAAAACTTCTATCAGCAGCCCGGGCTGTTATTTGCTTCAATCACTGAACTCAACAGGCCTGTATTTGGGACAGGCCTTTAATTCCTTTCACACAAACTGTTGCTCAGGAAATACAAAGTGTTTATTCAAACCAGAATACTTGTATAAAAAAAGGCTTCAGATAATTATGAATCATTCATTTGATCTAGCTCCAGCAGACAGCACATCAGAGAGAGTGAGTTACAATACTCGAGGATTATGGCGCCCAGCGTACCAACACAACACTTCACCCTTGAAAACAATCCTCACAATTTACAGGTTAATCCAGGAATGGACACAAACTTTGAGGTGGCCAACAGCCTGCTTTCACACATCCGAATAACCTCTATAAAAAAAGAACTGCTTGGCAACCAGACCAGGCCTCTAATGGAGACTTTATTCGTCAGGATTTTAAGCCACACCGGGCTAGTAAAAAAGGTACTGGGCGTTTAATAGAAGTTTTACGGTATCTACAATAATTATTTTCATTGCTCTCACACCTGACTGTTGATCCACACACACACACACACACCAACACAATTAACACACTGCGATCTTTCAGATTTTTGTACGTTTAATTTGTCGTTTTCTTTGAGAACCAGTTTAGTGACAGTTTACTTCAGGTCCAGCAGGATTCAGTAAGTTTGATGTTTCACAGTGAAACAAAGTAAAAACTTTAATGAGGTCTGATGTTCCAGGTGCGACTGAGTCCTGCAGTCACCACAGGTCCAACATGGCACAGACGAGTTTCATATCCAACGGTACAAAAGTAGAAAAACAGAAGAAGACATTTGGCAAAGAAAACAAAAAACAAACAGTTTAAACAAAGAGAAAAAGGAGGACGAGGCGTTCACTGACCTCTGACCTCTGTGTTAAAACTGGCATCACACCTGTTGTTGTGTTACTGGAGCTGCTGTGAACCTGATACACATCTGTGTACATATACTGTATATAAATACATACTGCGTACAGATACTGTATGAGCTGAGGGCTCAGCTGTGTCACCTCACAGACGGAGATCACTGGTTTGAGTCCCAGTTATCAGGTTGTACTGGTTTTTCTTTCAAACCAGTGGTTCTTAACCTTTTTGGCTAAAAATAAGAACGATGTCAATGAGACGTGTTGAGACTCAGTGACGACAAAAAATATTCATAGTTCAACATGAAGCAGGTTTACATGAATGGATTTTTATCTTACGTCTATTTGGAAGATAACTACACTTCCCACAATGCTTAGGGGCTTTAAAGAGGAAGTGTAAAATACAAACATTATTGTTCGCCTATAGTTTTTACATTTTGACAAATTGGCACATTAAAAGTGAGCCGAATAATCTAACAACAGCTCCTGTTCACAGTGAAGCCATGAACATACAGACAGCTCTCACTGGGTTACTGTAGTCCTGAAGAAAACTTAAAATATCTAAATTCTCAGGCAGGTTCTGCAGCGTCTTCCTTCTCTGATTAATGAGTATTTATGGAAGTTTATTCACAATGAATATCAGAGATAATGATGAAATGATAAAGAAGGCACAATTAGAGAAATGTGATTATTTTCTTATGGTCTATCTTGTTTATGATTTCGTGACCCCTCAGATTAATTCTGTGGCCCCATGTGGGGTCTCAAGGCTCAGGTTGGGAACCACCAGACTTAGCTGTCCTCTAGGAATTAACAGGACGGTATAACCCCCCCCTCCCACACACACATAAAATAAGCATAAAGGACGAACGTCTGTATGAGCATGTGGGACGACTCGTCTGGAGTCGTAAATCAAACGCACCTCAGTGAGTTTAGGTCGGTGACTAACGTGCGGCTCGCTTCACTTCAACACTCAGATAATGTAATGTCCTTTTCTGTGGTTTAAATACGTCCCTGCACGTGCTAATTTTAAAGTGCTCCTCCTCTCAGATAACACTACACGTCTAACTCCACCACACTTAATGAGCCTCATCGCTGCCGACGCCCCCTCACAGGATGGAGCGTGTCAGCAGCGTCTGAATCCTCAGGCAGCAGTTTAACCTCCGGTGAATCATTTCAACAGGATGAACTCTCAGCTGAAACCTATTTGTCCTTGTGCACAACGTGTCTCTAAACTTTGTGAATTATTGTCACAACTTTGTGTTGTAGCTCTCCCGAGGTGTTTCTCTGTCTTTTGCCTTAAATCCTAAATTTTAGTCACAGAGTGCGTCCTGCTCTGAGGGCGGGGCTGGATTAGTTACTGAAGGAGATCATTTAAAAAAAAATCTAGAAATACAAAGTTGTTACGTGTTCAGCAGATCCTCAGTAGTTAATGTAGGTGTAATAAATGAATTTTACCACTAAATAAATTGTTTTCACTGAAACCACTGTGAATAAATCTGTGGAAACTTTCTGTCAGTGAGTTTCCACCATTAAGAGCCAAAACATCCAAACAGTGCTGATTATGTTGAAACGGAGGAAGCTAATTAGCTAATTAGCTAATTAGCTGAGTTGCACCATCAAATTTGATATAACCTCCTCTGAGGGAGAACAAACTGCTCCACACAAAAAGGAGAACAGTTTGTAGACAGTTATGAGACTGAGGTCAGAGGTGCTAAGAGTTGTTTTGGATAAACTTCAACCTCGTCCATTTAGAGGCCGAGCTAGTGCTAGCTAGTTTGTTAGCAAATCAGCTGGCTTAGGCTGTTAGCTTGTCAGCTACAGCAGTTCGCCAAGTAACCCAGCAGGTATGTTTAAAGTGTGTGGTTTTATTGTCACACAAAACAAAACCTAAATCCTGAAAGTTAATTAGCAAGGCAATTGTGACTGAGGTGCACTCGCAAGGTTCACTGGCGGCAACCGTGTTAGCTGATTAGCTTACTAGCTACAGTAGTTTGCTTGTAGCTGTCATAACATTGAATGTGTTGAAGTGGTTGCCATCTTGGCTACGCAGCAGAACGGGAGGGACCACCAAAACTGTTAAAATGGCGGGCGAGGAGGCTGCAGCGGTTGTGGTTGCTTCAGGCTGGCAGATATGTTAGTGGCAACAACTGTGGTCAGATGTTGGCAGTAAATGTTTGGCTGCAATTGCCAAAACAAAAAAAGAGTCGGTCAAATGTTGGGATTGTCATTTCCAGTAAGTGCACGTCAGCCACGTTTGCATTTGAGAACGCGGCTTGAAATTCACGCTTTACGTAAGTAAGTGCATAGTGTACACGGTGAACTACATGGGAGTGTTCTATCTAAATCGAGATACGGCAATACTAAACCCTGGTAGCCAGCGAGCTTGACCACAGTGACGGACGAGACTGGCAACGTTCACTGGTGGCTAACGTGTTAGCTGTTAGCTTGCCAGTTAACCTGTGAGTATGAATAAACTGCGAGGTTTTATCGTCACACAGAACAAATGCTAGATTTGTCCTGGATTGGCTATTGCAATGCTACCAGTTGTTAGCGTGTTAGGTCGCTAGCTACAGTAGTTTGCCAGCAGGTCTTTTACAAAGCAGATATTTTCTGTTGATCATAGCAGGAAGAACACAGGTGTTAGTAATAACGTTAGCGATGGCTCTGTTTTCTTCAAGTTTTTTCTTCAGTGTCAAAATGTCTTCTGTGGAACGGGCCAATGGCGGCGAGTAGTCACAATGTCCAAAAGCTTCAAGCACCGCCTCTTTTGTGAGGACGTGCATATGAAGTACTGCTTCCTGTTGTCAGCGGGGTTTTAAACTCCGCCCGGCTTCAACCCTTTGCTCTCAAAGTAGAATCTTTCGGTAATGACGAATCTGGCGGCGAGTGGTAAACCTTCAGAAACTTCTGGTCGGCCACGTTACTGTTCGTTGTTTGTCTTCTCACAGGTCGAGGGTTCAAACCTGTGACCATCACGCCGAGCACCAGGGCAGCTTCAGTCGATTAGGGATCGAAGCGCCGCTACGAGGCCGAGCCCCACACACAACCCTGTCCACGAGGGCCCAGAGATGGCTCCGCCTCCCTCCAGGTTTAAGGTGAAATTACAGGGAGGGGTGGTGTTAGCCTGGGAGGGGTTAGCTGGGGTGCGGCCGGTCGTCGTGGGGATCTGGCGCAACAGGAAGTCATGTTTCATGGCGGAGTAGTGATCAGGACCATACGGGATGTTAAGTGTCTCCGTCAAAACCTCGTGACCCGGGTACGTCACCTGTCAATCAAAGAGATCAGAGGAAAGACTCGTTAATGTCTCAGCTTCTTTTGATTTAAACCCCGCCCACTGCTAGTGTAAAGGGTGAAAAAGTGTGTGTGTGTGTGTGTGTGTGTGTGTGTGTGTTTACTGTGAAGCTGTAGTTCCCAGGCAGCAGCAGTCTGTAATATTCTCCATGTTTGTCTGTCCTGAACGGACACAGATTCCTGCGACCTTTGACCTCCACCACTGCATTCTGGACCGGCACTCCGGAGCCGTTAAGCACACGACCTTTGACCCCTGAACACACACACACACGCACGCACACACACACACACACACACACACACACACACACACACACACACACACACACACACACACACACACACACACACACACACAGAAAGCATCAGGTGATTATTAATTATTGATCCTGGTTCAGGTTCAGTTTAACAGCAGAGGAGAGACGGACAGAGAAACACACACACAGACACACAGACAGACGGACAGGTACTGACCCAGGTGGACCTGCTGGATGAAGGCCAGCAGAGACTTCCTGTTCTCCTTCCACAGAGCAGGAAGTTGGTCGGCAGGAGGAAACTTGCAGCAGGAAACCTCCAGAGTCAACTCCAAACACTGACCCCACACGTAGTTATAGTCCTGCATCCCACCTGCACACACACACACACACACACACACACACACACACACACACACACACACACACACACAACAAAAACCAGACGTTAATGAGCTAAAAATAGATCTTAATAGTAAAAACTAAGATGAAATCTATGTTTGATTTTCGTTGACGAGACGTGATGTAAACGTTGGTGGTGGACTGTTGGACACTGAAAGCTTGTGATGATCTTCAGATGCCTGATGAGCCACAGGCTGGTAAACTCCAGTAAATAGTCTGCACCAGGATGTGAGCTGTAATTCAGCAGTAAATAATCAGCGTGTGTGTCTGACTGTGGATGGTGGAGCTGCTGAATGGATCTGTGGCTGTCAGCAGTTAGCAGTTAGCTCCGCTCGCAGCCAGTAGAAGAAGACTTAAAACTGCTGTCATTTGGATGGATAAACCTGGATAAGAGATTATAACCAGGGTTGGATTTATCACCTGGACACCAGTGTGCATGTTGAATTAATGAAGTATCACTGAATATTTGGACAGTGGAGGTTCGTCCAGCTGCAGTGTTTGCCTCTCTCAGGTTGCAGTGATCAGATTTCTGCAGCAGGAAACCAGAGGAGACAGACCAGTGATGTCTCCGTCTTTAGTTTCTGTCTCTGCAGGCTTCCTCTGACGTCCCTCACACTGAGCAGCTCTGCTGTGCTCACACACCAACACTCACAGGAAGCAGTGTGTCCTTCATGTAGAGAGCAAGAGTTTGATTTTGAAGGCGGCGTGCTGACCTGCCAGAGGATACCACTGGTACCCGTTGGTGACGCCCTCCAGGAACAATCTGCTGTCGATGCAGCGGTCGCCGTGGTGCATGGAGGTGTGGTTGTGGGAGTACACCTTGGCCAGGTGAATGAACACGTCGTCGTCAGGGGTGATGCTGGCCCCGCCCACCAGCTCACTGCCTGGAGAAACAGACGACACAGGGCGATAAAAAGTGATTCACACAAAACTAAAATATCAAAATATCAGAGCATAAAATTAAAAGATAAAATTTAGATTTAAAAAAAAATGCAAGTTGGTTAAAACAAATCAGACGACAAACCCAAATTAAACCTGCTCAGTCTGGTTCATGATATTCACCACAGAGCTCTGTGTGTTTGATCCTCTCTGTCTGTGAGGCGTCCCTGTGTTTCATTTTCTGGAAAACTTCCTTTCCAGTGTGAACAGAGTTTTATTTTAATTTTTATTTGTTGAGAATTTAACTGCCTCAGTTTGAGCATCACTGAAGCATCTACAGCTGCCAGCAGAGGGCGCCGACACTCCTGATGAAATCAACATGATCTTTAGGTGTCTTCTCTTCTGCATACTGTGATGTTAAAGCAACAAAGCATTCAGGTGGAGTAAAAATAAGTGAGTGAAATATTATTTAAAATTTCAAATATCAGTTCTTGTAAAATCCACACATTAATAAAATGTAACATGGCACATCATAGTGTCTGTAAACTCAGGTTTCTGATTCCATCTTTTGTGTACAACAGTTTGTTACTGTCCAAAGAAAATCAGTTCATTTGTGTGTTATTTGTTGGTTAGTGTTTTGCCGTGATGACCACTGTGTGTTGGTGATCCTCTGACTTTTCCTCTATCGCCACCATCAGGTCACAATAACAGAAATCATGAGAGTTATGACCCTCAGAGCAGAGTCCTGCACTGGGTCAGGTACCTGACAGGTAACGGGCAGGTGGGTGGGAACAAAAATCAGTTTTTTATTTTCCAGAATAAAAGGCAGTAAAAAGTTGTGCAGTATATGTGTAATATTTTGACATCTAAATCACTATTATCAGGCTGCAGCTCCTTTTATTTTGAAAGTCAGTGACACAGTGTAACCTTTGACCCCGTGGTCACATTGGTCACGACGTGGAGGACTCCAGCCATGAAACTTTGCAGCCCGAGGATGAGGTGGCAGCCTACATGGAGTTCAGATCCTTTGGAGGTTTGATGGTGGTGGAAGGAGCATGCTGAAATGTTTCCTAACCTGGCAGTGATTGAATGTTTTCACCATCCAGTCAAAGAGACGTCCAATTCAACAACAGACAACCAGCTTCATGTGACGGACTGGAGCCTGGGGGGGGGGGTTAAATCATGGGTGGAGGCAGGTGTGGCTTTAACTTCGACATAATGATGAGTAACAGATCAGTTATGGTGCTGAACTTTACGGGTATGGGTGGGTGCAGGTTTTCAAACGTGGACCTGTGCAGGACTCTGGGGCCTCAGGGCTCGAACATATGAAGACACTGTTACAGCAGGATGATCGAGTTAGCTGAGTATAACCTGAAACCTGCCTCAGTCTTGAAAGATGGGGTGAAATTAAAGAGTTTTTCTGGGTTTATTACCAAACTAACTTTAGTTTGTGGCTCTCTGAAAGCTTCTGTGGGTTGCATTATGGGGCATATATGTTTGCAGAAATGGAAAATAATATATAAATATGTGTTGTTATGAGCCTGAAAATAAGAACTGTTGTGTTTTCATTACCTTAGAATGAGCCGTTTATATCTATATAACATCTACATCATACAAGGTTCCCTGTTGTTCTACAGTAGCCCAGAATGGACAAACAAAACACTTGAGAGGGACTCAGGGTCAGCCACCATAGTTCTTATATATACATGTGTGTGTGTGTGTGTGTGTGTGTGTGTTTACCTCCGTTGCTGTTGTCATAAGGATAACTGGCCACCAGCGCTCCTCCATGAAGGTTGGCAGAGAGAACAAAACTCTCCATCCTCAACCAGCCAATCACAGCTCTGACCTGAAACACATCATAAAGCAACCGGCCAATCACAACCATTGTACTTTAGTTATTGTTTAAA
Organism: Cephalopholis sonnerati; assembly: GCA_019142605.1. NCBI lineage: Eukaryota > Metazoa > Chordata > Actinopteri > Perciformes > Serranidae > Cephalopholis > Cephalopholis sonnerati. The sequence continues at coordinate 1,329,577 of JAGQAX010000022.1, read as the reverse complement.
GGATAAAGTGGTGATAATTTGTAGTTTTCATCAAACACACAGGAGGAAATATTGACTTTGTCGGGGACTACTTTCAGTGGTGGATTAACTCACGTGGTTGTAGTGAGTTTTAGACCTGGTGTTACCATGTGTCTCAGGTGACCTGATTACAGGTGGACAGCACAAACATTAGCGTGAACGGTCACTAAGACACATTATGATCCGACCACTCAAAGCACTTGCTGAGGTGGTTTCAGAATCAATCGACCACATATCTTTAGTAGTGTAAACACTAACGCCATCTTGATGTGTCCCTGACAAGGACGACATCATCAGTACAGAACGTGGTGGTTGCTTTGGTGACGGTGCACTAATGTCCTGTAACTTTATGTTGAGTTGGACGAAGTGTTGCGAGACTGCTCATCGTTTTGTCCTCTGGAAGGAGACGTGTTGAATCCTGCTGACAGTGATATCTGCAGCTGTACCATGGATATATACAGACACCTGGATACAGCATCTGCGGTGTGGCTTCATTTATTCTTATGGAAGTTGCTCAGTTGATGTGTTTTAACACCAAGAACATATCAGACTGTCGACACACACACACACACTGTTTCTGTTGGTTTGGATCTTTTAATGGGATTTATTAACAATAAGACAAACAGAGTATCACCAACCTCCGCCTCGCGCTTCTCCTCGTCAACCTGCTGCTGCCTCCGCAGACCAGCGAAGGCATCGGGGAAGTTCCTGTTCAGATCGATGCCGTTATGGTTGACCCTGAAACAGACACAGACTCTACTGTATTAACTGAACGACTCCAGGCGCTCATTCAACAACACAACAAGGTGTTAGAGACAGAGGTCAGCACAGTGTCACCCCGACTCATCTGAGATCACTCTGTCGATATCAGGCTAGCTTCTTTTTTTATTTTAGTACTGAAACGATTCATCGACTCGATCCATAAACTCATCAGCTTTGTTAATAATTTGAGTCGTTTGTCAACCAAACAAGACTCACGGCACTATTTAACACTGTGCAGACTAAGACACCAGGGACAAAGGGCTGTATTTAGTCCCTTGTTGTTTCTCAAAGTCAAAGATGCGTCCTTGGTGGGACGGGTCCTTCCAACTTGGGTCCTGCAGAGGCTAGGCAGGACTCTGTCCTAGCATTTGGTGAACACACATTGGAACAGGCTAACAGTGAACAGCTGTGCATCGCTGAAGAGACCCCACCTTCAATACCTGCAAACTGTATGCAAAGAATCGTGGGTACTTCATGCCTCCTGAAGATGCACACATGCATCCTTGGATATTCACTGAAAGAAGGACTCTGTCCTCAGTAGAATCTGAAGGGTCCTTGACACTGGAACAGTCCCTCAGTGGATTCAATGACGTAGCCTCTTTAAATTCAGCCATTTAAGGATCCTTCCTCGACCTTGAGAAGCACCACCTTAATTAATCGTACGTATGTTTTCATTAAGTTAACAAAGGAAACAGAACTAAACTTTTAGCTTACGCTGCTCCTCGAGTGTCAGTGTGCACAGCGTCTCTCTGCAGCTCTGCTCTGATCTCTGCTACGTTCACATTTCATAGAATGTCGTTCATATTTTCCTCACTAATGGTGATTATTTCATTTCCTCACGTCCCTGTGTGTGTAACAGGAGAGTGTACGTGTGTTGTGAACCTGCCTCTGTAGGTGCATCTCACTCTCTGAATAATGTGCCCTTATGTGCTTTGAGCCAGGTGTAAAATAGAGCCCTCAGTCTGAGTCCAGCAGGTTCGATGTTTACCATCTTATATTAGCATGTTAGCATGCTAACAACGTGCAGCTGGGGCTGATGGGAGTTTCATTAGCTCTACAGGTTTTCTGCTCAGAAACCAAAGTGTTGGAAACACTGTCATTTTTGGACCAAACTTCATTTCACTCCATCCCATAGCTGTCGAGATATTTCACTCCAAACCAGGATTCATAGATTCAGTCGGTCCAAGAGAAACAGCAGCTGCTGCCGAGGCTCCCATGGGCAAGGCACTCATGTTTCCCACGATCCTCTGCCTCCAGGAAGTCAGAGAGTCTTTATTTATCCAGCTGAGTCACAGGGGGACGTTTTACTGAAGGACCACTTCTGATACTTTAAATACATCTGATGAATTTACTTCTGACTATTTTTGACAGCACTGTGCTGGTACTTGATGATCTGCACACTTCCTGTTTCAGTGCGAACGTCCTGTTGTTACGTCCACAACCACACACAGCTCAGCACAATAACCTGGAGATTAAAGTTAACAGTAATGATCCAGTTTCTGTCTCCTCGTCCACCTGAACACTGACTCACGTCAACAAGTCTTGTTTTCCTACAAACCACAACAAAAGTTCAGTGTCTGAAAAACCACACGTCAGTCCAACACAGTCAGTAAGACTGAGACCTGACTGAAGGGAACTCTTTACACCAGTTTGTTTTTGTTTCAAACTCAAAGTCAAATCATCACAAAGGCTCCGGTGAAACACTCCCTTATACGGTGTGGAAAGTGGTGACCTCGAACGGACCACACACACACACACACACACACACACACACACACACACACACACACACACACACACAAATTCAATAAAAGTTAAAGTCAACCTGAAGTCTAAATGTAAGTGTGTAAATGTGATTCAATGTGAAGCAGTGCAGCAGATGTAGAGAAAACACTGAATGATCTCTGGAGTTAATTTGATGTAAAAATAAATGAGTCTGCTGCTTTAGATCATTAAACACTGAATCCTAACATGTAACAGTTAAAATCTTTTTGTGAGCCCCGTAATGAAGCTGTGTGAACGTATCAATGTCCCACAGTGTGATTAATACTGTCACACACACACACACACATACACACACACACACACACACACACACACACACACACACACACAGTGTCCCATATACAGAACATTAGAAGAAGTCAAAACACTTCTAATTAGATACTTAGAGGCTTTAACCGTGACTGTGATCTGTGTGTGTGTGTGTGTGTGTGTGTGTGTGTGTGTGTGTGTGTGATACAGATCTGTGTGTGTGTGTGTGTGTGTGTGTGTGTGTGTGTGTGTGATACAGATCTGTGTGTGTGTGTGTGTGTCTGGTTTCCTGCTTATCACGGTGTTTTGGGCGTTGGAGCGTCACACAGTTTAGTCTACACATCAAAAATGTCGGCTTCAAGAGTGTGTGTGTCGTCTCGAGTCTTTAAAGTCTGTTCTGACATTTGGTCTGACACACACACACACACACACACACACACACACACACACACACACACACACACACGCCCATTGATGTGTTTTCAGCAGACCAGAAGTAGCAGCTGTGTTTCCTGGAGTGTGCATGAAAGTGGATAAACCTGTGTGTGTGTGTGCGTGCGTGTGTGTGTGTGTGTGTGTGTACCTGCCCTGGCTGTACTGGCAGTCTGTGTCCGACGCGTCGAAGCCGTCAGGGTTCATAGTCGGCAGGATGTGGATGCGGGTGCTGTTCAGTAACTGTAGTGACCATGTTTCGTTGTTACGGTAACCACGCAGCAGGTCGTCGATGAGATGAAGCATCAGCACCCGGCCCAGAACCTGCACACACACACACACACACACACACACACACACACACACACACACACACACACACACACACACACAGACATATAACAACAACTTAATGCTAATTTAAATTAAGCATATAATTTAAGGATTCAATCTGAGACAGTGAATTATAAACATGACGTTATTTTCGGTGGTTAATTTAATAAAAAGTTAAATGAGGTTTGGAGCTTCAGGACGAACATTAACTACTTCCTCCTGCTGCTCAGTTTCATCCTCTGATTCATTCATTCCTACCAACTTCTGTTTTTTTTAAATGCGTCATGACATTTCGTTGCATGTTCTCTCCCGCTGGAAACGGCGGGGGAGGAAGTGATGTCGTGAGTCAGCGAGGAATCGAAATGCGATCCGGAGACGAGTCAGAGGCTGTTCTTCTGAGACACAGAGAAACAAAAAAAACTTTGTGAATGAACGAGAGCCTCGGGAGGCAGAAAGAGAGAAGGGTGGGAAAGGTGAAAAGGTGTGCGGGTACAGGGCCTCAAACACACACACACACACACACACACACACACACACACACACACACACACACACACACACACACACACTCCCTCACACATGTCAGGACTAGCGCTGCCTCCGGTCATCATTTTGTTTTCCTCCAACACTCGTCTGAACGGTCTCTCTGTGTTCTCTCTGTGCTGCCGTCACACTCTGAGCCCGACACTGAATCTACAGTCTGATATACTGTTGTTAGAAACACGTCAGGGAGCCACAGGTGTCTTTGTTACCATGAACACACACACACTTTATTTTTTACACTGTCCTGCTGACACTAATACTCATTGATTGGTCAGAAAAATCCAGGAAGTAAAGCAAACGTTGAAGAAGAGTACACTGTCAAGATAAATGTGACACTTTCTAATGTCACAATGGAGGGACAACTACGCAGGTTGATTTTAGCGCTGCTCATCGTGGACTATATTGCTGTCATTGTTCATTTGAGTCAAAGCATACAGTTTGAAAACGAGGCGCGGCTCCAACTAGAAAACAATGTTTTGATGCATTGGATGTGCTGAATGTGCATATTAAGGCAGTACAGGAGGAGGCGCACATTAATAATCCTCCAGGACTGTAACATGCTCATGTTTAACCCAAACAATGTGTCATGTGACTGCAGTTGCTTCAGATCCAGGTCGGAACACGTTCTCACCACAAACCAACCGCACCAGAGTTCCTTTGGAACCAGACCCAGACCACCTCTTCAAGAAGAACTCTGACCGGTTGTTTTGGTGTGTTCACACCTGCACAAAGGAACCACACTGAGGGGGCAAACCAACCTGAGTTAGACTGAACTGAACCAAACAGGGCAGCTGTGACTGCAGCCTTAGACTGAGACATTTATATCTACATAGAGATCACCATGTCTCTACAGTAGCTCCAGCCTGTTCTCATTCCCAGCTCATCAAATACCACCACACTGTCAGTGATTTTGGCATCAGACACCAAAACAGAGAGCCACCTTCACAGTGGTGTGATACGCCGCCGAATGGTGTCACTTTGTGACGCCACCAGACAGCTTCAGTTTGTAACGCTGCTGGCAACGACGTAATATAAAGAGCTGGAGAGTTCCTACAGAGCAGGTGTGAGTTTCACCTGTGAGCCCGCTGTCCACTTCCTGTGTGAATGTGGAGCCAAACCATAATGTTTTTTTTTTTGTTTCACCTACATTGTACGTGTGTTTTAAAAAGACACAAAATATGTACCAAGTGTAAATTGACATGCAGTCCTCGAACGTCAACAACAGACCATCAAAAGGCTGGTTGCTGGTACGTTTTTACTGGTTCTAGGTTCACACTGATCTGCTGTACATGAATGCATCTGCACGTTAGATACTGCATGTCATCGTGCACTGAGTTCTGTTATACAGACTGTAAACCCCTCGCTCATCACTGTACACTTTATTCCACGGCTGGTCGGCCATCTTTGACCTCTCGTAGGCTCAGTCACTGGTATTTGTTCATTTATAAACTAGGTAAACTCCCTTCGTACATTTGTACTTTGACTGTCTAGAGATGTGACTGTAGCTACAGTTAACATCTGTATCATCTAATGAGATATTGTTTTCAGTCTGCATCTAGTGGACTGAAAAAATCATTCATTATATTATTCTAGTTGGCTACCAAAAGTTTTATTTGTCATATTAATAATCTATACAATAAAAACTTCACGTGTCCACGTAATGATACAACATTGCCTCATAACAATATCGCAATATGTGATATGTGTGTGTATCGCGTTCTGGACATGTGAACTCTTTCCTGCTGCACTCTGCTGATGTTTTCATGCTGTAACATGTGTGTGATGAAGCAGTCAACATGCCTTAAATGTCTGGAATAGCTCAAGTGTTAAAGGGACAGTTCACCCCAAAATCAATAAACCATATTTCTCCTCTCTGTTTGTCAGTTTAGATCGTTTTAGTGTTGCAGAGTGTTGCAGATATCAGCTGTACAGATGTCTGTCTTCTCTCCAGTATTATAGAACAAGGAAACACTCCAAAAAATATATTTGAAAAACTCAACGTCAGTGTCTCTTTCTAGAAATCATGACCCGGATACTCATGATCATCCACAGACCTTGTTGTGAGCAGTGTCATGTTGGGACCAGGGCCGTCAAATGATTAAAAAAATGAATCAAATTAATTTCCTGCTCTGTGATTAATGAGTCTAAATTAATCTCATGCATCAACTTTTACTTTGAAATTATTTAAAAATGTTCAGTCCAATTGAATGTTGTCAGATGTGTCGTAGTAAAGCTGCTGGAGTTTGGAGACAGTTGTCCCCCTGTCCTCCACCACTCAAACTGGTCTGCAGTCCATTCTGTAAGAGAGTCAGTGAGTCGGTCACAGGTAGACTGACTCAGTCTGAACACCTGGTCGAGGCTGGCAGCTAGCGTTAGCATCAGAGGCTGTGCTAGCTCTGACCTCGTGGTTTGCTGCTAAATGTTTAGTGTTGAGGTGATATTTCAGACTGAAGTTCTCCAATGGTACGAAAATTCCTTCCTGCAGAGAGCGCTGCTCCTATCAACAGTTCCATCTGGGTGTTTTTTAATGTAAATGTTCCGTTCACGGGGCCGAGCAGCGTCGTCACATCTGCCTCCATCATGTGACAAAGACACTGTGGCCTTCAGTGACACACCAGGGCGGGTCAAAGGGCACCACGGGACACCAATAATCAGCATTTATTTTTTAACACGTGTTTTTTTCTTTGATTTATTTATTGAAAGTAACAGGTTATTTTGACAGCCTCAGGAGGAACTATTTTTTCTCTGCTGAACTACACCCACCAACCGTATCACTGCACAGAAGGAAGCGTGGGTCTACTCATGAATGGGAGCTTCGTGTTCGTAACAGTACGAGACATAACCATGTGCCACTTTTGTGCAGTGATACAGTTGGCGGTGTATTTCAGCAGAGAGTAAAAACTAGTTCCTACATGAAGCTGCTCCCAGCAAGCTCTGTGGACTGTCATGAATAAGCAGGTCATGGTTTCTGGAGAGAGATGTTGATGTTGAGGTTTTTAAATGTTGATTTTTGGTGCTTTGAGGAACAGTCTGATGAGCAGCAGGAGGGGGAGGGGCCAGTTTCCCTTCTAACTTCAAAGGCGTTTAGATAACCAGACGACAGCGGTCCAGTCATGTTTATGTTGCTGTGCATTAGCAGATGGAAGCTAACGTCCAGAGTCGCCGCCTCCCTCCTGTTACACTGTCCTCAGAAACACACACAGCAGCCCAGTTAGAGGAGGAAGGAAACTCTGTTCCCTCTGTCGCCCACACACACACACACACACACACACACACACACACACACACACACACACACACACACACACACACTGTTCTTAAACACAATCAATTTAAGAAAACAAACCGATACAGAGAGCAGATTAGTGCTGCTCTGTGATTCAGTTAATCTGTGAACTCAGTTTATGGAATCAGATTTGTGTCAAAATAATCAAACAAAACTTCTTCAATATCAAACAAAAATAAAAATTTGAGAGAGAATAAAACTCACTGAAGCAAAAAAAATGTCATCTCAAACGTAAACTTGTAACTTGCAAACAAATTATTAGATATAATATATTAATATTAATATTAATATTATTAATTCGTAGAGCAGCCAGTAAAACGGCAAACATATGCAATCCGTACATTCGTTTTTCGGGATAAATAAATTGACACTGTCACTTACTGTCAAGGTGGTAGTCAGCTGGAAAACGTCTGACACGGCGGCAGTCAAATTGCAAAAGTCCGTCACAATGCCGAAGTCCGTTCCTCCATCTTCTTCTTCTTCTTCTTCTTCTTCTTCTTCTGTGGATTTAATGGCGGATCGCAAACCAATGTGTATAGATGCATACCGCCACCTACTGTACCGAGTGTGTAACCTCATCGGTTTATGTCCGGAGTCCTTTTGGAGACGCACAACAAGTTTGTTATTTCCGGGCCTGACACGGGAGGCGGCCTGAGAGAGGAGCCTGCACCGGAAGCGGCCTGACGCTGGAGTTCTGCAGCTAGACTCTCTTGGGCCAGAGTGTCTGTTGTTCTTCGCGCGTGCTGCATTGAGCAACTTCCGGCCACTGAGCTGTCACTCAAAAACTCACTAGCCAATGGCGACGCACCCCTGAAAAAGCCCGCCCACGTGAGAGGTTTGTATCAGAATCGCAAACAAAAACTCAGGGAGCGCAAACGAGAGAGCTGGCAGGGTGACTGCAAAGCTGGCAGCGAGAGCAAAATTCTGATCAGTGAGAAAGAAACAGAGGGAACGGTAAATAAAACCATATACTTACAAAACAGTTAAAGACCAATAGTTTATACAATTGTAAAAATAATTTGGTTTGCAAGTTGTAAGTTTTACTTTTGAGGTACATTTTTTTTCTTCAGAGAGTTTTATTCTCTCTCACATACTTATTTTTGTTTGATATTGAAGAAGTTTTGTTTGACTATTTTGATACAATTCTGGTTTCAGTTTGTGTCAGAATCGCAATCAAAAACTCAGGGAGCGCAAACGAGAGAGCTGGCAGCGTGACTGCAAAGCTGACGGTGAGAGCAAAAGTCTGAGCAGTGAGAAAGAAACAGAGGATGTGACAAACGGTAAAAGACCAATAGTTTACTCAATTGCACAAATAATTTGTTTGCAAGTTACAAGTTTACGTTTGAGATGACATTTTTTTTGCTTCAGTGAGTTTTATTCTCTCTCAAATTTTTATTTTTGTTTGATATTGAAGAAGTTTTGTTTGATTATTTTGACACAAATCTGATTCCATATCAGTTGGCTTCGTCCGGCCGACTCAACAGCTGCTGTGCGTCTCACACAGTGTCCTCGAGGAACGGAACTTAACATTACTTTTATAATCGACTCTTTGCAGATTAATCAATCGATCGTTTAGACAATAAAATGCTAAAAAAATTTTTTGCAAATATTTCACATTTACTAACTAAATATCAAAATAGTTTTTGTTTTGACTGATTGATAATCACTGCAGCTCAGTAAAGCCTGTGAGACAGGAGAAACTTTCTGACTGCACAACAGGAATCAGCTCAGACAAAGATCAGATAAACAGTTTAAAGATTCTCTGTTTTCCTAACTAACGATGTATTATCTTATCTGATCTTAGAGTCACACAGCAGTGATCCCTCTCTGTCACCACTGATGACTCACTCTGTGTGTAGAGGTGTGTTTATCTGCAGAGACTCCGCCCTCTGACTGAGGACAGTGAGCTGGTTGAGGAGGCAGCGACCAGGTATCAGACTGTAAGCAGCAGGTTTCCAACAGGAAGTCACAAGAACTGTTGAGACAGCACAGAAAAAAAACCCCCAAACATCCAAAAACTCCCTTTCTGTTCCTGAGGACGCTGAGTAATGGTCAGAAATGTGTTTTGTGCAGACATGATGATGTCACAGTGTAGCTGACCTTTGACCTTTTGGATATAAAATGTCGTCATCTTATCCTGTTGGACATCTGTGTCTTATACGGGCGCGAATGAAACAATTCGCCAGCAATGGACGTGACATGAATGGTGTAAAATATAAGACTTCAATGGCAGGAGAGATCCTCCAGGGACGCATGACGCAGAGGACGTACCAGCGAAAGTTTATTCATTGAATCAGTGATTTCACACGTGTATGATGCAAGTCAACACAAAATATTCTAGCGTTTTAACACGTGCGAGTAACATGATGTTTAGTGTGAACAAACATCAGAAGGATAATTCTGGCCACGGCTATCAGACGCTGCCATTTCCATCCCTTTAGGAATATCAAGGTTTGTCGTTTTCTTTTAGATGTTAATCTTTCTATCATCCAGCATGTTTTAAGATCAGTTTTAATTTCTGAAATATTAAGCTGTGTGGTTATTTTCTGTTTTATTATAAAAGCTTTGCCAAACAATGTTACAGTGTTATCGACCTCTGATTTGCTGCTACTTTAGTCCCCTAAAATGTTTGTATGTCTGTACGTTGATTGTGTTTTTATTATTGTAGATCATCGTCCACCTTTGGACTCTTTCCTAAAATGAGGCAACAACACGACAACACCACCGGCTCTGCAGGTGTCTGCTCATTAACTCATAAAGTATTGGACACATTACATTACGGTCCATCCTGAGGGGAACATGAATGTGTGAAGTAAATTTCATCACAACCCATACAACAGTTGAGGTGATATTTCACTTTGAATCACACACACAATGTCTTCGTCCTCAGAGTCAGCAGGGTTCATCCTCTGGGGAACATGACTCAGTCAGGACTAACGCTGACAGACACACATCAGACAGACATGTTGATGCTGTACAGGACAGATAAAATCACTGACAGGCGTCAGAGTCTCAGCGCGATGGAGGAGCTGTTAAAGTGTGATGTCAGCAGATTAACGCTGTTGACCGACGCCTGTCTGATGTGACAGTGGTGAACGTACCAGTTCTCAGTGATTATTCACACACCATGTAACACTGATTATTTTTTCCTAACGCAGCGACGACATTCCTGCTCCTGACTGAACGACATTCTGTCAGAGCGACACTACCGCTTCATCTCTGCTCATCTGAGCGCTGAGGACAGACACGTCCTCCCTCCTCTGACCTCGTCTGAGTCTCTGCCGTACAGCGGACGTTGTTTACTTCCTGTGTTTTGGAACGTTTGCTAAACAACAGAGAGCAGATGTGTAAACAGTGAGGGCGAACAAAAACCATGAAGACACCATGTTCCTCACAGACAGCGGGATTTATAAATACTGAACGCAGCAAGAGTGTGTACACCATGTGGCCACAAGTATGTGGACACTAGATGATGTGATGCTGGAACAACGTGGGCCTCAATCTGCTGCTAAATGTTTCCTCTGAGGACCCTGAATGTCTGAACAACATTCTGTGCCACACCATCCAGCAGGTGTTGAAGCGATTTTACAAGACAAGTAAAAACCCTGAGCGGTTCGTGTACAGACGATCACCACAGTCAGGAGGATTCATCCTCTCAGGACCATGAATGAATGAACTTTATTCATATGGCACCTTTCATGCACAGAGCACAGCTCAAAGTGCTTTACAATTCCACAGCAAATAAAAGCACAACAAAATTCATACACAAAATAAAGTTGAAGACAAACAAACAACAACAACAACAACAGAAAAAAGATCTAGGCTATAGGTCTATAACTTGTTATAGGCCATATTAAAAAGATATGTTTTCAGGTGCCGTTTGAAGCTGTCTACTGATTAAAGGTAAGGTGTTCCAGATTTTGGGGGCATAATGGCTAAAAGCAGCATCACCAAAGGTTTTTGTGGTGACCCTGGGAACAGTTAAAAGAGCGGCAGTAGAGGATCTAAGGCTTCATGAAGGATCATAACATGATAGGGAGTCTGTGATATAAAAGGGAACGAGGCCATTTAGTGATTTAAAAACTAAAAGAAGCACTTTAAAATCAGTTCTAAAAGATACAGTGAAGATTATATAAAACAGGAGTTATGTGCTCTCTCATCTTAGTGTTGGTTAAAACCCTGGCTGCAGCATTCTGAATAGTTTGTAGTTTTGCAGTAGCAGCTTTTGGTAAGCCAGTGTACGGTGCGTTACAGTAATCAAGACGACTAAAAACAAAGGCATGGACAAGCTTTCCAGCATCATGCTAGCTCAGTAGAGGTCTTACCCTTGAAATGTTGCGTAAATGATAAAATGCAGTTTTGGTTAAAGAATTAAAATGGGCAGTAAAATTTAGGTCTAAATCAAAAATAATACCAAGGTTTTTTTTACATGTGACCTTGTGTGTGAGGCATTTCCTGCTATGTTACTTCTGCTCCAACACATCTCAGAGGGAAATACTGTAGTTTTTATTGATCTTACAGCTGAAGTTAATTATTACGTTTATAGATTTAGATTAACACAAAACATAACAAATATTTAACAACCAATAAATCCTTAATTATTATAAATTTAACTACCCGACTACCTTAATGCCACATTAATGTGTCAATAATTATAATACCTGCTAGAGTGCTTATTATCATTAATATTCATAAATTCATTTTGTTGGATGATGATGTTCAAAAAATTTATCCACTGATTTCCAGACATCTCTGTCACCATGTAAGACAATGTGAAAACGACTTTTGGGCCGCAGGGCATCACATGATGGACGTAATTACACTGTGTGGCCATGATGAAAATTGGCATCAAAGCCTGGTGCACTTCCTGGAGACCTGACTTGAGCTCCAGCAGAGCTCATATGCTAACATGCTCGGGCACGCTCAGGGAAACTTCCTGAAGGAGAAAGTGTTTTAAACATTAAGGTTTTACTGAACATTAGGTGAAGGTATAGAACGCTCTTGGGTTGATGTTTTTCGCCCTGGGTCCTTCGTCAAAAAGCCAGTCAGATTTTTTCAGTGGATTTTGGATTATTGCAAGATAATCTTCACTAATTAACACCACCTGCAATCACCAGACGTGATGAGCTAATGTTAGGCCATAAACAAACTACACTATAGTCACATGAATTCAACGACACATAAAAGCTTCTAAATTCACAGTGAGGTATTTACTGATGAACTTTATGTCACAGAACAAAACGTGAATGTCTCTTCAGTCTTCTGTTAACAACAGACCTGATTTCACACATCTAACCAAAAACACACTGACTTCACGGCGAGGGAACAGGAAGTGCTAACATGCTAACAAGTGCTAACTCTTTTCCTGATTTTCAGGACTCATTCCTGGAGCAGCTACGACTTATCCACCAGAATGAACTGAGTATACGACTGGATAAATGAGACTTGGATTATACTGCACGAGTTGTGTGAGAGTTGTTGAACCAAGTCTCAAGTCTTGTCTGCGACTTGGTTTTGAACCCGATCTCTCATAATCTATTCTCATACATAAAGGGAGGACAAATGAGGCTGCAGAAAGCCTGAATCATCAGTGTGTGACTGCGGGTGTGATGAGCTGTGCTGCCTCTGGGGGGTCGTAACAGGAGGAAGATGGGAGATGGAAAGAAGAAGAAGTCTGTCTGATGAAGCTTCACCTCCGGTACTGTCGTCACCACCGACACCAGATGACAGTTGCTCCGTCTCGGCAGTATAAACGAGGACATTAAGTGTTTGTCGGCCTCACAGGAAATTAAACTCCTGTCACACAGAGGGATGTTTTCTGGGAACTGCTAACATCAACACACACACAGCGATCTCTACACGACACCTTTTCAACTGTTCCACAGAGGCTACATTCCTGCTGCTATAATGTGTGCGAGTGTGTGTGTGCGAGTGTGTGTGGGTGGACTCCGTGAAAAGGCCTTTTTCTGGAAGTTTCCTCTGAACCGACACACTCCACTGACTCTGTTTGCTGACTGTGTAACACACTGTGTAAGTGTGTGTGTGTGTGTGTGTGTCGAGGCGTGACTTGTCTATTTAAGGACATTTCCATTGACTTTCACACACACATGCAGTGTGATCAGCAGTAGACCGTCACCACGGTAACCAGATGCTGGTCAGAGGTCGCTAAGTTTCCGTTACACTTTTTTTCTTCATTTCTTTATTCCTGACCCATATCTGTTCTAATTTCTTTAAATCTGTAAATTCATATATTTCAGTTTGATTTTTTTGTCTAATTATCTGAAATTCAGTAAAATATAAACTTATTCAAAAGCTTTTCATCAGCTGTTATATTGATGTTTTTTTCTGTCACAAATAACAATTTGAACAGATATAAACTTTATAATTCTGACATCTAATGTTTGTGTCGATGTGCAGTGGGACTGTAGATATATAATAATATGTAGATACCAGACACAATGATGGTGCCTGTTCACTTCAGTGGAGTTACTCGCTTGCCACATAAGCTTCTGGGTTTACCTCTGCTGCATGCAGCCCACTGAATATGTGCAGTCAAGTTTCTCCCACGAGTTCCTGCTCGGCTCGCAGACTTTACCTTGTGATGATGTCACAGATTTTTATACGTATATCTGTGCTTCAGGAAACTTTTACAGCTGAACTTTTACATGGATCAAAAATTCAGAATATAAAGAGTCGTAACTGAGCATGTCTGCAGTTGGAGGTGTCAACAGCTTTATAGACGCCTCTTTTATAACGGTGGTCTGTGGGGAAAATGTATTTAGGGCTGCAGGGGATTTTTTTTCGCTGCAATACTGAGAGTGGCCACAATTGGCTGCAAGGCTGCGTGACGTTGTCGAGGGCCAGAGTGTGACGTATGTCCATGTTATGAACTTCACGTCTGTTCACTTCCTGTCAGCCCTGATGTTACCGTCGCCTCTGACTAGGGATGCCCGATAACATCAGCTCGTCATCAGTATCAGCCAACAAGCTTTCTTATTTAGCACAATGAATGAATATCACAGACACTCAACAGTGTGATGATGTTAATTCATCTACAGAGGAGACTTGGCTTCAGGTCATTTTTGATGAAGGCCTAGTGATGGCAGTGTTAGCTGCCAGAATCAGGCTAACTTAACTGGCCCAATTCTGGGGCATCATTCATGCCGAGTCTCTGCCAAGTCTCTGCCAAGTCGGGCGTCCAGACGCAGCCCGGCTAATTTCATCCAGTACGCCGTGTTCAGGCCTGATTCTGGGCCAGGACATTTTAGCTACCTGGATCATTGTGTTTTTGATCATTTTAATAATCACCTCATTGTCTCAGAAGATAACCGTTAGCTAACGTTAGTCACTCATTGTAGCACCAACGTTAGCCTAGTTTTCAGACCTTTGGTAAAGTTGGGTCACTGTGGCTCTGTTTTACACTCGCTGCTTGGAAGAGCTGCCAAAATACCTTAAGTGACTGTAGAGAGCAGTAAAGCTCTGAAGAGCTGACTGTTGTCTTTAGTTTAATAGCCAACCAGGCTAGCTGAGTGGCTAAAAAAGAAAGACTAAGGTGACTATACACAAACAATAAACACTATCAACAATAAGCTAACTGTGAAAAGTTAAGTGGTGTTAGCTATCTTTAGCATGAACAAGCACTTTGATCACTGAGGTCGGAGGTGAAGGTTACTGCAGAGCTGACAGGAAGTAAACAGACGTAAAGTTCGTAACACAGATTTACTATGTCACTCTACACTGTGCAAGTAGAGACTACTGTGTGAACTGGGATTTGTTTTTCAGTTCAGAAAAGTGTTAGTGACCCTCGATCATTTTTGAACCACAACCTAAAACTTCTACAAATGTAAAATGAAACTCACCCTTTTTCCACCTGAATGAGTTCGTACATGCCACGTTTTCTAAACACAGGAAATGCGCTTAAATGGGCAATAGACTGTTTTCCATTTTCCAGTAAATGAGTGTGCTGTTCTGTTGTTTTTTTTTTTAACTTTATACTGGTGTGACAAATTTAATGTCACGAACAGGAGATAAAACAGGTTAGTAAACAGTAGTAAGCAGCATAGAGGTCAGTGAAATTGTTACCGTGGTTACTTCTGTTTTATATCGGCTACTTATTCAGTCTCTCTTTCAAACTTGGTGCTCACTAATTTTGAACAATGTTCATGCGCTGCTTGGACAGAGACGGATGGAATTGTGTCGATGTGTCGATCACCCTCTCGAGTGTCATGTTTCCACCACCTCCAATCAGTTGTTAAATAGCCCTCACTACTGCAGAGTCATTTGTCCCGGGAATGAATGCTGATTGTAACCTTTCCCACTGAAGACAAAAGCCTGATGCTGGTGGTTGTTGGTGGGTTTTATGTGATCTGAACACTCCCCCCCGCTGTAACTGTAACTGTCTCTGCACTGTAAAGATAATTGTGAGCGTTTAAATGAACTGATCCAACAGACTGTACTAATCTCTGGGAGTATACCTGAGTCACAGGTGAGGTGTGTTCTTCTTCTCGCTGTGACAGTTTGTGTTTGAACTTTAAAATAATAAAGTTCTTTCCTGTCCGTTAGTGCTGCCGTTGTTTCTGTTGGAGTCATTAATCCACAGATTTGTTTCATAACGTTGTCTAATACTTTAATGTTGACTCAGCATACTGTCTATATTCAACACACACACACACACACACACACACACACACACACACACACACACACGGTCTGTCGTCTGAATACAAAAGTGTGTTTGACTCTGAATGGCTTTTGTTGATCTCTTTAGTCTCCTTTTAGTCCTGCTTCCTGTCAACAGGGAGGGGTCCTGTTGTGTGTGTGTGTGTGTGTGCGTGTGTGTGTGTGTGTTCACTCACCTCGTTTCCATGCATGTTAGCCACATATTTGAACTCGGGGATGCCGACGGTGTGACGGCGAGGACTGAGACCCAGAGCCAACACCCACAGCTGCTGACCTGAGAGAGACGAGAGTCAGAGCGACAGAGATTTTACACGTTGGTGTTTCTGAGGGAATCTGCTGAGGGAGATATTCAGCTGAGGTGTTTTATACTGAATCACTGCACTGGGATAAAGTTTAGCTCTAAACTGACCCCTGACACTGGTTTGAGACAGACTTATTCCACCTCTCCTCCAGTGAGGAAGCAGACCTGAAACCTGCACCAGTATATCTGTGCGTAATGTGAAAGATGTTGCACGTAGTGATGAACACAGAGAGTGATCACCTCTTTTACTGTTTTGATTTACCTCAGCAACATATTCTTAATCCAAACTCGTCAGATACCGACAGATGAGATGCTGTAGGTGTCCTCCAGGGTCAGTTTTGGACACTCAGGGACAGCAGGTCAATTTACTCTTTTCACATGCATTGTGTCTTTTCTAAATAAACTTCCATTTCCACAGGAAACGTGCGGTTTCTGCTCATTAAATGCAAACAGTCTCTTCTCAAAACAAACCTCCAGTTTAGGTTAACTTTGTTTTTTGGTTTACTTCCTTAAGTTCATGCAACAAAAGCATGTGGTTAGGTTTAGAAAACAAACATCACAGTTTGGCCTAAAATAAGTACATTTGTTAACTGAGCACAGCGTTAGCTCAGGCAGGACACGATGTCGAGCTCAGCTCACAGCCCAGCTACATCAGCTGATCTCAAGCAGCCCAATCAGCTGACTGATCACATGACTCCTTTCTATGCAATCAACTGTATAGAAAGGGTGCCCTATTTAAACTGCCCTGACCTGCCTACTGTTGCTGCTTCCTCTGCAACACGCCTCCACCCCAGCTCCTCGTTTTCATGCTGTGTCTGACGTATCGATGTCATGTCTGTTTCTGTTCTGTTCCCAGGGGTCTTTGCTGCTGCTCTCACTGCCTTAGGCTTTCCATGTAGGCGCATGGAAGGGCAGGGAGGACCCAGAACAGAACCATACGGGCAAATTAACTCAAATGGAAATTAAGTTTTCTTTGGCTAAAGTGGTCCTGACTGAACTAATGTGATGTCATGTGACACACCTCACTGGCGTAGCATGCTAGTCCAGAGTTTTTTCGACCTGTCCACCTTTGCAGACCTTCTCGTTCTTTGTGCTACGCCAAAGCTCGGAGCGTCAAAAAATGATGCTGCCTGGTGTGTCTAATACAGACGCTAACGGTGCCTCAGTGCGTCGGTATTTGATGCTGAAGGCAACTGACATTTGCTACTGTAAATGTGATTGTACGTGTGTGTGGCTGTGTCGCCTGTGTTCTGTTGAATGTCCAAGACAAATTTCTCCTGAGGAAGACAGTAAAGGCTAATCTTATCTTATCTTAGATTATCTTACCTTATCTTATCTTATGTTTTCGTATCTTATCACAGTAACACCTGAGTGTCAGCTCTGTGATGTCTTGCAACAGGCACTTCTGTGACTTTAAGCTCAGACTGGAGCTAATAATTGCCCAGAAGAGTCCCTCTGAGTCATCGGAGTGACATACATGACTTGTTCTCAGCTGAAAACATGGAATCATTAACCTCTGTTTGAACAGCAATTACTGTCACATGTTCTCACAACACTAACCCACTGTTTTGTGAGGTGATCAGAGGGAATATTCACATGATGTTTTCATTCTTTAATTATAAACTTTAACGTCTCCTCTGACGACAGCGAGCTCTGCTGCAGTTCACTTTGAATTTTAACTGCTGCTGATTTTCGGTCGTTAAAAATTTCCACGTAAACAAAACTACTGTAACTCATGTAGATGAATGAATGAAGCTCTGCAGGCCTCAGCAAGTCTGTAACACACACACACACACACACACACACACACACACACACACACACACACACACACACAGAGCAGTAAAGTGTGAACGAGTCATCAGCAACATGAAGGAAAGACTGCAAACAGACGAGGTGACACACAAACACACAAACACACAAAAGCGCACACTCAGGTTGGACGCGGGCCAGCTGGTGTCCTGGATTAGCTCGGATTATCTGTGTGTGTGTGTGTGTGTGTGTGTGTGTGTGTGTGTGTGTGTGTGTGTGTGTGATTAGTCAGATTAAGTCGTCCCTCAGATTAAGTTAACCACCGTTTACAGTCCTGTTATGTGATCACACAACACCAACAGACACACACTCAAGTCAGTCTCATGGTTGTCATGGTGACAGACACCTGACACTTTATCAGTCAACCATCATCCCCTGTGTGTGTGTGTGTGTGTGTGTGTGTGTGTGTGCGTGTGTGTGTGTGGTTATCAATGGTGAGAGACAAAATAGTTTTTGGTGTCACGAACGACACATTTAAAGCTGCTCTCACATCACTGCACAATTACTCGACGCCTACGGTCATTTTTTCTTCGTCTCTTACGGTCCTATCTGGTTTAAACTACGCTGCACTGCCTCCATGATCTGCGGTGGTTCTGCTCTGTTTCATCCTGATGAATATGCGTTTACAAAACGTGCACAAATAGGGATGAAATGAACACAGAGTGCGTCTGTCTTCATATCTAACATTGAGGATCTCCTTTATAGTGACGTTAAACTGTATAGACGAGCGTCATTTACAGACATTTAAAGACGTTAGCCTCGTGGTGGTCAAAGTGACGGACACCAGACACTTTATCAGTCAGCCATCATCCCCTGTGTGTGTGTGTGTGTGTGTGTGTGTGTGTGTGTGTGTGTGTGTGTGTGTGTGTGTGTGTGTGTGTGATCGATCTCTCTATTTTTAGATTCATTAACTTCACATGCAGAAAATTATTTGTGCTGCAAAGCCTTTAAAAACCAAATGTCATTATAGAAGATCTTTTCTCAGCGTCGTGACGTCTTTACAGGTCAGTTCATTTTCATAACTTTATCTTTTCTCGTAACTGAGATCTCTGCAGGTTCTTGTCTTGTTATTGTCAGATCTTCTCTCATAATTATCAGATCTTTTGTATTTATTTAAGATCTTCTGTCATAGCTGGGAGCTGAGATCTTTTTTTGTAATTATCAGTCTTGAGTCATTATCATGAAGTAAGGACGTCACGATTACGAGACCAAGTGTCCTTTTTTCTTTGGTAAATGTAACGTGCCTCTGGACTTTCACATGTTCAAAGATGATTTGAAACGACCAGTCAGATAGATGAACGGATGAACGGACAAACAGACAGACAGGTGTGCTGTTACCTCTGACAGAGCGGCCGATGCTGTACAGGTGTGTGACGTCGGGGTTGGAGGCGTTGACCTGGAGGAGGTACTGCTCGATCTCACGGTTGTTATGGTAACGAAACTCCAACGTGGAGGCCTGGGTGAGGATGAGGAAGGGCAGGAGGAAGAGGAGTGATGACATCACTGCGGTGTAACCTGTGGGAGCAGAAAACAGGAAGTCAGCAGGTTCAAAACAACAACAAGGACAGCGGGGAAGAAGTCGTGTGTGAGTCACATGACAACAGCTGATAGGATGGAACTGATTCTTCACACACATTTTAACTTGTGTCTAAACAGATCTGATAAAAGTGTTTCTCTCATCTCGTTGTTTGTTTTGGAGTCACTCAGTAAAAGCTGATGGGGAAACACGGAGGCGGCGGACTGACAGAAGTGTGACTCATGATGAAACATCAGGTCCAAAGGTGCTCCGTCTGTAAACAAAGGTTCAGTGTTACTCCTGAAACACTTTCTGTGTCCTCAAGGCCTAAAAACTGCTGAATGTTTACACTGGCTGGCAGGCCTCTTCTTCCTCTTCTTCTTCTTCCTCTTCACCTTTGTTGGCTACACTTCTTGGCGTGTTTCCGCCGCCAACTGTCAATCAGCTGCATCATTTCATTACCTGCGTGCATGAGCATGTGGACCTGCCCTGTGCATGAGACACACACCCTGTCTGAAGGGCTCAGTGTTCAGGAGCTGGTCCTCTGAAGACGCATCAACCAAATTGAGCGATCTCTGAAATGGGACGGTCTGGTCTGAGGAGGACTTCCTGGTTGCATCACCAGTTGTTCTCGCCCCAACCAATGTGCATTCCTGATACCAAGCAACCAGCTGCGCTTTACGAAAGAAGGCGTAAGCCAGTAAGTTAGTCAGCCCTAAATCATGGATCCACAGATTGGTATTATATAAATATATATTTTATTTAATCCTTGAGCAGATGATTCACCGCCGTCTGATATAGTTCAGACTGATGGAGCGTGTTCAGGTAAACTTATTAAATGAAGATCCTTAAAGCTGCGTGCTTTTAGCTAACGTTACATTAACAACAGTTAATCGTTAGCTAATTAACAACTGCTAGTTAACTTAACCTAATCATCACCGGCGCACAATGCATGTTGGGACAGGCTGGGCCACGAAGGATTCATCCGTTGCATCCTCCAGATTCTGCTAAAGACAGCTGTATTTCTCGGCCACATTTGAAGGAGACTTTGAAATAAGACGGCCTTGGTCGCACCGATGTGACGCAATCGGTCTCAGACTGCAGCCTTCAAAGGCTGCAGCCCTGAACTGACACACAGCCTGTGTGTGTGTGTGTGTGTGTGTGTGTGTGTGTGTGTGTGTGTGTGTGTGTGTCCACCTGCTATAGAGAGTGGTTTTCAAACTTCCTGTGCCAAACACAAACCTGCATTTATATCTGTGCACAACAGTGTTTCTAACGTGTGTTATCACTCTGTATCAGTGTAGACGGGCCTCAGTCCTAAAGATCAAACTAGTTTCTGCCTCAGACTGTTGGTTTGGCAAAACAAGACGTTTAAAGACGTCAGCTGGGCGTCAGGAAATCTGTATTCTGACATTTTATGGATCAAATAATTGATTCTTAGAGAAGATCACTGGGAGACTGATCGATCGTAGAGACAGCTGTTAGCTCCAGCCCTGATTCTGTGTCTGAAAAGAAACATAAGATGTGGAACAAAAACAAAATGGGAGCTTGATGAAGCCGTTTGTCTGCTGCAGGACGACTGGGAGCTCATAAAGAAGTAATGATGGTTTTGCAGAGGGATGCTGGGAAGTGAATAACAGCAGCTGCACAGACACAGAAGCGTTCATGCTGACATTCAGGAAGTCGTGGGTGACTGTCAAATTAAACCTGTCAGCAGGGACAAACTGATGAATGAAGACGTGAAACTGGAGACGACTCTGATAAGTCTGTCTTTCTGTTCCCATCACTGACGCTCTGTCCTCTGTACATGCTGTCCGTCCTGAGCTGCTGCCTGTCAGCTTCGTCTTTTCAGGAATTTAAAGTGATGTGTGGAGGTGTAATTACAGTCTGAGGAACACGATGACTTTACAAACAGGTTACTGTCACCGTCTGTGACTTCAGTGTGACGATCAGTGTTCAGATAATAACCAGTCTTCACTCAGCCGAGGCCTCACGTCTGTCCCCTCTGTTTGTCTCTGTTCTTTATATTTTATAGTTTGTGTGTGTTTTACTTCATTTGTTTTTATTCTGCTTCAGTCAGATCTGAGCTGATGAAGCTGTTTATTTCTGGTTAAGTTTCATGTGTTTTATTCACTCCTGGTTTGTTTATCTTTGATTAACACAGTTTAATGTCTGTCACTGTGTCCAACAGGCTGCAGCTCACTGCTCAATTATTAGTTTGGTTCACTAAACACTGCAGCGTTGTCTTACTATACAATTCTGTACTTTTATTTTATTTTTTTTTTACCGAAGCATTTTATACAGAAAGCTGCCATATTAATAAGATTCTTCTTCTTCTTCTTCTTATTGTCTGAATGTCCTCAACTGGCTCCGAAATTAAAGTTAGACCGACATAAATAATTTAAGTAACTTAAGTACCAAAGTAAAATGACTCGTTCTACATATAATGATATCTTTGTCCATGATAATAAATCATAATTGTACACATCATAATTTGTTGATGATATTTTATATTTATAACTACAGCAGTGTTGATAAAGTCTTCAGTTACTTTACTTTAGTAAAAGTACAAATGACACACTGTTTGAATACGACACCTGTCACATGTTTTTATATTTGAACCTCTGCACTCGTGCTGTTTTTATTATTTTTTTTATTGTACATACTTTAGTAATTAACTTTACCCTTTATATATTTTTTTTCTTAACTCTTTTATCATGAATCTGTATCTTTATCATGTTTAATATTTCATAGCTCTGTGAATCACTTTGAATTACCCCGCTGTATGACCTGTGCTGCACAAATGAAGCTGCCCTGAGTGTCACTGATGAAAAACTACATATCATTCTAATAAAAGTTCTTAAAGTTTTAACATTAAATTATATAGATTGTATTATTTTATTACCACTGATGGACTGTGTGTAATTAGCATTTTACTGAACTTGTTGGAGGTGATTTGACCCATTTCATGAACTGTTGGAAACAGAACACAATGACATAAGATCTCAGTGAGGTCAGCTGTCAGACACATGAGCAGTAACATGGTGTTTCCCTCTGTGGAGCAGTGGAGCAAAGTACACTGAAGCTGAACTTGAGCTCTGACTGGAGGTGTTAAACCAGCAGCAGAGAACACACACACACACACACACACACACACACACACACACACACACACACAGAACATGAAGCTGAGTAAATGTTCACATGTAGAGTGTGTGTCAGGATCAGTGTGTGAGTGTGTCTGATGATCGATCACATCAGATCAGTGCCGGCGGTCAGAGGTCTTACCTGTCCGCTGTCTGTCGGTCCGCCGGTCCGTCTGTCACTCCAACACCGACCAACACCCGGTGACCACACTGCTGCAGAGGTGACACGGTGACTGTCTGTCTGTCTGACTGTCTCTGTCTGTCTGTTTCTGTGTGTCCGCTTCTTTGAATGAATGTTACTTATTCACCAGCGGGTCTCCCTGTCTCTGCCCGGGAGGGGCGGAGCTTAGAGGAGTGTGTGTGTGTGTGTGTGTGTGTGTGTGTGGTGTGTGTGTGTGTGTGTGTGTGTGTGTTGGCTGCAGTCACACAGATTCAACAGGTTTATGAATGAAACAGATGATTAACAGGAGACAGACATGGTCTCTATAAATGTTAAACATGTTCATGTCATTTAACTGTCATTAGATGTGATGTGTGACACATGGAGGCTCTCAGCTGAGTTTATTTAACAGACAGTCACATTAATAAAAACACGTGGTGTAAAACAGTATAGAACTAGTCAAGAGGCCGTTTTCACCTGTGGCCCCTGGCTGATGTTACAGGAGACTGTTTACAGGGTAAGATGGAGGAAGAGTTCCCCTCAGAACAAAGTCAGTGACTGTAAAATTAAAAATATCTGGATGTGATTTGATCATGTGCAGGATGATGATGATGATGATGATGATGATGAATAAACCAACACAGTGTCAGGAGAAATAAATTGGTACAGTGGCCAATTCTGTCGTTACAGCACGAGGCTAAATAAATAAATTGAATACTGTCCCCACAAATCCCCCATGATTATATATATTGGCCCCTTATTAAAGGGACATGTTGGCCCCTTTAATAGGAACAGATGCCCCCCCCCCATGGAGAAAAATGTTTTTTCTTTCAAAATGAATTGAATAAGTCTCCCCACAGAGCCCCCATCATCATTTATATCAAAAAGTATAACTTAAAAACTTAATACAGACACAGAGATCACTGCTTCCCACAGACAGATGAGATGTCACGGCTCACTGATACTCAACACGCGTGTCGAGAGTTAGCACCACATATTGATTAGGAGAGGAATTAACGGGGTGGAACCATCTCCTCTCATCTCACTGTATTGTTGTACGTATGTTGTGCTGGACATGAACACCAAAGAGAAGTTAAATACAAACTGGTGATACTCAACAGTCCTTTGAGCTACATGCTAACGTGTTCAGTGACAATGCTAACATGCCTTTTAGCAGGTATAATCAGGGCTCCCACGGTCATGGAAAACCTGGAAAAGCATTGGAATTTTACAATCTCATTTTCCAGGCCTGGAAAAGTCATGGGATTAATAAAACATTATTAAAGTTTTGGAAAAGTCATTGAATTTTGTTGTGTGATGAAACTGTTGCAGCAATCTTTTGAAGACAATCTTCCATGTAAAGCAACATAAAACCTTTTTTTCTGTAGCTGTCACAGTTTGTAGCTTTAATGTGCGTCGATTTGTGACGTTTCGCTTCCCATCACACACGCTGCAGAGGTTGTAGGGTCCTGGAAGATGTTGCAGAGGTCCCTGAGGAGGCTGCAGGGGCCTTGAAGAGGTTGTAGGATATGTTGAAGAAAGGTGGAGCAGTCTCTGACGTCACTGAGCTGCTGGTCTTTGAGGAACTTCTGTGGATCCTTTAAAAGATTATGTGGTGATGGTGATGTTGTCCTCGGGGTCATAAGGTGCCTTGAAATATTGCAGGGGGGCTGATAGGGTAATTGCAGAGGTTGTTGGAGTTCTTGAAGAGTTTGATAAAGTCCTTGAGCAGGTTGTAGGAGTCCTTGAAGAGGTTATAGCAGCTTGAGATACACTGATACTGATCAGTATGAGAAAACCAAAATAAATTCCAATAAATGTTTTGAACTGATGATCAGTCATCACTCTGGTCTGTAACATGACAAACATACTGTCTGTGACATTCAGTAATAATCTAACTTATTACAGGGTTTTACAAATATGTTTAATTTGTTTGAGGTGCAGTGATCATGACACCACAGGTGACTGACTTCAGTTAAATACAAACCAAATGTCTGAAGGCCTCCATCTTGACTTTAGAAACAGACGGAGACAAACTGCTCCACAGGTGATTACAGCTGTCAGCTGCTTCACTCCTAAAACTGACTCATTTATATCACAAGTAATTTAGTCTGTGTGAGAACAGTTGGTGTGTCAGTGTGTTAGTGTGTTAGTGTGGTGCCACTCACAGTTAAATGTTGTTAATAGTTTCTGAAATTTGAAAAGTTCTACTTTGACGCCCTCAAGTGGCGTCATGAAGAAAACACAGTGGCAGAGCAATCCATCAGATTGATTTTAAAGATTCTGTAACTTATATGAAGATTTACCTCTTTACATTTTAGCTTTTAACCCACTGAGTTATATATTGTTGTGATAATTTATCACATTATATTCATGTCCTGTTTATTTATAGACACATTTCATACACAGAGGAAACTCAAGGTGCTTCACAGAGTGAAGTTTAGTAAGAGAAATAAAAGTGCATACAAATTATTATTATTATTTTTTACATAGAGGCACTTAGAACAGGTAATAACAATATTTAAAGAGTTTAAGAGGTCGACAAAAGGCAAAATAAAAGTTCAATTTGAGTGCAAATCTTTGAACCTTTTTTTTGGTTTGATGTTTGCAGGCACGAGTTTTCTTTTATCAACACTGCTGAATTATTGTAATTATTTTAGGTGTTTTATGACATCGAGATGTTGGTTTTATTAAACATTTTTATTAAATCAAATATATGTCCAGATTGTGACTGTTGGACCTCATTAGTCTTTATGTGTGCAGGTGTGTAGGTGCATGTGTATATCTGCACACACATATGTGTGTGTGTGTGTAGAGCTGCAAAGAGCCAGTTAACTGATTCCCAGAAAATTAAATTGCAACCATTTTGATAATCGATTCTGAAGGACTCTGTTCCCAGCTTTTTAAATGTGATTATATTCTTTTTCTCTTTGTCGCAGAGTAAATGGAATATCATGAGGTTTTGGACTGTCAGACAAAACAATCATTTTTTAATAGAATTAATGATGAATTGAGAAAATTATCATCAGACTGCATGATGATGAAATTAATCCTTGAGTGCAAGCTTATGTGCATACAGATGTGTGTATGTGTGTATATATATATATACACACACATATATGTGAGTTTGTTTTCCATCATCTATGACATGTTTATTAGATAAAATAAGTTTATTTGCCCACATTGTAAAAACAAATCATTATAAACACACATTTTTACCTTGAAACTACAACAAACTTTTTTCTGACCCAAACTATCGCTCACTGTGACACGACCTCAACCCTCCCCACACCTGAACATTAATATTTTAGATTTCCTCCCTTCAAACTCTTCAGTTCCTGGACCCAG
Source organism: Cephalopholis sonnerati (assembly GCA_019142605.1). Lineage (NCBI taxonomy): Eukaryota > Metazoa > Chordata > Actinopteri > Perciformes > Serranidae > Cephalopholis > Cephalopholis sonnerati. The sequence goes on along the minus strand of JAGQAX010000022.1, from coordinate 1,303,207 downwards.
ATCGATCCAGAGTTTGGACAGACAGAGACTCTTTATTCAGTGAGACTAAAACCAGGACTGAAGAGTGTGTGATGGAGGGAGGAGGTCTCACTCTGACAGCTGTGTCAGTCACTGAAGGAACCAGCTGAATTCAGACCGGAAGTGTCAGTGACATCAGGTTTGTTTCATAGTAATCTGGCGCCATCTGCTGGCTGCAGCTGCAAACTGCAGTTATGACTTCAATCTCATCAGGTGGGGAAGTTTTCCAAATATGGAATACTTTACATTCCAGGGTGACGTCCTTCACGACAGGTCCATGACCAACTACATAAGATACCACAAGATTTAGTTTACATGAGAAAATAAGTAGTGTCCTTGAGGAAAATTAAGAGGTTTTGAAGAGGTTATAAGATACCTTAAAGAAATTACATAAGTACCTGGGAATGGTTTGGGAGTCCTTGAGGATGTTGTAGTTTTTAAGGAGGTTGTAGGGACCCAGAGAAAGCTAAAGGGGCCTTGAAGGGTTTGCAGGAGTCTTGAAAAGGCTGCTTGGTTCCTTAAGGAGGTTGTTAGGGTCCTTGAAGAAACTGTAGGTGTCATTGACGATGTTGTACAGCACCTTGATGAGGTAGTAGATGGCCTTGAGGAGCTTGTAGAAGTCCTTAAGAAGGTTGTAAGTGTCCTTGAAGAGATTGCAGAAGTCTTTCAGGAGGTTGTGTTCCTTTAGATGCTTGTAGGAATCCTTGAGGAGGTTGTAGGGACCCCAGGGGAAGCTTAAGGGGCATTGAATGGGTTGTAAGGGTATTTCAGGAGGTTGTAGGAGTCATTACAGAGGTTGTTGGGATCCTTGAAGAAATTGTAGGTGTCACTGGAATCACTAAAGGGGTTGTAGGGATCCTTGCAGAGCTTGTAGTTCTACTTGGGAATGCTTTGGGAGTCCTTGAGACAGTTGTAGAATGACTTTGAGGTTGAGGTTGTGGCTGTCCTTAAGGACATTTTAGTCCTTGAGGAGGTTGAAGGGACCTTGAGGAAGCTTGAGGAGCCTTGAAGGGTTTCTAGGTGTCGCCAGAATCACTGAGGAGGTTCTACGGCTCCTTGAAGAGGTTGTAGGGGGCCTTGAGGAGCTTGTAGTCCTTGAGATGGTTGTAGAATTTCTTGAGGAGGTTGTAGGGAACCTGATGAAGCTCAAGGGGCCTTGAATTGGTAGTCAGGGTCCTTGAGGAGGTTGTAACCACTATTGAGGTTTAGTTGTCCTAAAAGTTTTTCGCCCCACAGTGTGTCTGAAACTGGAAAAGTAAAATTCATCAGTGGAAATGTTCTGGAGACAAAATCTGAACTCTTGAATCTTCAGAGAAACATTTTTACTGACTGTTAAAGTTTCTACATTTGAAATTAGCCGTCGTGTTTCACAGTCACAGTTTGTTCGTTGGTGCAAAGCTTGTATCGTCTTGTTTCAGTATAAAACTGCAGAACGTTCACTTCCTGTTTCCTGACTGTCCCAACAGTGGACACTCTGCATTAGTGAGGACATGTTGGGACATCAGGACAGGAAACACCAGCTCAGCTGTTCAACTTCAGCATCTTTGTTTTTTCTTCTTCAGCTGAATCAAAGCTGAAATTAATATTCTGTCATTTCCCTCGCTGAGTGTCAGCTGTAGTTTTCTGCTGTTTCAGCTCATGCTGGCATTAAAGTGAACCGACGGCACTGAAGCTGTTGTTAATCCTCCGTCTTGTACGTTGAGGTAATAATGTCGGAGTAATTGTGGCTCGGGGGGCCGGCGGGCTGACTGACAGCTCATTTAAAACAGACACGCTGAAGGAGACGAGGAGGCGAGGCTCAGAAACAGGAAGTTAATGAAGCTGGAGGGATGAGCGACAGGTACAACATCACCGATACACTCGTCTGTCTCTGTGTAATTGAAACCTCGTTTAGTAAAACAGCCATGGTGATTCACCCGTTTTCTCTGAAATCAAAGAACACAGATTTTTTATTTATTTACCTGAAAACAAAGAATTAAAGAGACGATCTGTCTCAGCTGGACTCTGACAGGGTCCTTGAGGAGGTTTTAAGGGGCTGTAAGTGTCCTTGAGGAGATAAAACAGCAGCAGATTTGTGTCTTGTTCTCACACCTGATGTGGCACTTTAAAGGAACATTTCAACATTTTGGAAAAAATGCTCATTTGCCTTTTTGCAGAGAGTTAAAAGACAGTGTACAGTAAATGCCCAGCAGCTCGTTAGCTTAGCATAAAATACGGAAGCCCAGAGAGCTCAATGCACAGCAAACAGACGCAAAACGCACGATATATTTAAATTATAAAATCACAATAACATACAGGACATATTCATTCATTCATTCTGTAACCTCTTACTCTCTTTTTCTAGGGGTCACAGGGGGGTGGAGCCTATCCCAGCTGACACTGGGTGAGAGGCAGGGTTCACCCTGGACAGGTCACCAGACTATCACAGGGCTGACACATAGAGACAGACAACCATTCACACTCACATTCACACCTACGGACAATTTAGAGTCACCAATTAACCTGCATGTCTTTGGACTGTGGGAGGAAGCTGGAGCACCTGGAGGAAACCCACGCTGACACAGGGAGAACATGTGGGAGCACCCGGAGGAAACCCACGCTGACACAGGGAGAACATGTGGGAGCACCTGGAGGAAACCCACGCTGACACGGGGAGAACACGTGGGAGCACCTGGAGGAAACCCACGCTGACACGGGGAGAACATGTCGGAGCACCCGGAGGAAACCCACGCTGACACGAGGAGAACATGTGGGAGCACCTGGAGGAAACCCACGCTGACACAGGGAGAACATGTGGGAGCACCTGGAGGAAACCCACGCTGACACGGGGAGAACATGTGGGAGCACCTGGAGGAAACCCATGCTGACACGGGGAGAACACGTGGGAGCACCTGGAGGAAACCCACGCTGACACAGGGAGAACATGTCGGAGCACCCGGAGGAAACCCACGCTGACACGGGGAGAACATGTCGGAGCACCCGGAGGAAACCCACGCTGACACGGGGAGAACATGTTGGAGCACCCGGAGGAAACCCACGCTGACACGGGGAGAACATGTTGGAGCACCCGGAGGAAACCCACGCTGACACGAGGAGAACATTAGGCATACAGAAAGTGTAAAAGCGTGAGTTGGTGCAGTTTGACGGAGTAAACAATGAGCCTGCTCCACATGAACATGACAGCGTGGCGTGAGCTGACTGCAGCCTCACAGAGCTGTTAGCTGTGAGCTCTGTGTTGTTTTAAGGAGCACAGACGGTGTAAAGATGGACGACCTGCTCTCTTGATAACAGACTGTGAGGTTCATGTCGGCAGCGGCTGAGCTTCATTCTTCAGATTCTTATCTGAAGCTACGCAGATATAAAAATAGTTTTATTGTGATTGATGTGTGTTTGTGCCGGCGGTCATAAAGCAGGTGCACCTGACATTTAAACACTGCGTAACACACACTCTGGATTAATGACACAAGGTCGACGGCCATCTCAGGTGAGGCTCAAACAATCGGATGAGAGAATGTCAGAAACAGTGACAGCAGAAATAAAAACAGGAGAGACAAGAAGAACAGAAGAAAATGTTTCTGTGAACCATGAATACGTCAGCGTTTGTAATGTGTTGTAGCATCTGAGCTGACTGTCATCAGCAGGTGGATGGTGGATGGTGTGACACCGAGGAGAGACGTCTGCTGATCTGCAGACCTCTGTTCAACACCAACTAACAACTAAAGTGGTTGTTTAATGCCGAGGTAGTGCCATGTGTAATTCACTCTTTAACACCAACAAACAACAAAACCAGTTCCATTGCTGTGTTTCCAGCAGCTTTTTAGCCTCCAAACGTGGCTGTTTTGTGGTGACCTGTCACTGTTTTTTGACCAGGAAATGACCATGAACTGGTTGTTTTTTACAGAGACACTTGTGTGTTTCCTGCCCCGATAGTGCCATGTGCAGACCAATACTCAACACCAACAAACAACAAACCCAGTTGTATTTTAGTGAGTCATCGCCGTGTTTCTAGCAGCTCTTCAGGCACCAAATGTGGGTGTTTTGTAGTGACCTGTCACTGTTTTTAAACCAGTAATAGTGCCATGAAATGCAAGACATCGCTGTGTTTCCAGCAGCTTTTAGTCTCCAAACGTGGGTGGTTTTTGGAGACCTGTTGCTGTTTTTCCAGCAGAATAATAGCATGAAAAGTGGTCGTTTGTTAACCGACACACTGCAGCATTACTTGCCTGGACAGTGGCCCAACAATCGGTTGTTTTTTACATTGCTGCGTTTCCTGAACCAGGTATTTTAAGCCAAAACACAAAGTGTTTGGTGTTTTTTGTCTCTAAGCTGAACCACTTATGAACCATAGCCTTGTTGAAACATAAAGTTTTACTGTATTTGTTATATAATAATGTGCAAAATGTGTAATGCCATCATTTATTCTGGTCATTGAGCTGTGAGAGGTAACTAAAGCTGTGAGACTGCAGTGCAGTAAAAAGACAGCACTGACCTCAGAGATGTAAAATGGAGTAGAAATATAAAGTTCTTTAAATTTACTACAAAGTACCGTGTGTCAGCTCAGACCTGAGAGCAGCTGTTGTGGCTGTATCCACAAAAAAAGATATATTTTTTCTTTTTTTTTTTCTGGCAAAAACTCAGCAAACATCTCAGGGTGCAGAAACACATCTTAAACCCTCCACTTCAGTCACTACCTGAGCTCCATCTTCGTGCTGTGAGTGCAGAGAGGCGGTGCACGGAGGTGAGTTGGCAGAGTTGGCCTTGTCTGTCAGACAGGTACGGTAGGTTTGAGTGGAGTTGGCAAGGAGAAGGATAATCCACATTATGTGGAGCTGGGAGACAGACAGACAGACGGAGACACGCCTCTGAGGACAGACAGGAGGAACATGAGAACAAGAGTCAGGTTGAGAGAGAGACAGACCTCCACAGAAAGTTAATCTGTTTGAGATAAGACTCTAAGTCTGTGAGCTTTGGAGGAAACCTGAAATCCAGACCATCATATTTCCATAATCTGCCTCGTATCCTAACCAACAGGCCCAGACACACTCATCTCCATTCCCATCATGCACTTGGCCTCTGACACATTACCATAATCCATCCAGCCTGTGCAGACTTTGGGACGGAGTTTTGGGAGGATGCACGCTGCGAGCTGCAGCTGCTCTCATATTTTTCAGTGAGGATCTCACAGGCGAAATGTAGCTCGACTTGGTGTATGAAAATAATATTTTCACTCATATTAACCTGATGAATGACGCTCTGTATTCACAGGAAGTGTGGAGACAGGTGCCTTTTTCTGTCGTGGCAATTCAAATTATTCGTGACAACAGCCACAGTAGCATAATCAGACAGAAGGAAATGTTGGTGTTGAATGTTTCTGAAACCACGATGAGGTTACATTTGTATGTTTCATAGGTTTCATATCAACATGTCTAAAGTGATGTTGTGTATGAGCTGACTAAACAGCAGATGGAGGGTCGGTTGATGGTGTGACACCGAGGAGAGATGCCTGCCAAGCTGCAGACCTCTGTTCAACACCAACAACTGAACTGGTTGTTTTTTAGCAAGTCATCACTGTGTTTCCAGCGACTTTGTAGGGACCAGACGTGGGTGCTTTGTAGTGACCATCACTGTTTTTAGGCCAGACATAGTGCCATTAAAAGCACTTGATTTTTACCATGACATTGCTGCGTTTCCTGCCAGGATAGTGCCACAAAATGTGGCTGTTTTTCACTGTGACATCACTGATTTTTCAGCAGGGACTGTGCCCCCAAAACTGGGTATTTTCCATAGTAACCTTCAAATGTAACTTATCTGTGATTTGCCGAAACATACAATGCCAACTTTTTTTCTGGCGACTGGGTTGCCATAGTTTAAATTATTGCATACCTTTTGCTCTTCTGCAGCCTTTTGTGTGTTTTGATCCTCTTCACTGAACGTCTCTTCTTCCATCCTCCATCTTTTTCTTCTCTCCTCGGCCCTCCTGAAACAGATTTTACAGTGTGTAACAGAAGTGTGTGCTTTAAATATGATGTTTATCTTTGATAAATTCGTCGGACAAAAACCCCTCTGAGGCCTGTTTTGTTGAAGTGCCTGACTGTGTCTCAGTGATCTCTCTACAAAACCCCACATCTCGCAGAAATCACAGAGCACTGAAATTACCCAGCATTCTCTGAAATCAGACACATCATCCACTCACAGTTTCAAGGACTTCAGACCTACCTGCTCATCATGTTGTGTCCTCAGGGTCCACTCATTGTCCACCAATGCCTGCTCAGTGTTCTCCCAGTAGGTTTCCAGTGCCTCAGGCTTCCTGCCCAGTGCATTCTGGTGATGTAGATGTTTCCAGTCTTTTCTCTGTCAGCTCCACGAACTTTGTGCTAAATTTATGTGCTAATTGTCACTTATCAGGATGAGGAAATCAACTCTCCAGTCCCTGAACTCTCCTTCTCCTAACTTCTGCTAGCTAGCTGCTAGCTAGCCTGGTCGAGGTTTTCAAATGTAAATATCAGTAATTATCGAGGAAAGATGGAGAAGGTGGGCATCAGCTGAACTAACATCCTGCTAGCCACTGTATAGACGTTGGAAATAAACTGGACGACCTCCACGCTGCATCCATTTCCAACAGGATATCAGGAACTGTTATATTCTTTGATTCACCAAAATCCTAGACAGCAGCATTCACCCAGGTGACTCTTTTTCTATCTAATGTCTTCAAGAAACTGACGCAAGTCCAGTTGACTACGATATAGCACTTATGACTCGATTAAAACCAACTAATAATTAATTTGTTGCAGCTGTAAGAACACTGAACAAAAGTCTAAATGCTTTTTTCTTTGCTTGCATTTTTCACAGATTTAAGTTGATCTGGAACTGGAACTTTCTTTTTGAGATATATTTCTCTCAAACTTTGGTCACAAATTTGCTGAAATCTGTTTTAGTGAGCACCTCTCCTTTTCCAAGATAATTGATCCACCTGACAGGTGTGACATATCAACAGCATCATTACTCCACAGGTGTGTCTTGGGATGTTCACAATGAAAGAATGCTTTGAAATGTGACGTTTGATCACCACATAATGACACAGACCCTCAAAATGAACAAAAGCCATCCCTAATGCCGTTTCTGTTAATTTGGCAGTACATCCAACCAGCCTCACAACTGCAGACGACATGTAATCACACCAGCTCAGGACCTCCACATGCAACACCTCCACCTGTGAGATCGTCTAAGACCAGCCTCCAAGCTGGCAATTTGTTTGCACAACCGAAATATTTCTACACAAATTGTCAGAAACCATCTCAGTGAAGCTCATCTGCATGATTGGCATCCTCATCAGGGTCATATCAGGCTTGTGCGGTTGTGAGGTCGATTGGATGTACTGCCAAATTCATGGAAACGACATTGGAGACGACTGGGCAACAGCTCTGGTGGACATTCCTGCAGTCAGCATGTTAACAACATGCTTCATCTGTGTCACTGTGTGATCAGACGTCACATTTTACTGTGACCATCCCAACACACACCTGTGTAGGAGAGATGCTGTTTAATCATACACACCTGTCAGGTGGATGGATTATCTTAGAAAAGGAGAAGTGCTCATTAACATGGACTTTAACAAGTATGTAAACAAATTTTGATAGAAATATATCTAGAAAAAATATTCAATGTTTAACTTGAGAGCAGAAACAAAAGTGTATAAAACGTAGCAGGTTGTTGCTGAAGCAGTGGTTAGTTTCATCTTTACTGGTTGACTGGGGAGATAATCAGAGGGGCGGAGTCACTAATACCAGGACCGAAGAGCGGGTAGAGTTTCTCGGTGAAGGAGCAGCCAGTGAAGGAGTAAATGAGAGCTGCAGAATCTGCGTTAAAGAAGGAGACCAGACCCTCCTCATAATCCACAAACACTCTGACCTTCTCAGGCGGATCTCTCACTGAGAAAGAAACAGCCTTGCGAGCGAGTGCAAAGGAGCGTTTTCGAGACTGAAATATGGTCCAGTAGCCATTCTCAGGGTTTAGTTCAATTTTTCCCTTTCTGTTGACGGACTCTTTGGCCACTCCTAAAATCCAAGTCGTCTTTCCTTTAACTTCAACGTCGTAGTAAAATCTTTGACAAGAGAAACCCTGCTTTCCCAAGACAAAATGTTGACGTTCAAATCGTTTCGAGTTGTCCGGGAGTTCATCCCTCTCACCACCGTGGTGAACTTGTTTCCCATCATCAGACAGGATGAGAGCAGGATGTGCTGTCTCAGGATCCAGAGTCACAACTACCGCCGTCTGCTGAGTGCTTCTCAGATCAGTTTCACGCAGCTTCTCCATCTTATTTCTGACTGTCTCCGTCAGCTGATCCACTGCAGTCACCAGCGCTGTCTTCAGGATTCCTCCATACGATGCTGGACAGACACTGACCTCTGGCAACTCGTTGGCGAGTGGAGTGGCAGTTACAGATTGGAAGCTCTGGAGGAAGTGGAGGTGGTCTTTTGAGCGTGAGAGCTGCTCCACCTCATCACGTCTCCTGATCAGCTCAGAGATTTCCTGCTCCAGGCCTTGGATGAAATCTTTGGCCTGTTTCTTTGTTGTTTTGTGCTTTGCTTCAGTCATCCTGCTGAGCTCGGTCCCAGCTCGTTCCAAAGACTGGATCAAAGTATAGAAGACCTGATCACCATCAGCCCTCTCTCTGTCTATAGCTTCCTTGCTGAGCTTCACCCACTGTTTGATCTCCTGAATCTTCAGTTGCCTCTCCACAATCTTTTCCAGAATTACAGCCTCTGTTTTCCAAAGCTCTGTCTTTTTTACTTCATATTCTTCTTTCAGAGGAACAACGTGGTGGAATTTGTGACTCGTATCAGCGCAGGTCTGACATATGGGCCTCTGTTCATCCTTGCAGTAGAACTCCAGAGGTTTGTGGTGCTCAGGACACATGGTCTCATCAGTATCAAACAGCTGATGAATTTTCAAGCTGGATATTGTTTGATGAAGCTCTAGGTTAATTGCAAAGAAGATGGCCAGACATGCCAGGCCTAACCACAGGCAGGACTTCAGTTTGGTCCGTCTGGTTCCCATAGGAATGTCAGAGGAAGCTTCTGCAGGTGCGTCACCTTGTTGCTCTGAGCTGCTCCCTGCTCTCCTTTCAGCTGACTGTCTGAACTGAGCAGCCATCTCAGATATGAAGGTATTCACCTTCAGCTTACATTTTTTATTGACATACTCTTTACACATCGGACACTGGCGCTGCGAATTAAAACTCAAGTGCTGCGTGATGCAGCCTTTGCAGAAGTTGTGTCCACATGGTAACGTGACTGGATCAGTGAACACCTCCAGGCAGATGCTGCACAGCAGCTGCTCCTCAGTCGGCAGAGAGTCGGCAGCCGTCATGTTGAAACCCTGGAACCAAAAGAGAAAGAGTGACTTTAGCCGAGCTCTGACTTCAGGAGTTTTAAAATCCAACCACTTCTGAAATCTGCTTGCATCACAGATGTTCCTCTGTCTAATCTATTCTCAAACCTGCTCACACTGCAAGACATGAAAACAATGGTGCATCACACACTACTGGACATAATTAAGATTATTGTGCCAAAGGGAGCATGAATGAACCACTTTGTGTGAACTCAGATCTCTCTGAGTCCACATTCAGTACCCATCCAGAACTGTTTGGTGCATCAGCACAAACAACAGGCAGAGATCTCCCCTCAGCGACTTGCAGTCACATTGAAGTGACCCTCTCATTCCCCGGAGAAAACACAGACACAGCAGCACTCAGCCTGTCGGTAGTCCCCACACCTGCCTGGCGCCTCTCACCCTGGGCAGCACCGAAAAAGTGAAAGTCCAGTTTGTTTCCAGAACCCAACGATATCTATTAAGTACCGCTCTACCTCCTGCAGCAGCTCTGGTTCCTTTCCTGCCAGAGGGGTCAGTACGCCGGGGTCCCCACCCCTGCCTGCCACGTGGCACACACTAACACCAACCCACTTTACGCCAATCCCTGTGTGAGAGGGCCCACAGGGATTGGCATCACAGGGACACGTGAACTCCTCCACCACGTTAAGGCGGCAGTTCTTGGAGGGGGGATAAATGAGTCTGTCTGAGAAAATGATCAATGGGGGCTGAACTGGAGGTGAGAGTTTAACTGTCAGTTTTAATATCTGTCAACAATAGCATGCTAGCTGATGTTAGCCTCAAGGGCTAGAATGTTTACTGACTGATGACCTACTAATCAGGACTGTAATCATCCAGATTTTAAATGCTTAATATTAAATATGTTTGACCTTATCGGGGCGGCCCTGATGGGACTGTGAGCGGTTTAGGAGGTCTGAGAACGGATCTGCAAACTTCTCACATTGTCAGATAATCTGAGCTGAACATCGGTGCCAACCAAGGTCCCAGACCAGATTTCTCCTCTGATTGTTGGGAGGGTGAATGGAGTATAAATTGGCCAAGAACCCCGGTTTTACCAGTGTCATTACACAGCTCCCCTGTTTTTAATATTATTGATAGCGTAGCAAAATAAAGATGTGGTATCTTACCGCATACATCAAACAGTCCCTCCAGGATTTGGCAGACTGTTTTTGGGACTGTTGTGGCCTGAAATGTCTGATTACATGGCAGCTTTTTTTTTTTTTTTTAAAGTGATGCATGTAGTCGTCTTTTAGGTGTTCATTTTTGCAACAAATTTAACTCCTACGGACAATTTAGAGTCACTGATTAACCTACATGAAGCCGGAGGAAACCCACACTGACACGGGGAGAACATGCAAACTCCAAATAGAAGAGCTCCCCCACCCTGGGTTAGAACCAGGAACCTTCTGCTGTGAGGTGTCAGTGCTAACCACTGCATCACTGTGCCACCATTTAAATTCATAATTAAAGAGGCTGTAATCATAAAGTTTCAACACATAGTGCCTCTACTACTTTAGTTTTTAACAAACCCACTCACCAGAAAAATACTGCCATTGTACTTTTCTACAAACCATGGGTACGTTACATTTGCACGTTTTTCTGTAGTCAGGTGGACACATTAAAACTTTACGTTTTAACGACACTGTGGTCAAGGTGTGGTCAGGTTTAGGCACAAAAATCACTTGGTTCTGGTTAGAAAAAGATCTATAATAATGTTCTGGCTTAAATACACACTTTTAATGACACTATTCCGGCTGGACACACAGCGACGGATCACTAAATCACAACCGGTTTTCTTGTTTGTTGGTTTCTAACAGTGGTTTGTAGCTTGGCAGGCGTCTGCTGACGTGTCACACCATCCCCTCCTCCTCCAGGTGAAAAACCAGCTCAGGTACTACGTCACTTTAGAAACATTGATATGATGCATATGAATGGTACAAATGTAACCCATTCATGGTTTGCAGAAACGTACAGTGCCAACATTTCCTCCTGGTGACAGTTTTTACAGGCATCATTCTGCTGAAAGCAACAACAAAGCAAAACTTCAGCTGTGATTCTGTGTCATGTGTTCTCAGTAACACAACACTCCTTATGAGCCTGAAAAGTGTCTGTTATAAATAAAAATGTTCCCTTCACAGAGAGCAGCAGCTGACGGTTTAACTTCCTGTCAGTTACAGCGCTGACAAATTTCATTGTGGAGCAACAACAACACGTTAGCTCCTCAAACCTGAAATACAACACTTCTTTGTTCAGATACGATCCTCATAAAACAAAAGTTTGAGTCATATTCTGGCCCACGGCCACCTGTGGAGCCACACTGGTGCTTATCCTCTGAATAAATATACATTTTACATGTAATAAGACTTGAAGACAAATGACTGCACTGACCTGTCTGTGCTGCTGTGATGGAACGAGTTCGTCAGACTGCGACTGATCTGACCTGCAGCTCTGTCGTCAGTCTGAGCAACGCACTGCTCAGGAAACTGAAACTACTCCTGACAAACAGGTCGCTGCCAGAGACACAAACCCACAGCTGTTCTGAACAAATAAAGCAGGATAAGAAAAATACTCCCACAGGGAGGTAAAAAAGACAAACATTAATTTATAAGCACCACCGTGCATGAGTTTAAATCCACTCACAGACAGAACAATCACCAGTGAAATCAAACTATTAAAATTTTATTTTAGAGAATTTAGAAGTAGCATTTAACACAAATGCTCTAACAGCTATTTCCTTTTCTTAAAATAATGCAAGAATTTTCACTTCTTCTAAATGTCCTTTAAATTTTGTCATTAAATTTTTTTTTGTGATTTTCTTTTAACGAGGCATTTTACACCCAAACACATGATTTATAAAACAAAAACAGACAGTCCATTACAACAACAAAAATATTTCACTGGTGCTCTCATATGAACTTTAATGTCTCAAGACCTTATTAAGTGGAAACAGTGATCTCAGACTTCAGCAAATGTCCCTTTTGTTTTATTCTTTCCAGCCAGTAAATATTCAAAGGACTCAGTCATCAATGTGATCCACTCAGTGAATTCTGGGTTCTGTATTTTTCTCAGTACTTTAAAAAGAAATGACACCATTTACTGATGAACCAAACTGAGCCGTAGTGACACATGGTGGCAGAAATGTTTTGTCCCTGAGAAGACAGACCTGAGGGCAGTGTGGTGATGGCTGCTCTACCCACTGACCAAGTTTCACCAGCACTTCTTCCCAGAATGAAGAACAACAATATGCCCAAAGCATCCTTACATCTCCAACAACTTCTGTCATCTATCAGCTCCACTCTTAACAGCTCTGACAGGGTGTAATAGTATCTATGTATAATTTTGTATTGAGTAAATTTACTTCTAGTATCTCTTGTGGCCCAGCCAGGACTGGACTAAATGTCCAATATCTGACCCTCAATGAGGAAAATATAAAACTTTATTAACCCCAGAGGAAACTGCTCTGCTAAACAAAGAGCTGAGAGCTGCTGCATAAAAGTCTCAGAAAACAGTACGGTACAAATAATCAGAGGAGGGATCGATTCACTGTTTTGCAAGTTGCAAGTGTCACAAGTCTTTGCACTCGAGTCCCATTAATGTGGTTATTTTCACCACAGACAGACTCAGATTATACGTGTCTCAAGTGTCTTTATCTTTCACTTGATCCGGTCTGTTTGTTACAGCCTCGTTAAGCTGAAGTAGAAGTTATCCTTGAACATGTCTGATGATGGAAAAATGTCTCTCTTCCCAGAATGCCTTGGAGGAAGGTACCAAGTATTTTCAAGTTAAGTCCAAGTGAAGTCATTGGTGTTAAAGTCCGAGACAAGTTGCAAGTTGACTTTGAAGTCGAGTCATGTCATCAAATTTGTGACTTGAGTCCACGTCATGTGAGTACGTCTCCACTTGAGGAAATAATGTGCAAATCAAATAACAGAATTTACGACAACTCAAAAGTGAAAATGCATCAAACTGAGCCTTAAAAATGACTTTAAATTAATAAACAGTGTAAATGTTTTGAAATAAACTCTGTAATCGGGATTTAAAGTTAAAAATCATGATGAGTGTAAAGTGCTTCAGCTTTACTTTGAGGGGGGGGGTTACATGAAAATAAAATACCAGGCGAGTGATGCAGTCAGGTCCCTGTTTGGCCATATAAACACCCTCGCTGTGTCGTCATCATACGTTCATATAGTAAAGTATATTTAGGATTAATGTGCTGCTGCATTCAAGCTGAACTCTAAAACAGAGTCACCAAACAGCCCTCTGAAGGAGCGGACCAAAGCTCCTCCCTCCAACACACCCACGAAAAGTATTCATCCATGACGATGAGACGCCCCAACTCCAGTACGTGAGTTATAAATAGTTCAGTACATATTTTTGTTTGTTTAATGAGGCAGCAGCGAGCGGTAACCTCCGAGGGTCAGAAATGAAGCCAAAGACTTCAGCTCCTCTGACACAGCTGTTAAAACTTTACAGCAGAAAAAAATATGTTTCCAGCCTGGTACAAAAACTGTTTGGTCTCTAAAGATGATTTCATCATTCACGACAACTGCACTGAATATTTATATATTTATATATTTATAAAACTCACCTGTTGACATTTTAGTAAAATGACACATAATTAAGGGCGGGGCCTCTTTGAGGAACAGGTTGTCTGCTGATACTGTCCTCGGCTTCTCAGTCAGATCCACTCCTCGCTCCATCACAACTCCACCCTCTTGTCCAAATATGGTCACTTCTGATTCCAAAAAAACAAGATGGCGACAGTCTGTGGGCGACAGTCGCAGAGGCAGAGGTGTTACGTAACTGAACACTATCAAATGTCTTCAACACTTTCTCTATTACTTTATTACTTTTCTTTTATCACGGCAGTGAAGGAAAAAGAGTGAAGGGAGGATGTGGCCTGAACCAGCAAGGAAGGACAAAAAGAGGGAATAAAGGAAGGACACAAGGTGGGAAGTTGATCAAATCAAACCATGATGTCTTTCAGAGCAACAAGGAACAGCAGCAGTGAGGACAACAACAGGAGAGGTGAGAAACACAGACACACACAACAGCACTTTGTAAAGTCAATTTGAACGTGGTTAAAACATCTTACGGATGCGAACACCACTCTCTCAGGTGAGTCGGTGCTTGTTGGACCCATCCACCACAGAAACATGATGCACACAGCTGTGTGTCATGGCAGCTGCTCTGTTGGAGAACCTTGGGGAAAACTAAACTTCTTCTTTGACATATTTCTCATTGACACATCTGAGTTGATGGAGTGACACAAGCATCGATATGCAAATGGAGGATTACAGGCCCAGACACACCAAACCGTCATCAAGGAACTAGTGATGACGAAGGCCACGTGTTGCCTCGCCTCATGTCCTCTGTGTCTTGGCCAAAAAGTTGCACATGAACTCATCACAAAGATGACAGCCAACCAGCACGTTGGTTCTACGCCTGCAGACGGCAGTAGTCTGTATTCGTCCTTCAAAAAAGGAAACCTGAAGACGGACAGGACGGATTCAAGATGTTGGTTAGCCAGTTAGCACGTTAACAACACAAAGAACAGAGCACATTTACTGTGAGCTCAAAAATAATAACACAAATTATTATTACAAACTGTTTCTCCTGAAGGGCTGAGTGTATCAAAAAATAATCTGACTTTATGGAACAAGTTTGTTTTGGTCTCACTCCTTCTGGACTTTAACTCTTTGTTTACTGAACTCACCGCTGAACTGACAGTCAGAGGGATTTCAGCGGTGACAGAAATAAGAATCATTGTGTTTTTGTTACCTCAGAATGAGATCTGAAGCAACTGCAGTCACATGACACATTGTTTGGGTTAAACATGAGCATGTTACAGTCCTGGAGGATTATTAATGTGCGCCTCCTCCTGTACTGCCTTAATATGCACATTCAGCACATCCAATGCATCAAAACATTGTTTTCTAGTTGGAGCCGCGCCTCGTTTTCAAACTGTATGCTTTGACTCAAATGAACAATGACAGCAATATAGTCCACGATGAGCAGCGCTAAAATCAACCTGCGTAGTTGTCCCTCCATTGTGACATTAGAAAGTGTCACATTTATCTTGACAGTGTACTCTTCTTCAACGTTTGCTTTACTTCCTGGATTTTTCTGACCAATCAAGAGCAGCTTTCTCACACAAGGCATTTGATCTGGTCCGCTTGTAAATGCTGCCGTGAGAACACCAACCAACTCTAGGCAATTATACAACTTTGGAACAACAGCACAGTTCTTATTTTCAGCTGATTACACACTAAAGAAAACACACTGATGATATTATATTTCATCTCTGTCAGTATTTCCTCCTCAATCGGACACACTGGAGCTTTAAATCACTACAGTATCTACAAACTGGCAGTCAAACTGTACAAACATCAATACTGAGATGATGCTGTAATAACTCTTATGAATTTAATGCCCAGCTCTGCAGACACTACAGCAGAGAGTTTACCACATGAGTGACTCCACCACACACTCAGCTGTCAGTCAGTCGCCTCCGCAGACGGCCCTCTGTATTGTCAGCAGCTCTTCACATTAATGTTGCATGAAGCCAAAGTCTGTTTAAGCAGATTTACACAGTCTTCCTCCTCTGATGGTGAGTGGCGTTTCTGCAGCTGCCAGCAGCTTCAGTCTGTCTCCTCTGCTCCCATCTTCTTCTTCTACTGTTCGCTCTGTGTTGTTTGGTTTGAACTGAACACGGTCCAGTCTTCTGTTCTCAAATGAGCTCCCAAAATGAATCCAAGTTTGTTTTGGGAGGGGATGTCAGTAATTAGTCTGTGTGCTGTAAAGTTAAGATTCATCGACCTGCTGCTGGAAATTAAACTTATATAAATATATAACTGGACTCAGATCAACATGACACTGACTGATCACAGTGATGGTCTCCAGAGGACGAACCCTGCAGGTTTTAATGACCTTTCCTCCACCCTCAGGACAAATCTATTATTTTAGCTTCAACACTGGAAAGGCTCTGGAATTCATTCAATTTGTTTTTTTTCCCTGTGAAACTTTTATTTCCTGAGGTTTAACAAACAACAGTTTAGACTAACAGGCCTGTTTTTTGTTCATTAGCCTTCATTCTCAACTGTTAACACAAATAGAATCCTACATTTACTTCAAGGTATTTGGGCTCTACTTGAGCATTTTCATTTTTATGTAACTTTGTGTGTCACCACAACGTCTCAGAGGTAAATATTGTTCTTTGTACAGCACTACATTTCTCTGACTAAAACGTAACAGCTTTAGTACTCTTTTACTAATCCTCTGTAAAAACTACTGTTTTTCATGCCACTATTGCTGCAATGTATTGGTAAAAAATTCCTGTTTTTGACCCCACTATCCTGGTGGGAAATGCTTTGGTAAAAACTACTTTGATGACAGGAAAACCTGCACTGCATTGGTAAAAAAAACCAACCGCTTTTGGTGGCAGTATCCCGACAGGAAACAGCAATATCTCTGTAAAAAATGACCGTTTTTCGTGCCACTATCACGGCAGAAAAAGCTGCAATGGCTTGGCAAAAAACAACTGCTTTTCATTTCATATCCAGGAGGGGAATGCTGCAATGTCTCAGTAAAAAATGACCACGTTTCGTACCACTATCCCGAAATGCTGAGATGTCTTGGTAAAAAAATGACCATGTTTTGTGCAACTATCTCAGCAGGAAACACTGTGATGCCTCAGTAAAAAAAAGGCTACAACTGCTTGTTGTGGGACTTTCCTGACAGGAGACACATTGATGTCTAGGGAATAAACAACTGCTTTTCATGCCACTATCCCAGCAGGATAGACTGCAATGCCTTGGCAAAAAAAAACAAGAAAACAAAAAAAACAACCGCTTTTCATGCCACAGTCCAGGCAAGAAATGCAGCAATGTCTTGGTAAAAAAAAAAAAAACAACTGCTTGATGAGCCACTCTTCCAGCAGAAAATGCAGTGATGCCTCAGTAAAAAAATGACTGCATTTTGTGCCACTATTCTGGCAAGAAATGCTGAGATGTCTTGGTGAAAACTGATATGATGGCATTAAAAGCTGCACTGCATTGTTGAAAAAAAAAAAAGCAATTTTGGTAGGGCTATCCTGTCAGGAAATGCTGCGATCGTTGGTAAAAAAACAACTGCTTGCTATGGCACTATCTTTACAGGAAACACAGTGATGTCTTGGTAAAAACCGCCATGACAGCAGGAAAAGCTAAAGTGTATTAGTAAAAAAAACCCAACTGCTTTTGTTGGCACTGTCCAGACAGAAAACACGGTGATGTCTCTATAAAAAAGTTATTGATTTTTGTGCCACTACAAGAGAAGTGTCAATGCCTTGGTATAAAAATTATTTTCATGCTGCAATCCTGGAAAGAAATGCTGTGATGTCTCATTAAAAAACAACCAGTTTCAAGCCACCATTCTGGCAAGAAATGTTGTGATGTGTTGGTAAAAAACGACCACCTTTTGTGCCACTGTCCCGACAGGAAGCGCTGGTTTACCTGTAGTGGAGTATTCTCACTGTGAGGTTTGAGTACTTTGAAGGTAATAAAGAACGTAAACACATCCCAGTGTCTGACACAGTCGTCTCCAGGATCGTGGTACTTTGCGGGTGTAGCTGAGGTACTTTTTGTTGTGCTCTGCAGTATTTCACAGCCAATCAGCTGCGGCGAGAGACAGAGTGAGTTAAATTGAAATGTTCACAGTAAATTGGTTGTTTCCTCAGGAGTGGTGGAGGAAACACTGAGAGATGACAGCTCCTGTTTGTGTGCTGTGTAATCATTATATCAGCTGTCAGAGCTGATGGATGATTAAGGTTTGTATCTGCAGCCTGAGGCGCCTATTAATCCCACATCACTACTGCACACAATTACTGTACTATCACCACCCTGTGTGTGTGTGTGTGTGTGTGTGTGTGTGTGTGTGTGAGTTCATCTGTACAGTGTGAAACTTCAATATGAAAGCAGCTTCACTGCAGCAGCTGTGCACAGTGTTCAGCACCATGAATAACAGATCAGAGCAATCGGAGCTCTGTTTGGACCAGAGAGACAAAATAATTTGTGATTCATGTTTATTAATTTGATGTCCAAAGTCTCCGCTGAGATTCACTCTCCAAACACATCACAGTACTGGACTGCATCCTAAAATCTGACTTCATAGTAAAGTGCTGACGGATGACACCTAAAACTTCAGGGGTCGAACTCACAAACAATCCGAGAACACTCTCAGAGCTCCTGACTGAGCTGAGGAGTGATTTAGGAAAGTTCTCAGAGCAGCTCTGAGCTGAGGAGGGGAGGGAACCTTTGACCTTAGTGAGGAGGTGCGGTCGACCCCTTTGCTGGGTCGAGTCGAGCTGACAGTCTGCTCTCACAGCAGACTGTTAAAATAAAAATCTAGTAATATTATAAATGCATTTATTTTTAAAGTTTGCAACTTTCCAAAGTGACAGAGAAAATTTGTATTATGCCAGATAAGACAAGTGTGACAACCTTAATGCTACTCCACTTAAAAAATCCAAAACTAATATAATAAAAAATAAAATCAATAATAATACAGATAAAATAAGAATAAGATAAAATATAACATAATGCCAATAAATAAATAAATATATAAATAAATAACATATTACCAATAAAATAAAATGGAATAAACTAAAATAAAAATAAAAATGAAATATAATAAAATAAAAAATAAGTTAAAAATTAATTTAAAAAAAATGAAAAAAAGTGTGTAAAATGAAAATCTGCAAGCACAGAACAGAGATTCATAAATAAAAACTGCTCTAAAGCTGTGAACATTTGAAAGATATTTACAAATATTTTTCTTTTTTGTTTGTAAATTCAATGTATTCACCAACATTTTTTGTGGACTTTATTTGCTGGATTTGCTTTAAATTTTCAAAATATTTTTGAGTTTACAAACTTTATTTTCATATTTGTGGAAGGTGTTTCATATTTACAGATGACACATTTACACATGGATTGTCCATCTGCTTACATAAATAATCTGTCTCCATATTTGTGTGATCGTAGAGCTGTTTCATATTTGCAAAATATTTTTCAAAGTTTAAAAATTTTATTTATATATTTGTGAAACTTGTTTTTTGTATTTACAGTTAAACACATTATTGATCTGCTCACATTAATAATACTGACACAAATCTGTCTCCGTATGGAGGGAGGAGTGTTTGTGGAGAGCTGGTTTATGGCGGGTGAATAAGGACTGGAGTTTCATAATTTAATAATAAGTGGATGAATGAATGTATGAGGGGGGGATGATGAAAGTATGGAAGACAGATTGATATAATATCTGCAGCGTATGTTGAAACTGAATCTGATAAGCATCGATCACTGACCCTGTGGTGTCTCCGGCCTCCTGTAATTCCCCCGCAGGGCGCTGATGTGGTGTAGTTCCAGTTTAAAGCAGCTCTGAGGACTTTCCTCTGACAGATTACTGGCAGACACACACAGGACTTTGACTGGTGGTTTACTGTCACAGCTTTTATAGACGCACAGTAAAACTCTGCTCAGACTCTCTGCTATAAGAGAATTTACAGGAAGAAGGAGGAGGAAAACGTATTGTCTGTCCTGCTGGGTACTTAATCAAAAGTGTAACCTTCATTTGAAGCAGGCTGTCTCATAAACCTTAGCTATTTGTTGTTGTTGTTGTTGTCGGGACAAACTGCACCTGCTGGATCACTGACAGTATTGGGAATAATTAGAGTAAGTAAAGTCTTTTCTTCTTTGTTTGAGTTTCTTATTGTCTGTTAATTATGTTGTTAATTTGTATTTGTGTATCTACTGATGTTGACCACATTATTCTGGCAGTTATTAGTCTGTGACATCATGAGAGTTTCATTTAAATCATGTCGTTATCTGGTTGGTGTTCAAAATGTACTGAAACCAACAGTTCAGTGCTCAAAGTTTATTGAAGACCAACCTACTGGAAAACAGTATATTTACTGTTGTGGTCTTGTGACGCTAATGACAAATTATAACCCATGATCAAATTAAGAATATACTTTATGTACGTACTTATATCATGCTCATCTGCCCTCATGTCAGATCAAAACCTCAACAGGGAAACATCAAACGATGGTATGGAGCATGAAAGGGCTCTAACATCTGTTTTGATGTTTGTATTAATAAGTCAAATTTCTTCGTCAGGTAAAAATATCATGTCACGTCAAATGTGCGTAAAGACGTCAGAAAGTGTCCTGTTAACGAGTACGTTTATGACGTCTTAAGACATTCAGAGCATTAATTTGGTCTTGGACTCCTGGTGACTGAAGACAGTGAATGTCGTCTAAAAGCTTCTAAAGCCGCTGTGGCCGTACCGTACCACAGCCTGTGTGTTTTCATCCAATTATAAAAAAAATCTATTTAAACACAGACATTGTGTGTTACTGAGGAAAACCGACATTTGAATCCACCTTATTCCCCCATGATACCTTGCATCTCTTATAGACATGGCCTCCGGCACTAAACTGGAACCGATGTTTTCCTTTGTAATGGTACTGTAATGTTAAATTTAACAATATGAGTTCTTAGGACTCATGAACAGACAGGAACACATGAGGCAAACAATTAACACAATTCTGTGTGAACAAATGTGACTAATTAATACTAATGTCAAACTAGAGCTTTAGAGCCCTTTAGCATTCCATATTAAGGAGTAATGATAAAGTGAGCAGTTCAACACAATGTGACATCATCTTGTTTCAGCCGACATTAAAGCTGTGTGATATTTACAGGAAGTGACAGATCTTTAATGACTGCACCTTTAAATTAAATGGAAATATTGTCAATGTCTTGAGCATCATGTCGGACTCATTTCCCTCAAAAGTCAGTCAAACAGTCGGGATCTCTGGGTTGGGTCACTAGCGTGTGAAGCCACAAACCAATGAGTAATATGTCAACAGGAAATGAAGTAATGAGTGCAGTGACAAACCCCTCCCCCCTCTGTTGTTCCTATAAACCATAAAACTGTCATCCAAACTTCTTCTCAGCATCTCTGAGACTTTGCTTTCAGGAAAATTCGACCTATGGGAATTCCCAGATTGCAGCCTCCGTAAGACGGTGACTAATCCTCGCAATATTATGACTTTAATCACAATTAAAAGTTATTGAACAACCCAGTCACCAGAAGAAATGTTGCAACTGTATCTGTCTGCAAACTATTGATGCTTTACATCTTCATGTTATCATGTGTTAGACACACTGAAGCTTTACATTTCAACAAGAGCTCCTCTGAAAGTCGTAGATTCAAACCATCAGCCTGCGAACGCTCTGTTGACTCAGACTGTTTTAAGTCAAGCAGTATATTCATTTACTTATTTGTCAGTCAGTGTGCTGTGGACTTCTGGGACATTTTGGTCCCCTGATTTAGCTGCACAGTGATGTGCTCACACCAAATGTGATGCGAATGACCATTAGAATATGTGGTGTTGACTCGCTTCATACGCCTGAATAACTCATGTCATACGCATGTAAAATTGCTGAATCAGTGAGTGAACTCCCACTGGTACGTCCTCATACGTCCCCGGAGGACAGGGGCTCTCGGAGGAACTCTCACCAATAAGTGTATGACACCAAAATGCACTACTCGCTTCATTCATGCAGTTTAATTTGTGAGTTTTGCATCATTCGCATCTCGTCCATTGTGTCCATCACATCAGCGGGAATTCACATCTAATCCCGTCTTTACATTGACTTTAAATGTAATTAATTTGTACAAATTGTTTAATTCACGCCTGGAGCAAACTCAACATGAGCACTCTTCTCTTTCATGCTGCTCTTCAGTACAGACAGCTGCAGACACAGAGGCAGAAATCACAAAACCTTCTGCCTTCATATAAGTGTTTCATTTACAGCTCAAAGCAACTCAATATATCAGTCTCTGCCGTTTGTTCGATATCTGGTGTCGGAAAAAAATGTTGCATGTTACATTTCCGACCCGTTAGCGTAGTTAGCTCAGTTATTATATTACGAGAACGTTGCTGTCACACTGAACGTCCTGCTGAGCTCCCTTCAAACTCTTAAACTCTGGATGCAGAAAAGGAACAGTCGAATATTTGTGCTGACATAATTCTGATTTGGGTAAAGACGTGGTTTCAACCACCCTGATGTTAACTTGTGGTTTGGTTTTAGCACAAAAAAGTCTTATGGTTATGATTCCAATGGAATCATGTTTGGTTTAGACACCCAGTTTCAGGGGCACAATCTCTGCTGGAAATACAGCGACAGGTTGCTACAAAACGCCCACATATGGTACCTAATGAACGCCGCTGGAAACACAATGTCTCACTGAAAAACAACCAGTTTTGTAGCTGGTTTCAAACAGTGGTCTGTAGCTCGGCACGTGTCTCACCACAGTGACGATGGAGGAGGTCCAAATATTGTACCTTTAAAGGGAGGCAACATAGTAGATGTCTGTGCGGCCATTATTTACATGTAGACATGTGGACAGAGAATTCTTTTCACTATATTACCGATTCATTCTGGTCAGCCATTATTTAAATGTCTTCATGGTCTCCTACAGTTGTATCTTGCTTAAACTACACCACACTGTCTCCTCGATCTGCGGTGGTACTGCTGTGTTTCATCTGTATCAATAAGCTCTCAGAAAACATGCACAAACACCGACGAAATGAACGCAGAGTACAAACAGAAGGCTCCGTCCATCACTGTATCCAATGTTGAGCCTGTACTCTCAAAATCTTTTCATATCAGTGATCCTAAAAGTCTGGTATAAACAAAATAAGCGTCAACACCCGGAGGCCGAATTAGACTCATCACCAGCTGACACACGAGCGTTTAACAGTTTGATGATGTGACTCAGTAATTACAGTAATCCACTGCATCACTAAACAGAGTAATTATCTTGTAAAACACAATTACAGAACAGCTCCTGTAAAGAAGTTAATTACTGTCCGTTACCGGCAGTGAAGCCACGAAGTGACGGACTTGTTGCTATGGTTACACACAGCTGAGTTCCTCATCTTCACGTTTCAAGGAGACGAATACACTGAACATGTTTCAGACATGACGGTACAGTCTTTTACACTGAAGTGGTGACTGCTCTGCAGGTTTCATGATGTGATGTCACGTTTAGAGTATTTGTTAAAATTTCAATCAAAGTTTTTGTGTACTTTAGTATTTATTATGTCCAGGTCTGTGTGTGTGTTTCATCTGGCAGCAACACTTTCCCTCAGCGAGGCTTTAGTTTGAGCTGGTGTTTTTTTGTCTGCATTTTTACCCCAGAGGGTGAGAGCTGAACTTCCTGTTGGGATGAACTGGGAATGTGACGTCTGAGTCAGACCGGCTCACCTTAACACACCTGGTGACACACTGCCTCCCACACAGTCCACATCACTCAGGTAAACACTGGTGTAATATCAGACCAGTCCGCAGGAGAAAATGTTCCCTGCTGAGACCAACGCGGTCTCATGCCAGAGTCATCAAAACCTGGTGCTTGGCCAGGGACTTCCAGCATCAGACACAGACGAAAAAAGCTGTCCTCTCATGTCTGCATGATACGTGGTGGTGTCCGGAGGAAACGAGACGGGACAACAACGAAGGTTAAGGCTGCAGAAGTCTGCGTAGGGCGAGTGGGAGAGGTGCTGGATGGGTCCACCAACCACCAACCTTCACCCGAGGGGCCACGTGTGTGTTGTTTAAGAAAAAAAAAAAAAAATCAGTTGGGGTTGAGGTACCGACATAGTGCTTTTATTTTGAAAGAGACTGTATACAAACTGTACATTTCCTGTGAAAGTGTATTTTGAAAACAGACAATGCATGTAACAGGCTGAAGTTGACACGGCGTCCCAGAACATCAACAACCAACACACCCAGGGTACCTTGGACGTCATATGTGGACATGGAGAGTCCATGACCAAACGTGGACATGTGACGAGGACACAGTGAAGAGGTGTTGATAAGACGTTGGGGTCTTACTCTGGACAGACGTTACATTTTGATGATATTTTAAATGTTGTGTCGATGTTAACACTATGACGTTTTGCAGTGTTTCGGTCTCCATACTTCAGGACTAAATGTCGGCATTCTACATTACGATGATGTTGGTGTTAGACGTTGGATTTCGGTTACTTAACAGAACAACTTAAAACCAACAAAATATCAACGTCATCTGTCGTCAGTATTCTACATCAGCTGATGTTGGAACAAGATGTCCTGATAGTAAATTTTGGTCACTCAGTGCCAACCTAAATTCAACCTAATATCAGTGTTGACAGACGCAGCTGGGTCAGCATTTTATATTTCTGCTGCAGACCATGAATATGTTTCATTTGTACATTTCAGAGACATCACTGTGTTTTCAGCGGGAACTGAGGCACCAGAACTGGGTATTCTATGTTAAAACATGATCTTTTCCAAACCATGACCAAGGGGTTTTTGTGCTAAAAGCTAACCACACATTAACCACAGTGTTGTTGAAGTTTTCACATGTCCACTACAGAATTATGTACAAATGTAACATATCCATGGTTCAGAGAAACAATGCCAACACCTTTCTTGACAACTGTGTTGGAAACTTCAGGGGAAACTGACAGGATGATTTTTCCATGACAAATGTAATCAGAATTTGTTTGACGTATTCAAGTAATTAATGACGTTATTCATTACATAAATTCTTGGACCTTTAACCTGCTGGACAAAAGTCCACTGCTCTGTCGGGTTTATGACACTGCAGGGAAATCACATCTAGACTGTGTAACAAAACACCTCCACATGCATCAGGGGATGTGTTGCATTAATATTGCCGGAAGCAGTGTGAATTAAATTGTACTCTATACTTTATGTGACTGTGACACATTATGACCCTGACTGCATCAAACTCACTCTCCATTATTTATTTATTTTTATTTATTCATTTACTTATCCTGCATTGCGTTTGTTTAGCAGCACACAAAAAATGTTCATCATCACCATCATCATCATATCTGCCTGAATCAAGGCTTCAAATGTATTTTATTTTTATGTGATAAAAACTAAAGCGGTATCTGGAGGATGTTTGAGCCATAAAAAATAAGAAACACCAAATTCATGATATAAACAAAGTGAATATGAAAAGATTACAAAATTAAGATAAAAAGCTGCAAGCAGAAATAAACGGGTGGCCACACCTCACTGCGCATCAGGGTGCTGGCTGTTTAGTTCCATGGCCGTCGGACAATGCCCAATGCTGCTGCTTTAACTACTGTATTTCCACAATCCAAAGCCAGCACTCTGCTCAGTTATAGAGCTCTGCAGCCACTGCATCGTCAACGACATGGTCCTGCAAATATCTCACCATAAAACGCCTTGTGTTAACCAATGAAGCAATTCTGTCCACACTGCAATGTTGTCAGAGGACTTTTATTTTGAAGGAGAAACAGGAAGTGTGGAATTAAAAATAAATAATTTGGTTTTTTTCACATCTGCAACTGATATAGACATTAAAGCTGTAATACACGGAAAAAACAGGCGAGACTGTTATTCTTCAGACTTTCTGCAAATGGGTTGCAGCCGTGCTGAACCCTACCAGCACTGCTTACATCATCATCATCCTCACTGTGACCTCGTCACATGTCCACGTTTGGTCATGGACTCATCACGTCCACATATGACGTCCAAGGTACACTGGGTGTGTTGGTTGTTGACATTCTGGGATGCCGTGTCAACTTCAGCCTGTTACATGCATTGTCTGTTTTCAAAATACACTTCCTGTTTTCACAGGAAATGTACAGTTTGCATATCGTCTCTTTCAAAATAAAAGCACTATGTCGGTACAACACCGCCAACTGATGTTTTTTTTCCTTTTTTTCCTTCAACAACACACACATTGTTGGGTTTAGGAAAAAAGAACAGGGTTTGGCTTTACAATCTTGATGGGATGTGAACACTGCTCTCTCAGGTGAAAGTCGGTGTTTGTTGGAACCATCTGCCACCCCTCCTGCCCTTCTTGGACTTTCACCAACTTAACTTTCATTCTTGTTCTGCAATGTTTCGCCCTGACACTGTCAGGCACTGTTAAACTATAACGGCAACCAGCCTAATGCTGATGTTAAAGGAGACCTTTTTTCATTGGTTTCTGATGCTACAAGTCTCTGCCCAAGTGCGGCATTTCGATGACTTTGGAGTGAGACTGAGCTCGACTGCAAGGAGCAAGTACATTTGCCTACTATATAGCACTCAGGATTGTGTTAAAAATTGCTGAGTAAATTCAAGATGGCTGACCTGCAGGTGGGTTCAGGGTATGGCTTTAAGAGACTACAGATGTTACATGTGCCTCAAAGTTTTCATACATGTAGGTGAAACACACTGTGGGGGTAACTGTTGAATTCTTGTAAGTGGTGCTATAACTATCACTCAGTATTGGCATCTTATCAAACTTAGGAAGTTTGGGGCAGATTTGACCATCTTCAGTGGGGTTACAAATCACACCTTGTTTTGTGGCAAAATATGGACGTTTGATGCCTCGCTGAGGTCACACAGTTTGACAAAACCTCACATTTTAGCATCGCCAAGGTCTTTAGATGGTTCTGTCAAAATCTCAGTCTGGCAAATCTCCAGGAGGAGTTTGTTAAAGTACAATTCCTGGAAATGATTAAAAATTGTCCTGAAAATTGCACGGTAAATTCAAAATGGCTGACTTCCTGTTGGGTTTAGGGTATGGCTCCAAGAGGCCCTTTTCAAGTCTTGGTCAAAGTGAAACGTACCGCGGGGGTTACTTTGTTGAATTTTGTGGGGTGGTGCTACTGAGCCATTTCGTCACACCCGATCACGAGACCCATGAAATATCACCACAGCTGAGGCAGGTGCAAAGTTTTGTGAGTTTTCCATCCATCACCTTTAGTCCCTCAGAAAGACAATTAATTTAGGGTCCTTGCACCAGTCAAAAAAACGCATGCACACAATACAAAGAGATGAATCTATAATGAACCCGCTGAGGAAACCGCATGAATGTCTTTTGAGTTGACACTTTGGTCTGATGTCATCAGGAAGCAGCGATGGTGACGGTTCAAGAGCTGCTTTTGAAAACACTGGAAGATTTGGGACAAGAGGAGCTCAAATCTTTCCAGTGGCACCTGCGGCTGCCTGATATCCAAGATGGCTTCTCCCCAATCCCAAAATTTCGGCTAGAGGACGCCGACAGGCACGACACAGGTGAACGTGATGGTGCAGAAATACAACCGACAGGCTGTGGAGGTTTCCAAGAGGGTTTTAGGGAAGATGGGCAGAAATGATCTGGCGCAGGAGCTGTCAGAGAGAAGCTCAGAACTGAAAGGTAAGTTATAGAGCGACAACATATGTAACAAAAAATATACAGTACAGTTTATTTACTAAAAGTTAATTTATACAAACAATCTACAAAAACTATCCAGATGTTTAAACCAACATTTAACTGTAAAAGGCCGCAATGTGCCGTCCAGTCTGCCAGAGATTCAAAAGAAAGGAAACAACATGGTATACAGCTCTATCCATTCATCACCCCGATTTACAAGTGAAATGGTCCCGGTGACTTTTATACAATCTCAAAACACATATTGGAAGAATTAAAATCTATTAGTTGTTACTAGTGTGTAGCCAGAACTTTCCCGATACCGCTGTGTGAGTGCTTGAGAAAGGTCTGGAACCACTATATTATCATTCTGTTATTAGGGTTGCAACGATATAGAAGTTTTAAGGTATACCATAAATAAAAATGCTCCAGAGTCACAATCGTCCCAGGATTGCGGCAGTGCCCTTGCAAAATAGTATAGGGGCAACACACAGTGACAGGGCTAACTGTTAGCATCACACGGCTAACATTTGCTAAAGGTTATTAACAGATTTATCAGTAGAGTATTGGTGTGAATATGTTGGAACTGTTTACAGCTCAGTGTTGGATGTTAGCGCTGCTGTTGTGTTAGCTTATGCTAACCAGGCACATGGAGAACGGCTCCATTGATAGCAGTAAAAGAAAGTTAGCTGATCCAGTCCGAGAGTAGCCCTAACCCTAACACCTAACCCTAACCTCTGGTGCACAAAGGATTGTATTGAGGTTTCGTTTGAGCGGTAAAGTTCAGAAAGATGTGGCAAATCAAATTTGACTGGCCATGTCAGAAAACAGTGCAACATCGAGGGAACGAGTCCTGCGAGACAGAAAGTTCCTCTCAAAGTCGAAGATGCTTCTTGGTAGGGCGGGTCCTTCCAAGTCAGGTTCTACAGAGACTAGGCCAGACTCCTTTTTAGCATTTGGTGAACACACATTGGAACAGGTAAGCGAGATGTGTGTCATTGAAAAGGCCCCACCTTCAATTCTGGCAAATCATGTGCAAAGAATTGTGGGTACTTCATGCCCACTGAAGATACACACATGCGTCCTTTAAAACTGTCTGAAGAAAGGATTCAATCCTCGATAGAATTCAAAGGATCCTTGACATTGGAGCAGTCCCTCAGCGGGATTCAGTGATGTAGGCTCCTTTAAATTTAGCCATGTAAGGATCCCCTCGTGACTTTGAGAAGCATCAAGAGTCCGCGCTTTTCCGAGGCGCGCTCACAAGATGTAGATCTTTTCAAAAATTCACCAAAAGAACAACATGCCCCATTGCACGATCCAAAACTTGGGCAAAACTTACCATTTTCAGTGTGTAAGTTGTTAGCAATGAGGTTTTTGTATTCATAACGACAGGAATGTTAAAAACGCTAACACGCAGAAAGTGGAAGAGAGGGAGAATGTGGGCCAAAATATTCGGCAAATGGCAGGCTTATAACCACAGCGGTGAGTCAGACTAACCGTTACTAGTACTTTTATTATTAATATTATTACTATTTATTAATTTAGTGTTGGAACGCCCCCCTGCAAACACTGTTTCGTTTTACCTGCTTTACTGTTGTATGTTTGGTGAGATGACAATTAAAGCCTGAATTGATTTGATTTGATTTGATTTAATTTGATTTGACTAATCTGTTACATGCAAACGATCTCCTGTATGGCTCATGTGTTCATAATGTCAGCAGTATTGTGGAGATGACTAGGGATGCAACTAATGATTATTTTTGTTGTGGATTAATCTGTTGATCATTTTCTTGATGGGTTGTTTGGTTTACAAAGTGTCAGACAATGGTATAAAACATCGATCAGTGTTTCCCAAAGCCCAAGATGACGTCCTCAAATGTCTTGTTTTGTCCACAACCCAAAGATATTCAGTTTACTGTCAGAGAGGAGGAGAGAGACCAGAAAATTATTCACATTTTAAAAGCTGGAGTCACAAAAGTTTGACTTGTATTTCTTGAAAAATATTTTAACTGATTAATCAGTTATCATATAAGCAATTCATTTTATAGTTGACAACTAATTGATTAATTGTTGCAGCTGCAGAGCCGACAGAGGACACAGGAGCTTCCCTCACTCCACCACAGGCCTCTCCTCTTCCTCCATCTCCCGCTGACATCAGACAACATAAAGGTAAAGCTGTTCTTTTTTGTGGCAGAGGACTGGATCGTTCTACTGGCCCAGTCAATAGATGTCAATGTCGGTATTGTATGTTTCTGCAAACCACTGATATGTTACACTTCTACGTTTCATCCAACATCATCATATCAACATTTCTAAAGTGACTTGGTATCTGAGCTGACTCTGTCATCAGGAGGTGGAGGGGATGGTGGATGGTGTGACACTTGGGAGAGACGCCTGCCAAGCTGCAGACCACTGTGCAAGAGCAACAACAAAACTGGTTGTTTTTTAGTGAACCTTCATGGCGTTTCCAGCAGTCTTTGTTGCACCGAATTAGGGTGTTTGTCATCGACCCATCTCTGCTTTTCCAGCAACTTTTTGCGTCACTCAATGTGGGTAATTTAAGCCATAATATGATCTTTTCCTAAACTTAAACAAGCGGTGACACGAAGGCAAGACGCCTGCCGAGCTGCAACCTACTGTTCAACCTATGGTTCAACAAAACACCCTTCACAGCATTTCCACCTTTTTTTTGTTGTACCAAATCTGAGTGTTTTTCAACCACCAAACCAGGGAGGTTTTCAGTGACCTGTCCCTGTCTTTTCATTACCATAACCAAATGGTTTCTGTGCTGAAACCTAACCACCCTCCACCACAGCATTTTGAGCATGTTTCAACATATATGCAACAAAATAACGTACGACTGTAACATATCTATGATTTGCAGAAACGTGCAATGTGAACATTTTTTCTGGCAATTTGGTTTGTTGTCCAAGTGCTGATAATGGATCCAAACTGAGTTATAGCCAGACAGTGAAAGCAACAGCCCTACTCCATTTATACCCCTATAAATGATTGATGCCGACCTCCAGTATATGCTCAAAGAAATTGATACTTATTTTTTCACTTGATGTAATTTTCTTCCTCACAGATGTGAAGGTTTCAGTCCCAGAACCCTCAGACCAGATCATACTGTACCAGCGCAAACTCCAAGATAACCTCCAGAGCGAGTTTACGTGTATACAAGAGGGAATGACCGACAGGATAGACCAGCAGCATCTGGATGACATCTTCACAGAGCTGTTCATCACAGCAGGGGGGGGATATACACATCAATGAGCAGCATGAAGTCATGCAGATCCAAACAAAGCGGAGGGTAGCAGAGACGGACACACCAATTCAGCCGAGTAACATATTCAAAAGCCCCACCGGAGACCACAAACCCATAAGAACTGTGCTGACGACTGGAGTGGCAGGAATTGGTAAAACAGTCCTCGTGCACAAGTTTGTGTTGGACTGGGCTGAGCAGAGAACCAACCAGGATGTGCACCTTTTATTTCACTTCACTTTCCGTAAACTGAATTTACTGAAGGGAGAAAGGTTTCTCCTGGCAGAGCTGATCCACACATGTATCCGGGAAACTAAAGACATCCCAAAGACGGAACTTACGAACATATTCACCAAACTACAGGCATCAGGAAATCGTGACTTTGACAAGAGTGAATTTAAACTCATGTTTGTGTTTGACGGACTGGACGAAAGCCGCCTTCAGTTCGACTTCACTCACAGTGACCAGCTGCATGCTGACTTTGATGTAACACAGTCCACTTCAGTGGATGTGCTGCTCACAGCCCTCATCGAAAGAAGACTGCTTCCCTCTGCCCGTGTCTGGATAACCACACGGCCTGCAGCAGCCTATCAGATCCCTCGAAAGTTTGTCCACAGCATGACAGAGGTGAGAGGGTTCACTGATCCACAGAAGGTGGAGTACTTCAGGAAGAGATTCCCAGATGAAACACAGGCCAGCAGAATCATCTCCCACATCAAGGCATCACGAAGCCTCTTCATCATGTGCCACATCCCAGTCTTCTGCTGGATCAGTACTACAGTTCTGAAGGATGTCCTGAGGACCAGGACGCAGGAAGACCTGCCCAAAACTCTGACTGAAATGTACACAGAGTTCCTGGTGTATCAAATCACCCAGACAGAGGAGAGATGTGGCCCAAAAAAGAGCATTCAGTACATCCAGTCATTGGCAAAACTAGCTTTTCACCAGTTGGAGAAAGGCAACCTGATCTTTTACGAGACAGACCTGAAAGACAGCGGCATTAATGTCCGTAAAGCTGCGCAGTGCTCCGGAGTTTTCACAGAGGTCTTTAAAGAGGAGCGTAAGTGGAGGAAGGATAACAACAAGGGCAAGATGTTCAGCTTTGTTCATCTGAGCCTTCAGGAGTATCTGGCTGCCCTTCATGTGGTGATGTCACTCATTAACAACAACAAGAATGTGCTGTCTGAGTCCGAGCTGACATTCGAATGTCTGTTTATGCTCTGCAAGAGAAAACCCATGACAGAAGTCCACGAGATTGCAATCCAAAAAGCCTTGAAGAGTCCACCTGGGCACCTGGACTTGTTCCTGCGCTTCCTCCTGGGCCTCTCCCTGCAGACCAATCAGGATCTTCTGAAGCGGCTGTTGAAGATGACAAAAGGGTTCTCTCAGGCCAACCAGGACACAATCCAGTCCATCAAGAGAAGGATCAGGGAGAATACGTCTCCAGAGAGGAGCATCAATCTGTTCTACTGTCTGAATGAGCTGAGAGATGATTCTCTAGAGGAGGAGATCCAGACGTACCTGCGATCTGGAAGGCTTTCCACGGAAAATCTCTCTCCTGCTCTCTGGTCCGCTCTGGTCTTCATCTTACTGTCATCAGAAGAAGCGCTGGAAGTGTTCGACCTGAAGAAATACTCTGCTTCAGAGGAGGGTCTACTGAGGCTGCTGCCAGTGGTCAAGGCCTCCAACAAATCACTGTATGTGCACAGAAAACGACATGCCTAAACTTTATCTAATGTTGCTTTATCTGTTGATTAATTTTTTAATCTGACTGATTATTTTTTAGGCTGAGTGGTTGTAAATTGTCAGAGGACAGCTGCAGAGCTCTGGCCTCTGTCCTCAGCTCTCAGTCCTCTAAGCTGAGAGAGCTTGACCTGAGTGACAACGACCTGCAGGATTCAGGAGTGAAGCTTCTCTGTGAAGGACTGGGGAGTCCAGACTGTTCCCTGGAAACTCTCAGGTAAGGATGCATTTATTTATTCATCTGAGGACACACAATCTCCCTACTTCAAAGTCGTCACACAATTGTCGGTGTTTAAAGTTAGACCTCCATATGTAGTGTAAAGAGTGAGTGAGTCCACACAGGGAGGAGGTCTGGTGGTGGATGAGTCAACAAACACTGGACTTTGACTTGAGAGAACACTCCTCATGTTCCATGTGAAACTAAAAGTCAGCATGGACTTCTTTTAACTTAACGTCACATTGTGTGATGTACTTACATTACTTTACATTGTACTTACGTCCCGCTACTTGAAAAGCATAGTTATTTTATTTTGACGACAAAATACGATGACAGTCAGCACCTCCAAGTTCGAGGCTATGGTTCTCTCCCGGAAACCCGTGGATCGCTCCCTTGGGGTTAGGGGTGAGTTACTGCCCCAAGCGAAGCAGTTCAAGTATCTCAGAGTCTTGTTCATGAGTGAGGGTATAATGGAGTGGGACATGGATCGGCGGTTTGGCGTGGCGTCTGCAGTGATGAGGGCGCGTGTCGGACCATCATGGTTCAGAGGGAGCTGAGCCAGAAGGCAAAGCTTTTGATTTCCTGGTCCATCTCCGTCCCAACCCTCAGCTATGGTCATGAGCTCTGGGTAGTGACTGAAAGAATGAGGTCACAGATACAAGCGTCTGAAATGAGTTTCCTCTGTAGGGTGTCTGGGCTCAGCCTTAGAGATAGGGGGAGGAGTCAGACATCTGGAGGGAGCTGGGAGTAGAGCCGCTGCTCCTTCATGTTGAGGTGGTTCAACATCTGATCAGGATCCTCCTGGTCCAGCTGGTAGGAGGCCCCGGGGCAGACCCAGAACACACTGGAGGGATTATAGATCTCATCTGGTCTGGGAACACCTCGGGGTCCTCCAGGACTGTCCCCCCGACACGGCTTCCGATAAGCAGTTGAAAATGGATGGATGTAAAATATATGGGTGGCCCAGCTTTCTAGAACGACACATAGATGCCTTTTCTGTGCCTTACAAAAAGTGTCAATATGTCAGCTTAAGAACTGAATGATGCAGCAGTCATACAAAGGTTACTCAACTATAAGTACTGTGTGTCTGTGTGTCTGTGTGTATTTGCGTTTGTTTAGACTGTCAGGCTGTATGATCACAAAGGAAGGCTGTGCTTTTCTGGCCTCTGCTCTGAAGTCTAACCCCTCCCACCTGAAAGAACTGGACCTGAGCTACAATCATCCAGGAGACTCTGGAGTGGAGCTGCTGTCAGATGGACTGCATGATCCAGACTGGAGACTGGACACTCTCAAGTAGGCTATGACCTAACAATTCCTCTGTCACACTTATAAAGAGTGTTGGATCATGTTACAAAGGGATGTGAGTGAAGCAATGTGGAAAATACCACATTGAAAAGGTGATGACGTTTAATTCTGACTTTGCTCCCTCCTCTAGCCTCGACCATGGCGGAGAGCAGAGACTGAAACCTGGTCTGAGGAAATGTAAGTTTACATTCAGTCTGCGTGTGAGAACACACCAGCACACATCCACTTGCTATCTCGCAGTATGTAATCAAAATACTGTGAGCACTTATTAGAAAAGGGTAGAGAGCTCATCAACGATTCCATTCAAAGCTATAAAGCATCTGTCAGCGATAAAAGGAGGTCTGTCAGTCAGCACTTTGATATGTGAGTGCTAACCTTTCAAAGCAACATGAGATGACAGAGCTCCTAATTGGCCAAATCCACTGAGGCTAAAGTGCAGCACAGACTCCACTTCCTTCTGATATTTCCCTCCAGTCTCTCTCCTTTTTGTCTCTGTAGCTAATTCATAAATCGTATCTGGGATACGTGCAAATTTTTTGGCTCAAGTTTAAACATCTTCAATTTGTGCCGCCCAGGAGGAATCTGCATCTAATCGTGTCTTTGCATTGACATTGTCTTCAATCACGCCGCCTCTAAAATTAGCTTTGTGTTCACAGCAACACCAGCAGCTTTGTGAGGCACTGTGGTGCTCTCAGCTAAATGCTAATATGCTAAAATGCTCACAATGATGTGTGGCAGTAATAATGTTTAACATCTGAATGTTATTGTTCTGCATATTTGCCCATAAACATAAGTATCATATCTCATCTCCACAGCTCGATTTGACTCTTCTTCCTTTTGGTACCATGTTCTTTTCTCGATTTTGTTTTCCGACGCAGATAATAAACCCTCAGGATTCTAGCTGATCATCATATTGATGTCCAGCCCAGTCATTAGAAGAAAATGCTGGCATTGTACGTTTCTGCCAAACACTAATATGATACATACGAACGTTTCATGCATTTAATATCAGCGTTTCTAAGGTGATGTAGTATATGAGCTGACGGTGTCATCAGGAGGTGGAGGGGATGATGGATGGTGTGACATCTAGGCCAGACGCCTGCCAAGCTGCAGACCACTGTTTTTTTTTTTTTTTTTTAGCAACCCATAGTTGTTTTCCCAGCTGCTAATTGGACATCAAACATGTGTTTCAGGGACCCATCAGTATTTTTCTAGCGTGTTTTTAGGCACTGAACATGGTTGTTTTTTAGCGATCTGTCGCTGTTTTCTAGCAGATTTTTTGGCAAGAAGCTTGGGTGTGTTTTAGTGACCCGTCACTGTTTCTCTAGTGGATCTTTACGCACCAAACATGTTTTTCAGTGAACCGTCACTGTCTTTCTAGCAGGTTTTTAAGTTCTGAAGGTGGGTGTGATTTAGTGACCCATCACTGCTCTTCTGGATGTGTTTTAGAAGCTCGTCACTGTTTTTCAAGAGCTTTTTGGCCACCGAACGTAGGTGTTTTGTAGTGACCTGTTGCTGGGACAGTTCCCCCAGACGCCTGTATTTTAAGCAAAACATGATCTTTTTCTAACCATCATCACATGGTTTTTGTGCCTAAACCTGACCTGACATGCAAATGTAACGTATCTATGGTTCGCAGAAACGTACCATGCCAACATTTTTTTCTGGTGATCAGGTTGTGACGTAGCCTAAAACTGCCATGACATCATCTTCATTGTGACACAAACACTGGATGCTGAACACAGGATCACTGGATCTTTAATTTGCAAACAGTACGGGGAACGTTTGCACATGGCGTGATTTTGAAGGCTGCTGTTTTGTAAAATCTAAGTCAAGTGAAAAAACTGCGGTCGCTATTGACGGTAGTTTGAATACATTAAAAAACGGCAGGATGTCTTGTGACGAAAGTGACGTTTCTGGTGACAATTCTCTCCGACCACTCAGTGGTCTGCACTGTTTTAGATGCACCTTCTAGAATAGGCTCAGCTCACTTGGAACCGGACCGAGGTGGTACCAAAAAAGTATGGGGTACTATCCACAACTTCTGACGACAGAAAACCAAAAAAGAACGGCTCTAAGTAAGTCGAGATGAGAAACTGGCTGAAAACATGGCGTGCAAACCGTCCAGTCCAGCAGTTGTTTTTACACTTTGGTTTCTGTACTGAATTAACAAACACATCGGCATTATATTGTTCCTACTAATTTCATTGTGCTTTAGAGATACTATAGGGAGGCTTTTCTTAACTTTGGACAGAACCAGGCGAGCTGATTTATCCTGTTCACAGTCTTTATGCTAAGCTAAGCTAACAGGCTGCTGGCTTTAGCTTCATATGTACCGTACACGTGAGTGGTATCAATCTCCTCATTTAAGAAGGCAAATAAGTGCATTTCCTAAACAGTTGAACCGTTACTGTAACAGATCACATCAGGT
Organism: Cephalopholis sonnerati; assembly: GCA_019142605.1. Lineage (NCBI taxonomy): Eukaryota > Metazoa > Chordata > Actinopteri > Perciformes > Serranidae > Cephalopholis > Cephalopholis sonnerati. Next base: position 1,266,565 of record JAGQAX010000022.1, on the reverse strand, counting down.
GCATTAACGATAAACTGCTGCTGTCTTGTTTTGTCCGTCAGACGTCTGTGACCTCAAACTGGACCAGGACACGGCACACAGAAACCTCCAACTGTCCAAAGACTACAAAAAGGCAACGACCGTCAAAGAGGAGCAGCTGTATCATCGCCACCCGGACAGATTCGACTGCTGGCTTCAGGTGCTGTGTGGTACTGGTCTGACTGGTCGCTGTTACTGGGAGGTAGAGTGGGAGGGCAGAGTTTACATAGCGGTGACATATGGAGGAATCAGACGGAAAGGAGAGGGAGCTGACGGCTGTCTGGGGGCTAATGATCACTCCTGGATGCTGCTCTGTGATGACGATGGCAGTTTCTCCGTCCGGCATGAGGACAGAGCTACACCCATCAGTCCCCTGTCGTCTCAGGCGTCAAACAGAGTGGCTGTGTTTCTGGACTTTCCTGCTGGCATTCTGTCCTTCTACATAGTTGCCGATGCACTGATTCCCCTCTATACCTTCCACTCCACATTCACCGAGCCTCTTTACCCGGCCTTTGGCTTTGGCTTCGGCCCTGGACGCTTCAGTTCCTCAGTGTCCTTGTGTAAGGTAGAGGACAGCTTCTTTTCCTCTCACTGCTGAGTGAAGACAGTCGCTGGTTGTCTCAGTATCACAGGATCACAAACAATGACTGATTCATCAGTGACCTGAGAGACCTGGTTTTCTTTATCAAGTTCAGGTGTGATGGAAAAAACTGGACGATAGTAGTGAGAGTGCCCTGATTTCTCTGGGCGAGTGCTTTCATGTGTCTGCTGACACAGCAGTGTGGGATATTTACACATCAACAATGTATTTATTGAAAGACGATCTATGAAATACTGATGTCAACAAATCCAAACTTCAGTCATTGATGAAGACCATGTGATTCAGTTAAAAGCTCCAGATAAAGCCTTTACATGGACATTGAGACATGATGTCGTGCTTAAAGCAACAATCAGTTCCAGGCAAAAAAACTGGCAAACTGATTTCAATTTCAATTCTTTTAGTACCAGATCTGTGTGCTAGGTACCCCAACAGAGGGGGGGCCAAACATGGGGACGCTAAGGAACGCTGCTATTGGTACCATCCACAACTTTTACTGTGGAGACAGAAACTATGAACTGAACTGAACTGCTTGGTAGGGGCGGGGCTTAAGTGAAGGGTTGTCTGTCTCTATGTGTCACCTGTCCAGGGTGACCCCCGCCTGTATACTACTGCTGCAACTTTACGTGCTCTTATTTTCTTGTCTTTGAAAAAATAAATGCAGAACTATTTAACATTTGAGTTTTTAATATTCTACTAAGATAAAATAATAATAAACTGATGTTTACAGCTCAACGTGTGACCTCTGTGATTAAATATGTTCAATTATCAGATGTAACTCTGCTTCTTGTTCAGTGCAGATTTGTCATAGGGACCACAGTGATGATGGTTGTGAAACTCAGCACCTCTTTTCGGGGGTTAAGCCCCAGGACGGGGGGAGAGGGGGCCGTCCATGAGACTGGTTGTGGAGAGCGGGTTAATGCAGCTCGATTTCAGCTGCAGAAACCTGATTATTTGTCCGTGTAAACCTTTAACCGGGTTTAAAAAGCTTTATTAAGCGTGTGAAAGCCTCGTGCACATTTTACTTTGCTGCTGAATCCTCAGCCACACACACACACACACACACACACACACACACACACACACACACACACACACACACACACACAGGCGCATATTCAGCCTGAGCTGGTTACTCAAGCTACAGAGAGCTGCGGGCGTGTGTTTGCATTACCGTGTGTGTCCGTGTGTGTGTGTTGTGTTGTGTATGTGTGTGAGCTCCGGGATAAATAGCGTCTGATTTGTACTGTGACTCTGCAGCCTTCAATTCTATTTTCTCTCAATGTCACAGGCTCTGTGTGTGTGTGTGTGTGTGTGTGTGTGTGTGTGTGTGTGTGTGTGTGTGTGTGTGTTGAGCGTTTCATGTCAGGTTATAATCCTGTCAGGCTCGGAAACCTGAACTGACATGAACAAGAGAGAGAGAGGGATGAATGACACTCTCTCTCTCTCTCTCTCTCCGAGGTAACCATGGTAACAGGCTGCTGCAGGTTGGAAACCGACTGCCTCTGTGCCCATGAGCAAAAGAGTCTTAACGTGTAAGAGACGGTAGCCTACACGATGTAAAAGGGACAGAGGAAGGAGAAGAGAAGAAGAAGTGCTCTGACACTGACAAAATATCAAACTTGAGACTTATCACATGTTTGTCTGATCCGTTCCTGCGTCGGATCAGGTGATGGTGGATTCGTAAAATCTTGCCGTGACTTGGCCAACAGACATGACAGACTACACGATGGTCTGTAACCAATCATCCCTGGTCATCTTCTACAACAGGTTTCTGCAAATGTTTCACAATAAAAACCTTTTTAGAAATGAAAGTCTCAGGGCCGATACACATGCCACATTTTTTGCACCCTCCAACTCAGTGCTTTCAATGTAGACGCGCAGCTGGCGCACTCAAACACCAGAGTGATGCTGTCAAGGCGTGCACACGTTCCCGAGCACCAAGTTCAACTTTTGGAATGCAGCAGCGCGCACTGCACGTCATGTGACGAGGACCAACCCACAGCCCACAGATATCTTCAGTAAATATCAGTGTGTGATAAATAGAGAAGTTGATCTTGTCAGAGTGTCACATCTGTCCCACAGACACACAGGAAGTAGATCAGCTCTGCACTCAGGGTTTCAGGTAAATAGGCTCTGATGCGGTGCTGGGTAAGGTCACTTAGTAACCTCAGATGCAACCTGCTGCCATGCTCCTGAAAGCTGGCTCAAAAAAGGGACAAAAGTAGAGACATTTGTGTTTTCCAGGCGGTTAAAGACGCAGTATGTGTTTGGCCCCTAATGGGCTTTTAATTTGAAACAGATACAGGAAGTGTTGAGTTTGATGAAATGTAAAAACAGAATGAGAAATGAGGGCGTGTGTTTGAAGTGAAGCTGGTCCCCTCTGATAAAGTGCCTCTGCTGTTTCCTGTTTACTCTGTGTGCTAACGTCCCTACAGGAAGTATCTAAAAGACTGGGCTGTTGTTGTCCTACATTTTCCATGGCAGCAGACCACTCTGTGTTCCTATTGGTCAAAGTGACGGCTGTGACGGGAGAAGACAATCAAACATGCTAGACTTTCTGTTGGGACGTTGTGCCAGACGTGGCGTTGGTTGTCGTGTACTATAACAAATTACACAGGATAAAACGATGGAATATCACGCACCACACTTGTTGTCGTTAACGATCCAAGCTGACACCACATGACGCTGCGTTAGGCTGTAATCAGGCTGATATCCTGTAGTGTGAACCCAGCATAAGAACGACAAACGATATCTAATTTAAGACTAAAACAACATAAATTTCAAACCAAAGACTCTCAAACCAACAGATATATCAAACGTAAGAGCCTAAAACTGACAGACATATAAACACTGACACAAATATTAATTTATAGATGATAACAAACAAAACAACAAACTAAATAATCCAAAACAAACAGAAATATCAACCTAAAGACATTAAAACAGAAACATCAAATAACAACTAAAACTGACATAAATGTCAAAGTAAAGAATCTAAAATAGACCGAGATGTAAAAGCACAGCCTAAACACGACAGGAACATCTACTAGAAACCACAAAACCCCCAAAATATCAAATGAAATGGAGACAGAAAATGAAAAGAGAGAAAAATAATCAGAAGTGATGAGAATGATGGACGCTCTCTCCTCTCTGTCTCTAATGACTAGTTTCAGTCTTGTGTTGTAATAAAAGGTTTGTGAGACAGAATATGCAACCTCTTATTCTCCTGCTGTCACACTGCAGTCACCCTCTGTGTGTGTATGTGTGTGTGTATGCGTGTGTGTTTGTGTCTATATGTGTGTATATATCTGTGTGTGTGTGTGTGTGTGACAGATATTACCATATCAATGGTTTCCTCCTGATAGCTTCCTCCCAATTCTTCTCTCCCTTTCTACTGGGACGTAATTGTGGCTGATTATCAGAGGAGCACTGTTATCAACACACACACACACACACACACACACACACACACACACACACACACACACACACACACACACACACACACACACACACACACAGGAGGGTGTGAATCAGAGCAGGAAAATGTTGAAGCAGCAGAGAAACTCGTCTGTGGAGGAGAGAACAAAATAAATCGGTTCACTGAACAGAGAAATCTGAAAAAAGGGGAAAGAAGGTACAAAATGGAGACAGACAGACAGACAGACAGACAGACAGACAGACAGACAGACAGACAGACAGACAGGTCTAAACCTGCAATAACAGATTTTTGTGGCCAGTAGGGGGCAGCAGATACAACCTGTGAACATATCATTAATCATTATAAGTTGATGTGTTGAACTTGTTGCTTACTTCCACGTCCAGCAGTTACAGAGTGACGTGATGATTCCTCAGGAGTCTCTGTGTTTATGTCACCTGATCAATGTCAGTCCAATAGACCCCTTAAGAGCCGACGTCACGATGATGACATCATGTTATCACCTGGAGGTGAAGCTGCCTCTCCCCCACAGGGCTGTAGGCTACATAGGAGTCTTCAAATGTGGTCTTGTTGTGTTATTGGGAGCCAGAATAGAAGGAGTCATGGCTCAAAACCAGCCGCCACTGCCCGTCAACAAAAACAAAGACAACTATGGTTAAATGTGATCAGACCAAAGGACTGGACGGAGGCCATCATCAAAAATGCTCACATGTGCAGCGCACACTTCATATCAGGTTAGGGACAAAGTATTTCCTGTTGTAGGGATGAAGAACGTTATGTGTATTAAGGGTTATCATGTCCACCTCATCAGAAACTGGGGAGCTATTAAGAGGAAGATTGGATTTCTCTGGAACGCTAACTTTTTAGCACATTAGCTAACGTTAGCTTCCATAGCAAAACAAACAAGATTGGCTTCCTGTGACATCATCCATCCACTGAGTGAGAGCAGCATCAGCACCGAGAGGCTTCTTCAGTTCTGGAACTTGAAATGCCTTCAAGAAACACAAGCGAGTCCAGCTGCCCACGATATAGCACTTAAGATTACCATGATTTGGGTGACTGAGAATCTTTACTGACATTTTAACATTTTGTCAGCTAACATGTTCGTCTGCAGTCTGGTGCAGTTTCCTCTAAATTTGTCAAACCTCAGTAGCAGTGTCTCGTCTTGAGTCTCTCTAACTAGTCTAGCTTTGGACACCAAATAAAAAAAGAAGGAGTCTTGGAGATAAATTACAAAATTTAAAAGTATGTGAACAGATTAATTTGCTTTCACTGCTAACGCTGCAAAGTTAAAATACCATGAATCATAAACAGCCCGCTCTCTGGAAAAACATATCAATGGATGGTTATTTGGAAATAGTAGTAATGTTGATGGGCTAACTTAGACTCTGTAGGCTGTGTTATCATCATAAGGTTCAAGTGTTTTGTGGGTCCAGACAGATTTGTTAGTTTGTTTTGGGTCATAAAGGTTGCTGAACCCTGACACAGACAGATACACATTATATATTCTTCTCCTGTCCTCAGTGATAGATTGATGGATACATGTATGTAGACATGTGTCTCTCCATCTGCATCAGGGGAAGGACATGTGTCCATACAAGTGTCCATCTATCTGTTAGTCTACCATCTATATTCAATGGTTGGGCCCACAGATGGACACAGACTGGCTAACGCTGATCCACATGTCACAATATGATGACTGAATATTAATGAGACTGTGAAACTGTGTGTCAACAAGACACCTGACAAGTTAAAGACACAAAGTATATCTCATTCAATCAAGGACATTATTTTGAACTGAAATAAAAATAGAGAAAAAACTAAGAGAGATTGCTGTAACACCACGTAACAACTAACTCAGCTGTGTGGAGTATTAATCAGCCTAGCTAACACCTGCTGGGAGTTGGTCACATAGTTCAAACGGTGCTGTGTTTTAGGCAAGAGGACGGTTATTAAGATGATACATGGTTGGATTCAGAGACTTTCACAGACAGCTTAGTGATCAAATAACAAGTATGACGAAGAAATTTACTTAAACCAACCAAAAACACTCGTTGCTACAGAACTCTGCTGAAACACGTCCAAACTCTGTGAAATTTAACGAGTCACTGATCGGTGGTATTGTGGTCGACTAGCTGGAAGCACGAAAGGATCGATCCTGTGAGACCACTTAAGAAGTCAGTGTTACAATTTACCTCATGTTAGCAGCTAGCAAACACACACACAGACACACACCGCAGTATTTAGTGCCCACTGAACTTTGGCTTATTTAATAATGTAACTCTATGTTGTTCTTCACAGTTGGAGCAGTAATAACCCTGTGCAGAATCCTTGCTGTTGTATCATACTTCGAAGCCTATGATTCAGTAGGCGCTGTCATCGTATAGTCTGCAGCAGACAAGTTTAGTAGATCCATGTCACACAGTGTGGCTGCACTAAACTTAGAAGACTGATCAAATCTCAGTCTGTAGGAGGCTTTAGTGTGTCTGTCTGCTAATGATCAGCCTATTTTCATTATTAATCTGCTGATTATTTTCTTCATTTTCTGGATTGGTTTGTAAAAATAGTGAGAAATGGTGTCGTAATGACAAAGTGACACCTTCAGTGTTTGTTTATTTTCCAACCAAAAGTCTGAACCTCAAGATTATTACTATCATTATTATCAACAGTAACATGACTCCAGCATAAAGAAACATTTCACGTTTCTGCCAATCCACTATTTGATTAATGGTTTCAGCTCAACTTTTACATTTGCATCAAGTCTGTAAAGTAACTAAAGCTGAGATAAATGTGGTGGAATAAAAAGTACAACATTCCACTCTGAGATGTAGCAGAGTGGAGTTAAAGTGATGTAGAAGTACCTCAGTAAAGTATTTAAGTAAATGTACTCAGTAACTTTCAGCCACAGGAGGATACGTACAAACAAACAAACAAAACATTATTTCAAAATCATCCACTGTTTTTAGAAAAGTCCATTAATATTCTTTAAATCTGAAAATGTTTTAATTTTTAATATCTTATTCTGAAACAAATACGTGACGCTGACGATCAGTTGTTGTGACTGTGATTCTCTTCGGGCTGAAACACGAACATGATGTCACTGATTGTTGTCACATTATGCCGAGTGTGTTCATCAGTTTGAAACAAATCATTAATATTCATATTTGCTGTTGTGGAAAACAGCCGCTGAATTGTGATTAATTCTGTTGAGCAGCAACAGACGAACCCTTCAAGGTTCTATTAAACATTCTGCTGGATTCTACGGGAAGAGAGATGTGAATTAACATCATTAATTGGTTCGTTAAACGTCTGCGTGTCTTCACAGTTTCACCTCGTGTGATGTCACAAGGTGTTAAAATGTGCTGACACCTTTCCTCTCCTGTAAATATGTGTATTTATACACAATGTGTCAATGTGTGTCATCCTGTGCCTGTGAATAATTACCTGCTAATAAATATTCAGTGTTCTACGTGAAGTAGAACTGAAGTAAATTTTAGAGGTGTTACACAACACAAGGCTGAAGTCTATGTGTGGGAAAATAATCAACAAAACAGCACCAGGGCCAGACATCCAGAGATGACTTAAAAATCTTAAAAACTGAGAGAGTGTTAAGGCCTGCAGATAATCAGAAACATCTCAGAAACAAATTCAGGAAACTGACACTGACACAGAAAAGTCAACAAATTCATGATGATGTCAATCAGCTGAGACTACAGAGTGTCAGACGTGAAATATAAAAGACTAAGGTGGAATTTATACTTCTGTGTTGAACCAACGCTTTACCTATGGTGTAGGCTCTGTGTCGCCGTAGAGCCTACGCTGTAGCCTAACTCCACGTCACAGTGACGCAGACCTCCTGTCTGTCTCTGTGAGCTGAAACCATTTCCCTCAGTGGAAACTAAACTTTGATTGACTTTAATTTGACAGATAAGAAACAATAAACTGTGAAGACAATAAAGCCTCCACACACTGTGTGTGATTTATCCTGGCTGAAATATGAGCAGAGGAAATCTCTGCTAGCTGCTAGGCTAATTTATACAATGGAAAATGCCATAGGCTTGTGCTAATAATGTTAGCATGTTGTATTTGTGGGGAAAATATGTTTAGTATAAGGCAATTGTATTGTCAGTGAATATTGTGAGTTGTTGAGAGAGCCGTCTCATGTGGCCTTGTCACCCCAAAAAACACATGAACTATCTAGTAAACAATTCCAACGTGTGCCTCCTTCCTCTTCTACTGAAATGTGTTCTTCTTTGTGTTGTTAACACTAGTTGTTCCTCGTCTATTTATAAACAAACATGACATTATGTTAATGACATGATCATATTGCTTATTATTAATACAAGTTGGATTTAGCACTGTGACGCTGTCAGCACAGGTTGATGATGTAGACTACTTTTTAATTTGCCAGAATGTGTCAATATGAGAGACGCCAGTTCAGTCGGTTTGCATAAAAATAAACTGGTTTAAACTGGTACACTGGACCAGACAAACCAGAGATCGATCCAACTCCACTCTGTCGTAGTTGTGTGTCTGTTTGTAGTGTGCAGTGTGTCCCCTTTAAAACATATTAGTTTATCAGTGCCTCACATGGCAACACCAATTCACTAAATTTAGTTCCAAGGCTGTTAAAGAAAATTCAGTCTCTCTCACCTTGTCTTTCCTGTAAATATATGGAGTGTGAATCAGTGTGAACGTGTGTGTGTGTGTGTGTGTGTGTGTGTGTGTGTGTGTGTGTGTGTGTGGTGTGTGATTGAATATAATTGGCTCCTGCAGGAATTCACCACTTTGTCGTCTTTCTGCAAAATTCACAACTTGGCAGAAATCTCTGAGCAGCAGCGGAATAACCGACCAATCAGACAGCCGCTGGCCACCAATCAGCACATTTCATTTCCCACTAACGAGGCTCGTTGCGAAGACAGACAGACACACAGACAGGCCACACAGGCAGACAAACAGACTCTCCTCCCCATTAAAGTCTCATCATGTGAGTCTCATCATGTGAGCAGGGCGATGAAGCTTCATGCTTCATTTGCTGGTTGTCCTGTTTGTCCAGTGATTCACTGTCAGTTAGCTCCGCCCCCTCCTTGTTATCTGGGTCATGTGACTGGCCGAGCAAGAAGTGTGTTAACATCAGTCTAATTAAGGAGGACAGACTGTAACGAGGAGCTGCAAACAACGTCCCTCCTCCTATCCATCCACCCAGGTATAATGGTGATGGACCCTTTGATTTCATGCTTTTGTGAAGTTGTTTCAGAGTAAGATCCTTTTTGTTTAACCAGAAACAGCACTGAAATCACCATCACCAAACCCAGCAGTATAGAGGCAGCATGTTGTCACATCTAACTGGGTGAATTAAGGGTTAATTTCAACCAAACCAGAGCTGCTGATTGTTGGAACAGGAGTCTGGCTCACAGGATGTAGACCGTGGGTATCAAACCTGTCACTGGTCGCCTATCTTAAACAGGGATTTTAAAAATGGTATCACGAACATGTTTAATATTTCATGTGGCGTTTAATTTTGTGGGGATTTAGCCCTGTTAGCACCAGCGCTCACCTCTTTACCAAAACAAGTTTTGGAAAGCAACCGCTGCTGCTTCTTGATTTTTTTGATTGGTTTAACCCTTTAAACACGGACCTCACACAGAGAGCTGCGATGTTTGCGTGGTCCTGTTTAGATAGATCTAAAATAAAAACCATAATAGCTACATTTCTTCTTTTTGCAGCAGACAGCTAAAGCTTCTGTCTTCTGTGTCATCAAGTTGTAAACTCATAATGATGTCACTGCTCTATATTACGTGTGGTGACACCAGAGGAATAAATGATGACTCTATCACAACACCTTGATACTCTGCTGTTACCTGGACGGACACTGACGCTGTGAACAGAGTGGTTACAGTACAGCCTGTTTCACTGCTGACAGTAGCAGCCTCTCTCTACATACTGGACCAGTTTCAAAGACTGTTGTTCCCATTAGTCCAAAGTTGCCCTTTAATTTCTCTCAGCCAATCAGATCCTCCGTCTCGATCGTTCCTCTCCTCACATTGGAATGCCACCACCAATCAGAGAGCAGATCTGTCACTCTAATGAACACTGTGAGGTTTGGTCGCCTCTCTTTCATACTTCCACCGCGGCTTCAGTTCATGTGTCACACTTTAAACTGCCAGGACAACACACACACACACACACAGAAACATGTATCGTCATCAAACTGAGGTCCGCCAGAACTTCAGCTTTGTTCAAACACCAAAGTGACTGTAATACATTCCATCATCATCCTCACTGCAACCTCGTCACATATTGACATTTGGTCATGGACTCTCCTCGTCCACATATGACGTCCAAGGTACCCTGGTTGTGTTGGTTGTTGACGTTCTGGGACGCCGTGTTTACTTCAGCCTGTTTTCAAAATACACTTCTACACTGAAGATTGATGTTTTTTTTTTTATATCTTCAACAACACACACACATGGTTGGTTTTAGGAAAAAAGAACAGTGTTTGGCTTTAGAATCTTACAGGATGTGAACACCGCTCTCTCGGGTGAAAGTTGGTGTTTGTTGGACCCATCCACCACACTGCCTGCCCACCTTAGTTGGCCTTTCGCCATCTTAGCTTTTGTCCTTGTCCCGCCACAGTTCCCCCTGACGCCGCTGGGTGCCGTTAAACTATAACGGCAACCAGTTGTGTATCATACTAACGTTAAAGGATGCCTTTTTTCGTTCATTTCTGACACCCAAGAGCTGTATTTTGACGACTTCGGAGTGAGACCGGGCTCAAAATTCAGTTTTTAATTTCTTAAATCTTCTCCGTTTACCCTGGTGCTCCTCTTGGCTATGACATCATCATTAATTATGTCCCTGCCCGCTCAGTCTGAACTTTAAAATGAGGTCAAGGGCTTTAGCTTCTGATCCAAAGGGTCACTATCCTGCTTTCTGTCAGACTTTACTGACTTTATTTTAGATGATGATTTATACTTTCAGCAGCCAAAAGAAACCGGGCAGATAGACGCTGATAAACTAAAGCTGTCACCTTAAAGTCTAAAGCAGATTTATCATTTGAACATCTGAGTCATATCGAGCTGTAGCTACTTTTTAATTTGTCATTGAATGTCCATAAACGATGCACATTAATCAGGCCTGGAATACTGTGAGCCCGTCCTTTAACTAAATTAAAACCAGGAAGCGATATTTTATCATCATAAAACCTGTGGATGTTCTGATTAGGTTGTCTTGGCATCTGTTTACATTTATTAAATTAAATGTGTATACGACTTATTGAAAAACAGCTGTAGCTATTAAATCTGACGCATCGGAGCTACTTGATCCAAATACTGAAGGTCCTGATCCAAAAATATTAAGTCCACGTTCTTAAATTATTGCAGGCTGTTGTCATAAACTGTTTTCCTTCGAAACTCGAAATGAAAGAGAAATGCAACCAAATTCAAACATATCCCACATAATCATGAGCAAGTAATTAGTGCATAACCCAGGTATTTTGGCGTAAACAAGGAAGCAGTCCTGAGCAGTCCGGTAAGGAGGCAGGTTGGGGAGGTGGATGAGTCACAGAACACAGGACTTCCCCTGTGGATGGGTGTTTGGTACCGTGTGAACATTGACTCATAGGTGCGTCCTAAACCTAACCTCTGTAACTTAACGTTAATTAAATTAATTTTCACTCACCCTGGTTTCCTGCCTCAGCACTAGTCACGCCCACCTCATCAAGGCAACTCAGTTCACCTGTTCCTCATTACTCTCAGCCAAACCAAACTAGTCTCCTTTGTGCTGCAGTTGGGTTCTAATTCCATCCATTACAGCTACATCCACAAACCACATCACTGGGCAGAAGGAAGTGTGCGTTACTCATGGATGAGAGGCTCATGCTCACGACGGCATGAGATGTAAACATCGATGGTGTCCTACTCGACTGAGCTGTAACATTAGCTAGCTCAGTGGTGCTAGGTGAGCTAGCAGTAGATGCATGCTTCCTTCTGAGTGGTGATACGGTTGGCAGGTGTAGTTTGGTTTGGCCGAGAGTAATGAGGAACAGGTGAACTGAGTTGCCGTGATGAGGTGGGCAGGACGAGTGCTGAGGTGGGAAAACCAGGGTGAATGGAAAATGACTGAATGGGAGCTCTGGTGACCAGACATGCAGAATCATGACAGTAGTTCACTAGAAAGAAAATAGTTCCTACATGAAACAGCTCACAACAAACTCTGTGCATTATCTTCAGTAACTGCGTCATGATTCCTGGAAAGAGATGTTGATGTTGAGTTTTTCAGATGTATTTTTAGGCACTTTGAGCACCTTAAGCTGAGTGACATCTAGTTCCATTATATTGGAGAAAGGTCGGTATCTCCAACACTCCATCTAGATTAAAAACATCACTGCAGGTGAGAGGAGAAATTTAGATGTTTGACTTTAGGCTGAACTGTCCCTTTAATGGCTTCAACATTAACATTTAACTGCAGCATCCCTGGTTTAAGTCCATGCTTTCTGTCTGTATCTTTACTGTCCACTTGTTCAATCAAAGGCAGGAAGTGTCCTGAAACTGGTGAAAATACACATAAAAAAGGACTCGCACTCATGTTATAGAGATTATTTATACGCCTGTTACACTGCTGGCTGACTGACTGTGTGAACGGACTCCAAAAAGAAGAATAAACTAACAAGAGTACAGATGAATCCTTTAAACTTTAACTTTAAACACACACACACACACACACACGCACACACACACGCACACACACACAGGTTGTGTTGGAGTCTGTGGAGAGGAAACATCATTTATTCAATATTCCATTACCTTCTCATTTGAGGCGAGCGACTCATTTATTCTCATCAGGAGAGCGACACAGAAACAGGATACTGTGTATTAACTCCATCAGTGTAATGATGTGGAGCTTTTATATAAAGTTTATAATGAAACGACCGCATGTGTGTGTGTCACTGTGTGTGTGTGTGTGTGTGTGTGTGTGTGTGTGTGTGTGTGTGTGCGACTGTGTGTGTGTGTGTGTGTGACCGGGTGTGTGTGTGTGTGCGTGTGTGTGTGTGTGTGTGTGTGAAACCGTGTGTGTCGTCCACCAAAGGCGGAGTCTTTCATGTATGAAGCTTTCCCAGCAGCCACTGGGGGGCGCTGTACGTCTGTCCATCAACACAAACAGCTTTCTGGCCAGATTTTTATTCGCCAGCTTGGACAGAAGCATTTTCTACCTCCTTGTCTCCTTTCCTACCCACTTTTGTTTTGTTTCCTTTCCTTTCCTTTCCTTTCCTTTCCTTTCCTTTCCTTTCCTTTCCTTTCCTTTCCTTTCCTTTCCTTTCCTTTCCTTTCCTTTCCTTACCTTCCCGTCCCTTCCCTTTCCCTTCTCCTCTTGTCCTCCTTAAACTTTCCTTTCCCACTTTTTCATTTTCCTTCTCTACCTCGTTCTTTCCTCCCTGCTCTCCTACCTTTTCTTTCCTTTCTGTATCCTTTCTTTCCTCTTAATTTCTACCTCATTTGTATCCTCATATCTCTCTTACTTCCTTTCCTTTCCTGCCTTCGTGTTTCCCCATTTCATTCTCTACTTCCTTCTACATCTCCCTCTTTCCCTCTTTTCTTTCCTACTTCCTGATTCTATTTTTATTTCCTTTCTTCCTCGTCTCATCTACCTCCTCATTCCTTTTCTACCTCCTTATTTCCTTCTCTTTATTCTTAATCCCTCGTTTCCTTTTTGTATTTTGTATCCCCTCCTCTGCTTTCCATCCTTTCTCCTCCTCCCTCTTTCCTCACATTCTCTCTGACACCCTTCCTCCACTCTCTCCCTCCTATCTCCTCATATTTTCATTTCCTTGTGTCCTTCCCTTCTTTCTCATTTCAATACATATCTCCTTCTCGCCATCTTTCATTTCCCAGCTTCTCGTTTCTGTCTGTATCTCATCATTTCCTTCTCCTGGTGTAATATTCCTCCACACTCCCTCCATTCCTCCTCATTCCCCCTTTCCTTCATTACTCCATCCTCTTCTTATTTCCTAATTTCCTTCCTTCCCTGCCTCCTCCTCCTCCTCTTTGCGACCTAGGAACAGATCTGGGATCATTTCTCAGACTCTCCTCCTCCTCACTTTCTGTCCACATTAAAAATCTGACTTCCAGCAGATGAATGGACGTTAGTGAGCAGATGGGTGGCCTAGTTTCAGCCTCTCTCCTCCTCCTATCGATCCCTCCGTCCCTTTATCAATAACCCATCATGCATCCATCAGTCTTAGTAAAACAGAATGAGGAGGAGGAGGAGGAGGAGGAGGAGAGAGATGGAGGCTCAGTAAAGTCCTCTGACGCTCTGCTGTAGGTTTCTCTCAGATACTTTAAAGATGATGGAAAAACAGGAATTGTCTCGACTTTGGGTGAATTTTAGAGTCGCAGGTGTTGAAGCATGAATCGTTTTCGCTGCTCGCTGCTTCACCAACTTTTTGACATGATGAAATATCATTACTCAAAGAAGTTACCCTGAACTCCTCAGTGTGATGTCACAGCTGGAAAAAACTAAAGATATTCAGAGTCTAACTTTTCTATTTCAGGCTCTGAATTCTGCCGAAAATCTGCTGTGTCCCAGCATCACTCTACACACACACCCTGTGCTCTGGTTACTGTTTGTAACTTCATGCTCAAACTCAAACTGTGTTTTTAATCATTTATCACCAATCAATACTATTTTTGTTTCTGTAGCTGCTCCATCATCATTTATAGGCTGCGTTGCTTTAATGTTTTCCAGCTTCAAGAAGCTCGACTGTTTCTTCTGTGCAGTGAATTATAAAATAATCGACAGCACACTTACAACAGGCCTGTTTTCATGTCGGTCCACAATGTTGGTCCAGACTGAGATATCTCAACAGCTATCAGATAAGCTGCCCTAAACTTTGGCACAGATAGTCATGCATGACGTTAACACTGTACATTTCTGCAGACCACAGACATTCTCACATTATTATGTAGCTGACATGTTGAAACTTTACGTCTCAGCAATGCGTGGTTTGGTCAAGGCACAAAAACAACTTCATTATGGTTAAAAAAAGATCATGTTTGGCTCCACTTTTGGGGACAGAAAAGAAGTGATGTCTCAGTAAAAGAAAACTGCTTTTCATGCAGCTATCCCCACTGGAAAAAAGAGCTACAGGGCCCCTAAAAAACACCCACGATTGAGGGTGACAAAGAGCTATAGGCTGCTGAAAAACATCGACATTTGTGGGTTGAAAAGCCGCTTAAAAAAGGTCTACAGGTTCCTAAAAACAACCATGTTTGTGGAATGAACAGCCACTGGAGAAAGAGCTACAGGTCACTAAACAACAATCACATTTGCAGGATAAAAGGAGCTACGGGTTGCTAAAAAAATACCTATGTTTGGGAGGTGAAAAGTTGCTGGAAAAAGGGCAATGAGTTGCTAAAACACCCACATTTGTGAGTGAAAAGCTGCTGTAAAGAGAGCCATGGGCCAATGAAAACAACCACATTTGGAGGGTTAAAAAGAGCTATGGGTTGCTGACAGACATCAACATTTGTGAGTTGAAAAGCCACTTAAAAAAGGCTACAGGTTCCAAAAACACCTGTGTTTGAGGGGTTAAAAGCCACTGGATAAAGAGCAGCAAGGTCACTAAACAACACCCGTGTTTGGAGACTGACATGTTGTTGGAAATACAGCAGTAAGTTGCAGTGTTCTGCAGCTTAGCAGGCGTCTCGCCCAGGTTTCACACCATCCCCTCCACCTCCTGATGACAAAGTCAGCTCAGACACTATGCAGCTTTAGCAACGTTGATATGAAACATATGAAACATACAAATGTAACGTGTTCATGGCTTTTAGAAATGTACCAATGCCAACATTTTGTTCTGGTGGCTGGGCTGCTCCTCACACCTCCCTGTCCTCACATCTAGCCGTGGTTGGGAACCACTGCTGTGGCAGATTATGCATATTATGTCGATGACATTGCCCCAAAATGTTAACAAAAGTCAAACAGCTCAAAGTGTTTAACTTGACAGTGATATTTGATCTCTGAAAACCAAATAACTTTTAGTAAATATGAAAAACCTTCAGTGAAATAAATGTCACCAAAGTCTCTGCAGCAGTTTCACCAGCCGAAAAAAAACCTGTGTATGTTTCCTTCAGCAGCCTGCAGCAGGAACACACTGACTCGTGTGTTGTGTTAATTAAAGACTTCATATGAAGCACATCAAGATCAGGATTATTGAACGATCAATAATCATAAATTCAGCCTTAATTAATCAGAGAGTCAAGTTAGAGTCAAACAGACAGACCGACCAGAAACCATTTTCTCTTCTCCACTTCCTGAGGTGTGTGTGTGTGTGTGTGTGTGTGTGTGTGTGTGTGTGTGTGTGTGTGTGTGTGTGTCAGTAGCACGTAATCGGCTCAGCACAGAGCTCAGAGACCTGTCCTGGGGGATTCTGGGTATTTTCATGTGTCAATTCACATTAGGTTCAACATGAGAGGGTTCAACACAACCACACACAGAAAAACACACACGAGCACCCACACACAACAATCCTCTTTCTCCTCAATACATGACACACACACACACACACACACACACACACACAGGCCCGTTTCTGTGTGTGTGTGTGTGTTTCTCTCTCCAGGTGTATTAATCATCCAGGTGTAGATTCGGAGCTCTGTCAGAGAGCTGAGAAACACACACACACACACAGACACACACACAGACACACACACAGACACACACACAGACACACACACACACACACGCTAAAACCCTTTACCGTGACACTGTCTCTGTGAGCTGTCGATCATCCAGAGACCCAACTAACACAGTGCCCACTCTACAGTCCTGATTAATGACACACACACGACGACACTGACAACATACTGATGTCATTAAACACTGTTTACACACTTAAACTGATCGCTGCTTCACCATGTTGATGTCATCATGAGTCTGATGACATCATACTGCAGGTGAAAAATATGCAGTGATAAACGAAGTATTGCAGTAAAAGTACTGTAAAAATGATTCACTGTGAGGAAAAGTCCTGCTTTAAAGCCTCAAACAAGTTACAGTACACACCCAGTAAAATGCACTCGAAGAATGAAGCGTGCAGGATTTTAGGGAACACATCGAACTGGAATATAATATAATCAGTGAGTTTTCTTTAGTAAATAATCACCTGAAAATAAGAATCATTGTGTTTTTGTTCCCTCAGAATGAGACGTTCATATCTCCACAGGGAGCAGGTCCTCGTCTACAGAGATCACCATGTTTCACCGCCATGTTTCTACAGTAGCCCAGAGGGGACAAACCAAACACTGACTCTAGATAGAGGCATTCATGTGTTCATGTTGAACTGCGTATTTAGAAGCTCCACCGCAATAAAAATGTTGGAGAAACACAGATTTTGAACATGAAACTGCTTCATTCCAAGTTCTTCCTGGTTTTAATCAGCTGGTCTGTTTTTTTTTGGCTCCCAGTAAAAACCTCCTGAACGTCTGGAGCTGACATGATCAGATAAAAAACGGTGAGCAAACATTAGCGGGTGCTAAGCTAACGGCCCAGTGTCCAACAGTGTCGGAGAGTTTTTAACATGAAACTGCTTTAGGGGCCGTACACATGCTGCGTCTTTCACCACCAGGAAAACACAAGGTCAGGCGCTGGGTGCTCCTCTTGAGCCAGCTTTCAAGAGCACGGCGGCAGGTTGCATCTGAGGTTGCTAAGCAACCATAACCAGCACCATATCATATTCTTCCTGTGTGTCAGTGGGACAGATGTGATGCTCTGACAGCTCTGCACGAACATGATCAACTTCTCCTCCATATTTATCACACACTGATATTTACTGAAGAAGGAAAGATATCTGTCAGCTGGGATTGGTCACATGACATGCTACGTTCTAAAAGTTGAACTCTGTTTATCACAGCGTGCAGCCACGAAAAAAAAAAGTGCTTGGAAACGCATGCACATCGCGACAGCATCACTTTGGCATTTGAGAGCACCTGCTGCGTATCTACATGAAAACAATGAATCTGAGGGTGCAGAACATGCAGCAGAGTGTTTCCTGGTGTAAATCAGCTGGTGTGTTTGTTTCTGAGAGGAAGAGACCTCTGTGATAATTCAGCTCCTGAACAATCAACACTGAAGGAATTCTAACCAGGAGAAGTTTCAGCTGGTTGTAATCTGTAATCCTCACCTCTACACACCACTACATCCTCCTTAATCAGACACACTGTTCCTTTATTTGCAACAAGACGAAACCACTTTAGAACGTTACAGAGAAACGTAGCAGCGGTGTGAACTGACCCGTCACAGCTCGACCGAAGAGTCAAAGTCAGCGGCTGGTTTTAGAACGTGAGACACGTCACCTGTTTCAACAGCCAATCAGCTTGTAGTGAAGTCACTGGCCAAGTCAACGACGCACTGTTTGCAGACAGCGTGTTTGCTTGCTGTGACAGTCCTCCAGTTTGAACCAGGAGCCTCTTGCTGTGGGGCGCCAATGCTAACCACCTGCACCAGACAGTGTCAACCTCGAAATTGCTGCAGCAACATATGAGACATATTTGATGATGGTAACGGTCGTCACTGAGGTCCCTCATAATGTTCTCAGAGTCTTTACGCTCTAAAGAATATTCCTGCTGTGTTTATGTGTCACTTCCTGCTGTAGATGTTTCAGGCTGAGCTCATTTGAGCTCCTTTATATCCTCTTGTGCAGTTTAATCTACAGCAATGCATCGTGGTCTATAAGATCGCCACATGTCTGTAGTGTGTCTGTCCTGTGAGAAACACATTCTCTCTAACAAGTCAGAACAACAGCCTGTTTTCAGCTTTGTGACTTTTCAGCAGATCCAAGAGGGTTTTTAAAGAGCTGATTCAGCAACACGTGAAGGAACACGCCATCCTTCAGGTCATCATAAACATCCTACACATCTGGAGATACGTGGTTTTCACTGGACAGGAAGGGGATAGGAAAAACTGTCTTATTACTTTTTGACCTAATATTCTTCCGTACTTCGACCTCTCCTCTTTGTTTCCTTCATCACTCTTTGTTTAATTTCCTCATTTCCTTCCCTACCTCTCTTCCTCCTGAGTGACCCAGACGCATCTTCATTTCTCAGACCTCTGACAGACGACGGCCAGGACGAACCAACGTAATGCTGAGACAACTGTCAGCTCAGAGGACAACAGACAGAGCCACAGCATTAAATAAAAAGTATAAAGTTAAGCACACAAACAGAGGATCAGTCGGAGCTGGTTCTTTGTGCTGGAGTTAATCACTGCTGCTGGTTCAGACAGGAGCTGGTACGTTGGACAGCTCCCTGCTGCTGCCCGCCGCAGCATCAGGACCCTGGAGAGAGCCACGCTGAATGAGAATGAGTCTTTTTAATTACCCGTCACAGCCTGTAGCCTACATTACCCATAATGCAACCTGACCACAGACAGTCTGGTCGTAGATTCAGCTGTGCTAATGCTAATGTATCCTGCAGCATCTAGTCAGCAGAGGCACAGAGGTCTCACTTCTTTCTGTTCTAATAGAACTTCATTTATCCTGAAGGAAGTTCTTGTTCCAGAGAATGCTTCAGATTACAGGAACAAAAATTAACGTTCACAAACCAGTAACAACCAGTGGGTTCCTTGCCTCAGAGTCACACACTGGGCCCAAGTTTGAAAACAATAGAGTATTAAATATCAGTCAAAATATCCAAATATCCAAGCTAAGACGTGTTTTCAAGGAGCAAAAGCAAAAACCAGTGCCTCACAGAGTAACACAGAGGAGTGGGATAAAAACAAGAGTTACTAAAAATGAACTAAAATGAACTAATGCTGTATTTCAGACGACTTGAAACAGGACTTCCTAAATATATATAAAAGTAAATGGAATGTTGCTAAACGTCAGAGTTCTGACTTGTCAACTGACAGCACATCCACCCAGTCACCTGAGGAAAATGTTGGCATTGTACATCTCTGCAAACCACAGATTCATTACATTTGCTATTTTATACGTATCATATCAAATTATACCACATCATGTTTCTAAGATGATGTAATATATGAGCTGACTTTAGCCTCTGTTCAACTGCATAAAAAAACCTGCAAACATCTGGCCTTTGAACGTAACAGGAAAGGTTTTAATCAGCATTCACACTCAGGTCAAATGACTCTGCAGCTGTCACGGTTATTTATCAGCTCTGGCTCTGATGGAAACACAACACCCAAGTCCATCCATCCACTCTCAAATGCTTATCCAAAGCTGGCTCATGGGGGCAGCAGGACAAGCAAAGTCCTCCAGACGTCCTTCTGCTCATCAACACTCTCCAGCTCCTCCTGGAGGACCCCAAGGTGTTCCCAGATGTCTGACTCCTCCCCCTATCTCTAAGGCTGAGCCCAGACACCCTACAGAGGAAACTCATTTCAGACGCTTGTATCTGTGACCTCATTCTTTCAGTCACTACCCAGAGCTCATGACCATAGCTGAGGGTTGGGACGCAGATGGACCAGGAAATAGAACGCTTCGCCTTCTGGCTCAGCTCCCTCTGAACCACAATGGTCCAACACAGCGCCTGCATCACTGCAGACGCTGCACCAAACCGCCGATCCATCTCACACTCAGATGGGTGCATTGTGTGCTGGGCGGCAAGCAGGGGCACACCCAAGTGAAAGTATCAATGTTAGCTCCTTTACCGACGAGATGAAATGACATGCTGCCACAAAATACCGTCCGTCTCCGCCTCTACTGGCGGCTGGTTTTAAAGCACGTCACCTGTTTCAGCAGCCAATCAGCTTGTAGTGAAGTCCGCTGGTCAAGTCAAAGTGACCACAGACGGCGTGTTGGCTTGCTGCAGCAGGTGCTCCGTCCCCGCCCAGCCCTCTGTTTCCATCCTCACGGTGTGCCGGTGTCGGACGGTGGGTTGCTGCTGCTGCTGGCTGTATGTGCTTATGCCCCGCCCACACACACACATTCTCAATGACTGATGAATTGGCGCTGGTTATTGATATTATTGTGGCGTATTGATTATGAATACAGTCCATCTGATGCTGGTTTGGTTTCATCACTGTAGCCAGTATCTCACTATCACTATCCTCATTCAGATTTTAAGAAGCTACAAATTATATTCAGCCACAAAATAAGTCTGAAAAGCTGCAAATCAGAACGGAAGCACAGAGAGTTGTTGACTAGAGATGATACGCCGTCTCGTGGTGAGGTCACTTCCTGTCAACGTTACAGAAGGACAGAGAGTTGTTGACTAGAGATGATACGCCGTCTCGTGGTGAGGTCACTTCCTGTCAACGTTACAGAAGGACAGAGAGTTGTTGACTAGAGATGATACGCCGTCTCGTGGTGAGGTCACTTCCTGTCAACGTTACAGAAGGACAGAGAGTTGTTGACTAGAGATGATACGCCGTCTCGTGGCGAGGTCACTTCCTGTCAACGTTACAGAAGGACAGAGAGTTGTTGACTAGAGATGATACGCCGTCTCGTGGCGAGGTCACTTCCTGTCAACGTTACAGAAGGACAGAGAGTTGTTGACTAGAGATGATACGCCGTCTCGTGGCGAGGTCACTTCCTGTCAACGTTACAGAAGGACAGAGAGTTGTTGACTAGAGATGATACGCCGTCTCATGGTGAGGTCACTTCCTGTCAACACGCAGCTTTCTGGAACGTTACAGAACGGAGCGTTGAGAGTAGTTGTTTCAACTCGTCATGAATCTTTGGTCTGAACTGGACTTTACATCTCAGACTCACAGTGAGACGTCTTTGGAGACTGAAGACATTATTTTCTTCAGAGGGTTGTTTCAGGGTTTGATGGTCAAAGTTAGAATTTGGTTTAGGTTAGTGTGAGAGGCTCCGTAATATATTGTGTGTGTGTGTGTGTGTGTGTGTGTGTGTGTGTGTGTGTGTGTGCGAGTCAGACTGACTGCTGGGTTTCCTCTAGCAGCAGGTGGTTTGTCTAAAAGGTCAAAGCTCCACATCCACAACACTGATGAACACACAGCTCAGTGTGGTGTGATTGTGTGTGTGTGTGTGTGTGTGAGTGTGTGTGAGTGTGTTCCCATAATGAGACTGACAGCCCTCACCTTTTAAATTTCCCATCACCCCCTGCTGTAAAACGCTCACCCTGTGCAGACACCTCAGTGTATTTATAGACAATCACATCACTGAGCTTTTTGCACTTGTGTGTTTTTGTTTATTTATTTTTGTATTATAAAGTTTGAGCCGCGTTTCTAATCTCTAGGATCAACTCAGGACATCTCTTATAACTTTATAACTAACTTCAGACTGGAGTAGGACATGAGAAGATGCAGAGCTCACTGTCTGAATACAGTATGAGAGCCAAATAATAAAGGAAAGAAAGGTGGTGTATTATTTTGTTTGTCTCACACAGTGTGACCTGAAATGAACCTGTAAGATCACTGTTATTTCAAAGTGCATGCAGACATTTAGTTTGGTTTTAACTGAGGTCAGAAGTTGGTCTAAATTTACATTTGGCTGTTCTTGTCTCTTGTTTTATCGTCGCATCAGATTTTTACAACAAACTGGTGAAAGCTGTAAGAATCAAACCTTCGACAGCCCAAAACAATTCAGCAGAGGCACTTTGTTCCTGTGTCAATGGACGACTCAGTCTCACTCTGAAGTCACCAACAACTGGCACATAGTCAGTGACTTCTGGCGTCAGACACAGAAGATAAAGCCATGCTTTCACGTCAGCATGATATGTGGCCTATTGCTATTATTGCAACAGCACCTGGTGTCTCAGGAAGAACTGTGGTGGGACAGCAATGAAAGTCAAGGTGGCGGAAGTCAGGTTCACTGCACAGATCAACACCCCCGTAACACAACCAAACAGTGTTGGCTATGAGACGCCGTCTGTTAACAAGCATCTGCTCTCCGACAAACAGGTCCATCTCTGTTGTGTTTGGAGATGCCTCCTCCTTTCAAGCACCTCTCCTTTGAGGCGTCCCACAGGGCTCTATCCTGGGTCCCCTCCTATTCATTATACATATGCAACCCCTGGGCAAATCATGGGCAAAGCATTTTTGAATGCTACGCAGATGCTACACTGCTGTTTGTCCTGTTAAAGCCACCCGTGTTTCTTGTTCATGTCCTGCTTCACTGAAATAAAAAATTGATGACCCAAAGTTTCCCACAGCTGAATGATTCCAAAGCTGAAAAAAATATAATAATGCCCTTTGATCCAGCTCTTCTACCCTTAACAATATCTCTTTCAGTCTGGGTGCCCATTCTAATCATACCAAAAACAAGGCCCCTCACCAGGGAGCCATCTTTGACTCGACTTGTCACTAAAGGTGACCGAGCTTTTATTGATTGGCTTTTTCTTAAATGATGCATTTATTGTTATTTTTATACTGTTTAATATCTTGTGTTTTTGTTTGCTTTATTGTTTTTATTGTAAAGCACTTTGTAACTTTGCTTTAAATAAATAAATAAATAAATAAATTAAATATTTATAAATAAATAAATTAGCTTTTAGCTAGCCAAAAACAGATGTGTGTGTGTGTGTGTGTGTGTGTGTGTGTGTGTGTGTGTGTGTGTGTGTGTGTGTGTGTGTGTTTGGGAGTGAACTCACCAGATTGTTTCTCTCCTTTCCTCCAGACTTCCTCCTTTTCTCTCTCGTCTCTGGAAGTTTATGAAGCTGACTGATGAGCCACCGGGAGAAGTTTGTTGGAATCAAACTGGAAAACAACAACAACAACAACAAACAAAGACACGAGTCAGTACGACATTCAGATGCTTCAATTTCACTCCGGTTCAGTCAGAGACTCGACATCAGTGAGCTGTAAATTTAGATCCGGCAGAAAAATCTCTTTAAAGAATCTGAGCAGCAACAAGAACGAGTCCTCCTTTAATTAACACAAACATTCAATCTCAGTTCAATCAATAAACCAAAGTATTTACTTTTTTTCTTACATTGTGTTAATAACAAGCTAAAGATGTGAACACTTCGTCCAGTGCTGTAAAACAAACGTGTCATTTAAACTCCCTCCTTAAAGCAACTTGTAAAACACACAGTCTTGATTCTTCCCGCCCTGCAGATGTCTCTGAAACTCGTTTATTGATCTCTGAGATTGACTGTTAAGATGATTGATAATCAGCCGTCTGTGTTTTCACAGATTCAGTGGAGTCTCTGCAGAGCTGCTGAAGGAGCATCAGTTGTGCTGCTGTTCCCTCAATAATCCTTTAATACATTCCAGATATCACAGGACTGCTTTAAACCCCCCCCACGCAGCTACGTTACAACCATGAAGACCTGAAAACACATCGAATCAAAGAAGAAAGGGCTCCGGTGGAATCAGACTGCAGCTGATCCAGAGTCAGTCCTCAGAGGAGCAGCACAGATTTATTCAGATCTGATGGTGAAGCTTCACACAGAGTGTGCAGACACTGAGCTGATCAATATAATCCAGTAGATGAATATAAACTTGTTAGAGCAGCTTCTCTACTGACAGATGAGCTCCGTGCGTTTGCTAAACGCTGATATGATCCTGATGGAGACACCTGTAGTGGATGCACAGCCAACGTGCACATGCACGCTCATGTAGAGCACCTCATGGCCTCTGTTTCAGGTTCTGGAAATACGCCTGGTGTAATGTGTCGGTCCTGTTTGACGATGTTCAGAGTGTCAGTTTCACCTGGAAGATTTTAAAAACTATTAAAAATAAATGAAAGCATGCTGGTGCTCAGCAGGCAGCCTCTCTGTGTCTCTCTGTATTATACATCCCGTGTCTCGGCTGCCTGCAGGTCAGCTCCCTCCACCCTCCTCTTCTCCTTCTCCTCCTCCCTGCAGGAGGTGCATTGTTGGGTTGAGTTGGTGGAAATCACGGCAGCAGCAGGACCCTTTGATCCTCCTCTGAGTCGGCCAGATTGGATCATTCTTTTCTCTTGTATTTTATCACAATCTCAGTGTGTGTCTGTGGCGCTGAGGGCAGCGATGAACACGCTCCAGCAGCCTCACAGTGATGCAACATGATCATTGATGAGCCACACAGAGCTGAAACCACCGAGAGACCAGCGATCAGAGCAGCCTCAGCTGTCACCGTCCCACTGATGGAGGGACTCACAGGACACACGGTACAGAAACTGGATTTTTACTCTGTGCCTGTAGTTCCCTGCTCAAACTAGGGTTTAACTCTGGGTTAAGACAGGAACTAAACTCAAGAACTAAACTAACTAAACTGGTGATCTTATCTTAAGAACTAAACTCAGGGTCTAAACTCAAATCTGGAACCAACTGCAGGGCCTCAACTCTAAACCATCAGACTAAAGCAGAGGACTTTACCTCAGAGGACAGGGGCTAAACTAACCAAAATAAAGAATCTAACTCACAGACTGACCTTTAGGAATACTTCAGGAAACAAATTCAACTAAACACAAGAACTAAATTCAAAAGTTTCCTTCAGGAAGTAAATCCAGAGACTGCAGTGTGGGTTAAACTCTAACTGATGGACTGAAATCAGGAGCACATCTCAGAGACAGAGCCCTCAGGAACTCATCAGACAAAGGGCCCCTGGGCACAGATATACAAAGGGCCCCACCACATTTCTCATAAAGGAGCGAGACGCACCGACTTTCTTGTTGTCTCTTTGTTTCTGCTTGGTACTTATTTGTGAGACATTTTGCAGGTGATGGCTGGGGGCCCCTGACCCTCTGGGCCCCTGACCCTTTGGGCCCCGGGGCCTGTGCCTGGTAGGCCCAGTCAGTAATCCATACATGACTAAACTTAGAGATTAAAATGAAACTAAACACAGGAAGGAAAGACTAGATTGAAGAATTAAACCCAGAATCTAAATTCAGATTAATTGTGACATGAAGTTTTAATAACATCCAATAAATCTAACATTTACCAGTTCCTCTCTCCGCTGAGAACTTCTGTTCTCTGACTAAAAACTGGTTTTGTGACCCCTGAAAGTTTTGAAGTTTTCACAGGTGAATTTTTCATGAGCTGCTCTCCTCCTCTGGTGGTCGACCTTGGCTCTCCGCCTTCTTCTTCTTCTTCTTTTCCTCCTGCGATTATCTCTGGATCAGCGTAATTACAGCTCATTCATCTTCTCTGCCAGAACTCAAGGACGACACACACACACACACACACACACACACACACACACACACACTCCGCCCATTTCTCCTTGTTACAGAAAGTTAATTTGGGGAAATACTCCTTTAATTATGATTCATATCTGGGTCATTCATAACCATCACCAGCTTCACACACTGTGTGTGTGTGTGTGTGTGTGTGTGTGTGTGTGTGTAATTGCCCGTTGTCTGGGCAACCGATGCCAATGGTGGTTATCCGTTGGGATGCGTCCTTCTTATTTTAACCTTTTCTTCTTTGTTATTCAGTGTAACTTTATTTAAAATAAATCCTAATATTTCAGCGTTCAGTCCAGACGTGTCACAAACTTTGTGTCCGTCGGGATTTGAACCTGCCGTCAAATGGACAAATAGAATCAAATAGAATCTGAGCGACATTTTGATTTCCAAACCAGCAGAGTGTTTCTGTGTGTCGGCGCGCTTCGCTGCCTCTCGTACCGCCTGCTAAACCATCCATCAAATTACCGTGGCAACAGAGCATCCATCGGCCCATCCATCATCATCGAGAGGAGGCACATGAGAGCGACAACATGAGACGAGAGGTTTGACAGACAAGAGGAGGAGAGATAACAAGAGAGGAAGGAGGAGAGGAAGGAGGAGAGAGAGGAGGAGATGGTGGGGAATATAAAGAGGGGAAGAGGAAGGACAGGAGGAGAGAGGAGAAAAATAGGAGGTGAAAGAAGAGGAGAGGAAATTAGGAACAGAGGAGAGGAGTTAGAACTAGATGATGGAGGATAGGAATGAGAAGGAAAGGAGAGAGGAGGTGGAGGAGAAAAAGGATAGGAAGGAGGAAAGGAAAGAAGGAGACAGGGATAAAAAGGATGGGAGGATGTGAAAAGGAGGCAGGAGATAATATGAGGAGGAGGACTTAAGAAAGGAAAAAGAAGGAGACAGGAGCAAAGGATGGAGGAGAACTCAAGGAGGAGAGGAGATTAGAAGACAAAGGGAGAGAAGGGAGGAAGCAGAGAGAAAAAAGAGGAGAGGAAGAAAAGAAGGAGATAGGACAAGAAAGAATGGGGAGAAGAGAAAAGGAAACAAGAAGAAGAAATGAGACAAGGAAGCAAGAGGAGAAGGAAGGACGGACCTAACGAGAGGAGAGGGAAAGAAAGTAAGGAAAGGGGAGAGAAAAGGAGGTGAAAAATGACCTAGTGAAGGAAAGGAGGTAGTAGACAACGGAGGAGGGAGGAGGAGCAGTGAAGCGAGGAGAGGTGGGGGAGAGATAGGAGTTAGGAGGAAATAGAGGAGAGAAGGAGATCAAGGAGAGGAAAAGAGAAGACAGGAGGGTAAGGATGAAGGAAAGATGAAAGAAAAAGAGAAGAGAAAAGAAGGAGGAGAGAGGTGAAGAGGAGGTAGTGGAAAGAAAGAGATGAAGAAGAACTGTAGGAAAGGAAAGAAGGAGAGGAGAGACAGATTAGAAAAACAAGAGGGAGAAGGGGACAGGGATAAAATAGGAGGAGAGAGAGAGGAGGAGGAGGAGGAGGAGGAAAAACACTGAAGGTGGTCATCGGAAAGAAAAAGAAAGAGCAAAGGATGGAGGAGAACCAAAGGAGGAGAGGAGTTGAGGAGACAAAAGGTAAGGGTAAGGGTTAAGAAGGGAAGGAGTTAAAAGAGAAAAGAGGAGAGGAAGGAAAGAAGGAGATAAGACAATCAAGGATGTGAGGAGAGAAAAGGAGACAAGAAGAGGAAATGAGAGAGGGAAGCAACAGAAGAGGAGGACAAGTGAGGGGAGATGAGGAGGAAACTAGGAAGGAGAACAGAGGAGAGGAGAAGATCGATGACAAAAAGGAAAGAGGAGAAAGGAAGGAAAGAGGAGAGAACAATGAAATAGTAAAGAAAATGAGGTAGGAGGAGGAGAGGTGAAGTAAGGAGAGGTGTGGGAACATTAGGAGCTAGGAGAAAGAGGAGAGGAGGAGGAGAAAGGGAGCAAAGAGAGAAAAGAGGTGATGATGAGGAAACAAGAGGACAAGAGGAGATATAAGGGTTGAAAAGAGAAGGGATTGAAGTAAGGAAGGAAAGATGAAAAGAAAAAGGAGGAGAGGAAGGAGGTGGCAGGGAGGGTGGAGAAAAATGATGACATGAAGGAAAGGAGGCAGGAGAAAAGGGAGGTAAGAGGAGTAGAGGTGAAGTGAGGACAGGTGGAAGACAGATAGGAGCAAGACGGGAAAGGAGACAAGGAGTGAGAGGAAAAGAGAGGAGATGAGGAGGAAACAAGAAAGGAGATCAAGAAGAAGAGGAGAAAAAGGTAGGAGGGTGAGAAGAGGAGAGAAAAGAAGGAGAAGAGAGGAGAAAAAGGAGGTGGTGGCAAAGGAAGAGATAAAGAAGAACTGTAGGGAAGGAAAGAGGAGGAAGGAGAAAGGATGAAGGAGACAAAAGAAAGACAGGAGAGAGGAGAAATGAATGAAAATGAAAGAACAGGGAGAAAGAAAAGAGGAGGAAGGAGAGATGTAAAAGAGAGAAGAGAGGTGAATGTGGAGAGAGGAGAGAGGAGAGGAAGGAGAGAAGGAGGAGGGAGGAAGGATGGAGGAGAGAGAAGAGGAAGGAGAGAAGAGAAGGATGTGGAATGAAATGGAGCCGCTGAGTCTTTGTGGCACAGAGGAAGCAGAGAGCAGAATAATTCAGTTTTGCTGAAGTCAAGGTGAACTTGTAAATTGTGTCGTAATTCCCAAAGCACACACACACACACACACACACACACACACACACACACACACACACACACACACACACACACACACACACAGTGAGCAGCTGACAGAGGGGATGAAGGCAAATCCACCGAGAGAGAGAAGAAATGACAAGAAAGAGGGAGGAAGGTGGAGAGAGAGAAGATAAAACAGTCGTGTATTCAGTGGAGAGGCAGTAAGAGAGAGTGTGTGAGTGTGTGTGTGTGTGTGTGTGTGTGTCACTCTGCAGCCTGATTCCACTTCCTGTTTGTTTTATTTCTGAACATAAAAACTCTGCTGATTTCTCTTCTTCCTCTCTGAAGGTTTCAAACATCAACTTCATTCTGCCTGACGACTGATCTCAGGTCAGCTCCAGGTAAGGAGGCAAAACAACAGGAAGTGGGGAAGACAAAAGCTAGGAAAAAAAGACAGTGAAGAAGAAGAAGAAGGTAGCAGACTAAAGAAACAAAGGAAAGAAGGAGAAGAGGAGGTAGGAGCGAAAACAAAGGGAAGAGAATGAAAGAAGAGGATGAGAGAAAATGGATCTGAATCCAGTGGAGGAAAGCTCATTTAACAGGAAAGTAAAACACTCGCTTCTGAAATGCGTCTGTGTGGTACGGCGCCACGCAGTGGACAAAACAAAACCAGCGTGCAGCAGGTTCACATAGAGCTGTTCCTGTTGGAGCTGTCCCTCCCGCCTTCAAGTTTGCGTTTCCCAGAGTAGCGAAGGTACTCCTGGGATTGGGAGGACTTGGTGCCTTGTTGGTTGGACTGGAAGGTTTAGGCAGAGGTGAGACTGGTTAGTATGAGGATAAGAGTGTCAGGGTGAGCCAATCAGAGGCAGAGTAGGGTGAGCCACACCTTCGCTATCCTAGGAGACGCAATTCGCTTCTCAGCTCTCTTGCAGTCAAAATGGCGGCAAAGATAACAAAAACATTGATTTAATGATCTCGTAACGTGTCGATCTTCAGTAGATCTGAACATATCAGGTATGGAGCTCCAGAGACCAAACTTCTCTATGGATTTCAGTTTTTGAGGCACAATGAAGGACAAAACGTGTCCTGCAACAGACGGTCAGACTTGCTGTTTTTAGCCGAGATAATTTCTCTTAAACTTGCGGCCCTGACTGGACGGTTCAGAGGAGCGAGGAGTCAGTGATGTATAACACAGATTTTTTAAAACTATTCTGTAACTACTGTGAATCAACCATGAGAGGTCCTTGCACATACAGTCATATATGTGCACACAAAATATGAGGCTGATTGGTCCAGTAGTTTGTGAGACTCTTATCCCAACTCGTCAAATACCATCGCTCTGTCAGTGGACATAAATGTCAGAATGTGATGTATGAGGTACCCTCCTGAGTTTTGGACACTCTGGGACAGCGTGTCAGTTTGAGCTTGTTCAAGCATTGTGTCTTTCAAAATACATTTCTGTACTCACAGGACATCTACACTTTCTGCTTGTTACATTCGTCCATCCATTTTTAACTGCTTATCCAGGGCCAGGTCTCAGGGCAGCAGGCTGAGCAAGGTACTCCAGACCTCTCTCTACTCATCAACGCTTCCCAGCTCCTCCTGGAGGACCCCGAGGTGTTCCCAGACCAGATGAGATCTATAATCCCTCCAGTGTGTTCTGGGTCTGCCCCGGGGCCTCCTACCAGCTGGACCAGGAGGATCCTGATCAGATGTTGAACCACCTCAACATGAAGGAGCAGCGGCTCTACTCCGAGCTCCCTCCGGATGTCTGACTCCTCCCCCTATCTCTAAGGCTGAGCCCAGACACCCTACAGAGGAAACTCATTTCAGACGCTTGTATCTGTGATCTCATTCTTTCAGTCACTACCCAGAGCTCATGACCATAGGTGAGGGTTGGGACGCAGATGGACCAGTAAATGGAGAGCTTCGCCTTCCACCTCAGCTGCAACATAATAACATGCAAATGGAAACTATGTCTGTGATTGCAGAAACATACAATACCAACATTTAATCCAGCAGTTGGTTTGAATGAACACTGCTGTCCAACTATTTGTACTTTATCACCGAATATAATACATTACGCAGATGACACACGTTTCTATTGTTTAGCCTGATGTCTCGAAATTGTTAAATGCTTTATTTCATTAACATTAATATTTGAGATTTGAGATGGAGCAGGAAATCAAAACCTTGACCTTCTGACTCAGCTCCCTCTTCACCATGATCCAGAAGCTCTGGGTGACTCTGCCGTCCAACCCGAAGGGGGCAGTCCACCATTTACCAACAGAAACTGTCACTGACTCTCATCCCGACCGCTTCACACTCGGCTACAAACTGCCCCAGTGCATGCTGGAGGTCACGGTGTGATGACCCTACCCTACATGGACTTTCTTGCTCTTTATACTTGCTCAGAGTGATGCTGCTGGCTGGTGCATATGATAACGCCACGTAAGGTGCGTCTGTGCGTCGGTTTGAGTTCTCCATGGGCTGAAAACACTAAACAACCAAACCAAGCTGACCTGTGTGCGTTAAAGTCCGAACCTGGCTTGTTCCAGATCATCACATAAAATACTGAGCCTGAGCCCGACAACCCCCCCCCCCAAATTTCAGTCAAATTCTAATGCCCGGGACACATCGGCTGTGTGATGCAACAAGCCGCGCACAACTCCAGCAGAAATTGGACCAGCTTGGAGGATCACCAACTCTCCACACTGTACTTCACCACCAGAGAAGCTTCCTGCTCCGGCCGAGAGGACGGACACAGAGCCTGGCTGCTTCCTGTCCTTCTGTCCCTGCCTGCAGAGAGCCAGCGCCCTACCTGACCTGACCAATCAGCGCACCTTTGTGGCCTAAACTTGGTCCGACCTGTCGGGCTTTTCAGGACCCGTTGGGGCTCGGGTTGAGATTGAGAACTCTAGCGTAAGTATCTCATGTGGACATCCACTGACATAGCCACGCTATTTAATATGTTTGTTTGTTGCCTGCTGCATCAACAACTGCGGCCGCCCGGTGTGTATCATCCCTACTCTGTGTGTCGCTGACATCACTGACAAAGCAGCCGTATTTGATGAGGTGGGAGTGAGAACAGGCTGGGACAGACAGACAAACACATGATCCCCTTCAGGCTCACAGCTGGCGGTGATATAAAATGATTTGACCTTTGACCTCGACACTGACCGGCCCTCATTTCACGTGATGTGTTCTCATAACAAATGGTTTCACTCTCAAACGCTGCTCTCTGACCATATTTGGCGTTTACTTCTCTCCATCTTGTCCAACTTAATGAGTCGTGTCACAGCCACCTGCTTCATCTGTGAGCTCTGCTCATTCTTCTTCTTCTTCTGTTTCATAATCGTTTCTGTTGTCACACCTTCATCCTGTCAGAGCCAATCATCTCTGTGACAACATTTCTTTTATCCTCTAACGCTCAAACAAACTCACATCATCTGTGACTCTGTGTGTGTCACCTCCTCCTGTCCTTAGTCATCCGTCAGAATTCAGTCAAAGCTTCCTCCAAAACATTTCATATTAAAGCTCCAGGTTCAGTTCTGCTTTAATAAATGTGAGTGGACGGACTTTCCCAGCCTGCAGTGACGATCATTGAGTGGAGCATCATGTGAGTTTCATCATGTTGGTGATAACGAGGTGTGTGTGAATATAAAGGCACTTGATCTGATGTTTGGAGGTGAGAGATTATCATCACCTGGAGGGGAACACAGCTCCTACAAGATGTTTTATTGACTTTTCATTTTTTGCCGTGAGGCTGACGGACTGTTTTCAGGCAGACTTTAATTTACTTTACACAAGTGAGTGATTTTCCTGAGGTGGACGGCTGCGATATTAAAAGTGAGCGGGGTTACATCTGATGTGCTCACAGCTAAGAGTTTACCTACTCAAATTAAACCTGTGATAAGTTTGTTTTCTGTGCGTCTTCAGGGAGGCAGAGGAATCCTCAAACATTTGATTTTGTAATCACGTTACAGACGGATGAGAGCAGCTGACGTTAGCAGGTCAGTTATCAGAGTGAGACGGAGGAAACAGAGAGAAGCAGATGGCACAATGAAGGAGTGATTTTTATGATACAATTAAAAGATACATGAACAGAAGGAGAGCAGAGAAACACAGAGATACAGACGAGGAGACGGCAGGAGGAAGTGAAGAGGAAAAATAAAACGGACGCAGAAATAAGAGGGAGTTTAAATCAGTGCTGACAGCTCAACATCTTCACTGTCACCTCAGTTTGAAACACTGTCTGTGTGTTTGTTAGAGTGTGTTCGAGTCTGTCAGTGAAAAACGCACTGATCAGATGTGTCAGAGTCAGACTTCACCTCCCTCCATCCCTCCCTCCTCCTCTGTCAGACCTCCTTCACTCTGACTTTTATTCTCCTCTTTAATTAAGGTGCCTGCTTCCTGTTTGTGACTCAGTCTCAGTCAGGGGTGTTCAAGTAACTGCAGCTCGCTCAGGACAGAAACAGACAGACTGTACATTTAAAGAGGACCTGTTGAGCTTCTCCTTATTTCCTGTCATGTAAATAATGTGGCGGACGTTCATATTGACCGCGGTCAAAGTTTGAAATAACGAGGTAAACATATGTAACAGTAAAAACCTCAGGAGGCGTCAGACCGTTCTGAGTTCTTTGTTTATAACGAGACAAACTGACGTCGGCTGTGACGGATTTCTTGATGTGATCGTCTGCTCCAGACACGCTACTGCAACTGTTTACATTACACACACTGCTACATGTAGCTACATGCTAATGTCAGGTAAACATTACAGTACCTACACTGCTACATGTAGCTACATGCTAACGTCAGGGAAACATCACATTACATACACTGCTACATGTAGCTACATGCTAATGTCAGGTAAACATTACAGTACCTACACTGCTACATGTAGCTACATGCTAACGTCAGGGAAACATCACATTACATACACTGCTACATGTAGCTACATGCTAACGTCATGTTGGTTGCTGATGTTGTTTCAGATCATATTCTTGCTGCAACACGTCCCCTTGTGAAGAAGAAAGTTTCCTATTCTCAGTTACAGTCATTCCCCAGCTGCAGTGATGGAGCAGAGACAGAGAGATAAACGCTGACCAATCAGAGGAGAAGTTCTTAAAGAGACAGGTGCTAAAGTGGAGCATCTCAGACAGAGGCTGAGCACAGGTGTTTCAGCAGAGAAAGAATGAGAAGAATAAAGTGTTTTTGAACATTAAAGCACATCAATATATTCTGATTGAAACCCAAAACACAAACATGAACCTGAAAATGAACAGAGTAGGTGCTGTTTAACAAAACACAAAGCAGGGCCACGTTTAACGACGCAGCACTGACAGAGAGCAAGGAGAAACTATAACAGGTCCCCTCTGACGCCTTGTTTCTCTGAATAAAGTTGAAGCTGTCTGAAGTTGTGTTGTGTCACTCTTCCTACGCACTCTTCTGCTCCACTTTGGTTGATTTTCAAGTGTGTGTAGGAGTGTTTCATTATCCTTTAACAAAAGCCAAATCATCAGCGACATGTTCATTTGTTCTGAGGTGTAAACAGGTGTGAACTGATTATTAAATATGTGTGTGATGTTCCCTCTATTCTCACTCGCGGACTATTAAAGCATCTTAACATTCAAAGTGTCTCTTATTCTTCTTCTTCTTCTGTTCTTTGTGTGTTCTGCTGAATACGGAGCGGCTGTCATCTCAACGAGCTGCAGATAATTGGTGGACAAGTGGAGTTCGACCGGAGAGAGAAGCTGCATTTAAATGGGTTCTGCCATTAAAGAAACAATCTCATATGAATTCTCATCTGTTACTGAGTGTGTGTGTGTGTGTGCATTCCAACAACTCAATCCCAAAAAGAAAACTGCAGCATTTAAAAGTGTTTATGAGTCTTCATCCCGTTATTATCCCGCCATCAGGACGCGCGCAGACGCAGAGATCTGACCCGACCTCGACATTTAGCTCTGCACTGACTCTTTCTGTCTCCTCTGAAAACACGACTGA
Organism: Cephalopholis sonnerati; assembly: GCA_019142605.1. Lineage (NCBI taxonomy): Eukaryota > Metazoa > Chordata > Actinopteri > Perciformes > Serranidae > Cephalopholis > Cephalopholis sonnerati. The sequence goes on along the minus strand of JAGQAX010000022.1, from coordinate 1,231,773 downwards.
CTGAATGTGATTCCACCTCAAACCAGACGGCCTCATTTGTATTTCAGCCTGAACTTGAACCAATCACATTTTCATTTCCCTTCAGCAAACCAATCGGTTCTGCTGTCTGAGCCTCACTCATGTGTATAATGAGCTGTCAGCCAATCACAGCCAGCCTGGGGCCAGACACCGCCACGTGATTGGATGCTGGCTGTGCATGTTGTGTTGCCTCGTGTTTAACAAGTAACTCCTGTGTTTTTTTTTAATTGAATAAAGACCTGAACAGACAATCAATGAATCTTTGGCTCTTTATGGTCGCTGCGATTAGTCCTTTTACATTCATGTTATGTTCACTGGTGGAAAGTTAATAAGTTCATTTACTCACATGCTAGTTAAGTACAAGTTTTAGTACTCGTACTTTATCAATCGTTTATTTGTCATGTGGAATCATGCGAGGTAAAACTGCGGTGAAATGTGATCTCATCAGTTCCTGTTTTGTGTCCTCCATTGCTGGCTGCTGCTTTATAATCGTCCATCTTTCCGTCTTCTGGTTGTTAAATGACTTCACTGTAGTTTCAGGTTCAGGTTCTTCTGTTGTTTTTAAATTAAATCCAGTACAGACTCAGTGAATTCACCGATGTCAATGTTGGTGTCCTGGAACATACTCCAGTCTCTGGTTTACTCCATGTCTCACATCACAGGGGACATGTGTTGAAGTTTGTGTACATATCGTGACCTCAACAAGATGGCCGCATGGTCGCTCCTTCCAAATGCGAGCAGTGATGCTCTGCAGCCGCCTCTGAACGTTGTACAGCAGTGATCCACAGCAGGAACAGGACAGCAGCTCACATTCCCACCATCACACCAGTCCTAATGTCCAATTCATTCTAATTCCAATTCATAGTTTCCGTGTCCGCATGTCTGCTTTGGTTCATCTGGCAGAAATGTTGTCGACCACCCATGTCTGCGAGGGTCCACATGGACCTCTGTGTGCAAGCCATATTTTTGTGACCGTGCGGACTATAGGCATAAAACGCGCACCAACTGCACATGCTCCAGTCTCAAGTCCCAAACACTGCTGTCATCCCAGCTGCCTCACCATTTCATGCTGGCAACAGGAAGTGAGCATTGTCTGACAATTCTCATTTGATTTATATGAAAGTTACGTGGTGTGGTCAACAACTGATGTACCGCCACATGGAGTATAATCAGTGTGTTCTCCAGCACCCACGCTCGATGAAGGACAAACCGTCCCACTCCTGTGTGCAGTGTCTGACTTCCACAGATGTGAAAAGCCATGTCAGTTGGCGTCCTGTCAGCACCCCCGCCGTGCGCAACGTTCAAGGGCCTGTTCATCACCGCTTGTCATCAAAACAAGCTCCACCTTCACCAGCTGCAACATTTAACTGATCGACACATTAATGCATCAATAATTAAAATACAATAATATTAAAAATATATATCCTGCAGAGTGAGCACTTTTAATTTGGTACTGTAAGTTTATTTAGATGCTGATACTTTAACATTTTTCCTCAAGTAGATTTTGAATGCAGGACTTTACTTTTTTCTACAGCCAGTATATCTGCTATTTAAGTCCAATGTATGATTAGTGTGAGCTATGTCAGTAACATGGTGCCCCAATGTTTGTTCACACCAAAGTCAATGCGAATTTTAACGTTGCATTAGGTGGAATTTTTATGTCTGAGTCAAATCTACGCCAATGCAGAGCCTGTGCCGTAACCTACGCCTTAGCCTGATGTGCACCTCCCCAGAAACTTAACTACACGTCGCAGTGACGCAGAACTCCTGTCTGTTTAATGTGTGTTTAATGTGTGTTTAATGTGTGTTTATTGTATTTAATGTGTGTTTATTGTGTTTAATGTGTTTAATGTGTGTTTATTGTGTATTTAATGTGTGTTTAATGTGTTTAATGTGTGTTTAATTTGTGTTTATTGTGTTTAATGTGTGTTTAATGTGTGTTTATTGTATTTAATGTGTGTTTATTGTGTTTAATGTGTTTAATGTGTGTTTAATGTGTTTAATGTGTGTTTATTGTGTATTTAATGTGTGTTTAATTTGTGTTTAATGTGTGTTTATTGTGTTTAATGTGTGTTTATTGTGTTTAATGTGTGTTTAATTTGTGTTTATTGTGTTTAATATGTGTTTAATGTGTTTTTAATGTGTTTAATGCGTGTTTAATATGTGTTTAATGTGTTTTTAATGTGTTTAAGGTGTGTTTATTGTGTGTTTAATGTGTTTAATATGTGTTTAATGTTAGTTTATTGTGTTTAATGTGTGTTTTGAATCAACTAAACTTTACAGCACTTCACAGAAACCCTGCTGCCATCTAGTGTTTTGGAGGTGTAACTGCAGAGTGACACAGACACACCACCACACAAGTAAAGAAAGAAAGAAATGCTCACAACAGGGTAGGCCATGTGTGTAGGCTCTGCCGCACAATCCCGCTTTACTCGCACGAGTTTGAACATTACAGTATTTTATGTTGACTCGTGTCATATGTGCATGAAATCACTAAATCGATGATTGAACTTTTGCTGGTGCGTCCTTGCTGTTATACGTCCGTGGAGGATCTCAGTGCTGATTGGCTATCTTGGCACGAATCGGTCACTGAAGTTCAGATTTTTCAACTCTTACGAATAAGCGTGTGACGTGAAATTGTGCTACTCGTTTGATTCATGCCACTTAATCTGTGTATGTTGCATCATGTCCATCGCATCCATCTCACCGCTCGGTAGGAGTCTATGTCTAATGGTGTCTTTCCATTGACTTTACATGTAATTCACTTGTGCGAATTGTTTTATTCGTGCCCGGTGTGAACAAACCGTAACACTGATGCAATACTGAGCAACCTAATCATGTCAGACAGTCACGGGAGACATTTTACTGAGTATTGATCACTTTTACTTTACGTGCATGTTGCTGAAAATACTCGTGTACTTTTACTTGTGTATATTTTGAATGTGTGTCAGTATTTCTGGTGCTTAGATGTTGTTTGCTGTTAGTGAATGCAGCATTGTGCAGCCATCAGAGGTAGAGTGAGTCCTCTCTGGATAAACACACTGAAGAAATCATAATTAGATCAAATTAGAAACATCTGCGCTCAGACAAACACACATGCCGATTGTCCTCGTCCGGCCCTGTGCTGTGGGTGTGTTTGTTTTCTCCATCTGCAGCAGCTGTTTCTCTGTCCACAGGCCTCCAAAATGTGTCTCTCCTCTCCATCCCGCCATCCTTCTTCTCACTCCTCTCACACTCCTCTTTCACTCTGAATTCGGTTTCCTTCTTCCTGAATTTATTTCCTCAGGTTTTTTCTTCACGCCTCCACAAACACACATGAAGACACACAGTGAGCCGTCTGCCAGGCTGTGATTAGAGAGGAAGGATGGAGGGGATAGAAAAAACCAGAGGAAAAGACTCTCACATGCTCTGAGCCGCAAACACAGCTGATAGACTGCTCCATGTGTGCACTTATTCAAGCATGCTACTCAGCAACATTTAAATAATTCACTTCACTTGTTTCCTTCTTTCAGACGGACCGACAGACAGGTGTGCCGGCTGATTGATTTCTCTTGGCCACAGAGACAAACTCTGCTTCATTTCTTTCTGTCTTCTCCAGTTTTTAGTTTCCTTCCTGAGGCAAAGAAACGATTTTCCTCCTCTTCCTCCCTCGTCTTCGCTCCCTACTAGCAGAAATTTATAGTTGCACAGAGTGAAAACATGAATCAAGTCAGTGGAAATAGATTCTATTTCAGCCAACTCAGTTTATTTAAAACCACCTGATCAGGAGGAAATGGCTCTGAGGGAGCCATTTTGGATCCTTTACACAGTCATCATGTGTTCCCGCCGCCAGCATCACAAAGACTGAAACTAATGGTGCGTTCATGCACTCTTCATTAACTCGCAAAGTCTGAATTCCTCCAGATTACCAGCAGGCACTTTCTGAAGTGGTGAATCCCAGAGGAAGCATGAGAGCAGTGCCATTATTACAACAGTGAAGCACGTCAGCAGTAAATATGTCCATAAAACATCCGTTTCTTTGTGTGTGTACACGGCCAGCTGTGGAGTGTTAATAAGTACACTGACTCGAGTATAACTCTGAGGTACTTGAGACCATTTTATGCTGCTTTATACTCCTCCTCCTCCTCTTCCTCTTCATCTCAGAGGTATTGAACCTTTACTGCTCTAAGTTATATTACAGGTTCAGATTATTAATACAAAATATAACCAATAGAGTGGCACACTGGTGCAGTGGTTAGCATTGTCGCCTCACAGCAAGAGGGTTCCTGGTTCTAAGTGCAGGGTGGGGGATCATTCCTGTGTGGAGTCTGCATGTTCTCCCCGTGTCAGCGTGGGTTTCCTCCGGGTGCTCCCACATGTTCTCCCCGTGTCAGCGTGGGTTTCCTCCGGGTGCTCCCACATGTTCTCCCCGTGTCAGCGTGGGTTTCCTCCGGGTGCTCCGACATGTTCTCCCCGTGTCAGCGTGGGTTTCCTCCAGGTGCTCCAACATGTTCTCCCCGTGTCAGCGTGGGTTTCCTCCAGGTGCTCTGAGATTTTCTCCCCGTGTCAGCATGGGTTTCCTCCAAGTGCTCCCACATGTTCTCCCCGTGTCAGAGTGGGTTTCCTTTGGGTGCTCCAACATGTTCTCCCCATGTCAGCGTGGGTTTCCTCCGGGTGCTCCGAGATTTACTCCCCGTGTCAGCGTGGGTTTCCTCCGGGTGCTCTGAGATTTTCTCCCCGTGTCAGCATGGGTGTCCTCGAAGTGCTCCAACATGTTCTCCCCATGTCAGCGTGGGTTTCCTCCAGGTGCTCCGACATGTTCTCCTGTGTCAGCGTGGGTTTCCTCCAGGTGCTCCAACATGTTCTCCCCATGTCAGCGTGGGTTTCCTCCGGAAGTGCTCCAACATGTCCTCCCCGTGTCAGCGTGGGTTTCCTCCAGGTGCTCCGACATGTTCTCCCTGTGTCAGTGTGGGTTTCCTCCGGGTGCTCCGACATGTTCTCCCCGTGTCAGCGTGGGTTTCCTCCGGAGTGCTCCGACATGTTCTCCCCGTGTCAGCGTGGGTTTCCTTGGGTGCTCCAACATGTTCTCCCCGTGTCAGCGTGGGTTTCCTCTAGGTGCTCCAACATGTTCTCCCCATGTCAGCGTGGGTTTCCTCCAGGTGCTCCCACATGTTCTCCCCATGTCAGCGTGGGTTTCCTCCAGGTGCTCCCACATGTTCTCCCCATGTCAGCGTGGGTTTCCTCCAGGTGCTCCAACATGTTCTCCCCGTGTCAGCGTGGGTTTCCTCCAGGTGCTCTGAGATTTTCTCCCCGTGTCAGCGTGGGTGTCCTGGAAGTGCTCCAACATGTCCTCCCCAGTGTCAGCGTGGGTTTCCTCCAGGTGCTCCGACATGTTCTCCTGTGTCAGCGTGGGTTTCCTCCAGGTGCTCCAACATGTTCTCCCCAGTGTCAGCGTGGGTTTCCTCCAGGTGCTCCGACATGTTCTCCCTGTGTCAGCTGTGGGTTTCCTCCAGGTGCTCCGACATGTTCTCCCCGTGTCAGCGTGGGTTTCCTCCAGGTGCTCCGACATGTTCTCCCCGTGTCAGCGTGGGTTTCCTCCAGGTGCTCCGACATGTTCTCCTGTGTCAGCATGGGTTTCCTCCAAGTGCTCCCACATGTTCTCCCCATGTCAGAGTGGGTTTCCTCTGGTGCTCCAACATGTTCTCCCCATGTCAGCGTGGGTTTCCTCCGGGTGCTCCGAGATTTACTCCCCGTGTCAGCGTGGGTTTCTTCCGGGTGCTCTGAGATTTTCTCCCCGTGTCAGCGTGGGTGTCCTCGAAGTGCTCCAACATGTTCTCCCCATGTCAGCGTGGGTTTCCTCCAGGTGCTCCGACATGTTCTCCTGTGTCAGCATGGGTTTCCTCCAGGTGCTCCAACATGTTCTCCCCGTGTCAGCGTGGGTTTCCTCCAGGTGCTCCGACATGTTCTCCCCATGTCAGCGTGGGTTTCCTCCAGGTGCTCCAACATGTTCTCCCCGTGTCAGCGTGGGTTTCCTCCAGGTGCTCCGACATGTTCTCCCCGTGTCAGCGTGGGTTTCCTCCAGGTGCTCCGACATGTTCTCCCTGTGTCAGCGTGGGTTTCCTCCAGGTGCTCCAGCTTCCTCCCACAGTCCAAAGACATGCAGGTTAATTGGTGACTCTAAATTGTCCGTAGTTGTGAATGGTTGTCTGTCTCTATGTGTCAGCCCTGTGATAGTCTGGTGACCTGTCCAGGTGAACCCCGCCTCTCACCCAATGTCAGCTGGGATAGGCTCCACCTCCCCCCCAACCTCAAACAGGATAAGTGGCTACTGAAAGTTAATGAATGAATATAATCAATAATAACTGATGAGAGAGTTGGGGTTCACCCAGGGCAGGTCACCAGACTATCACAGGCCTTATATTATTTTGCAAAGAGTATTTTTACTTTTGGTACTTTAAATATATTTTGATGCTGATACTTTAAAGCTTTCAGAGAATTTTGAATGCAGTACTTTAACTTGTAACAGAGTATTTTTACACAGTGGCAGTGATACTTTTACTGAAGCAAAACATCTGAGTACTTCTTCCTTGACTATAAATGACTGCTGAAGGTATTAATGAACAAATAAGACAGCTGATGAGAACAAACAGCAGAGTTTAGACTCCATTATTTACACCTAGCAGGGGATTTTCATTACGACGACTACTGCTGCTAAAATCATCATTTTATTGCACAGCACAATTCACACACTTAATGAAGCTTAAAGCGCTAACATACCATTCATCCTAAATATGATGTCAAACTGAGTGTTCACTCTGCTTGGGATGTGATTTTGTTTAGCCTACGTGAGAAATATATGTGAGAAATATCTGGACGTACATTAGATTATCAAGAGTTTCAGAGTATGAGGAGTGAGTTTACTGGACATTATTAACTACCTCAGGAAGCTCTGTGGCTCCTCAGACTGTCCAGTGGTGAACTGCACGGCGACATTACCATATATAACATCAAATAATTAGGAATGATGGTGACAATAAAGAACAGCTAAGAGGAAAAACCTGGGAGCTCATGTAGCTGATATCATCCACTGTAGAAAAACACTAAGATATTTAATCATTACATTATACTGGAAGATATGAAACTGAGTGGAAGTGTTGATTTATATTTGTAATAAACACTTTTCATTTACTGGAAACTCAGACTGATGACGTCGTGATCAATACAGTCATGTGATGCAGAGAGACGTATCGATTCAGTAAACCTCAGTGCAAACAGTCTAACAGCTGCATCATGGTGTGTTCACGGGGCAGTAACAGGACACACTGACTGATAATGGAGGACACAAAACATTAGTATGAGACTTCAACACATCCTAAAACTGAATTTATGCTTGACGCATTGCGATGGTTGTGAGTGTCTGCACAGCTAAAGTGACATCACACCATCAGACGCACCCTTTGTGGGGTAACTGCCACCTGCAGTCCAGAAGAATATGGATATGATGTGAGGAGAAGCCCACACAGAGTGAACAAGATCCACAGACGGTGTGACCATCCATGCTGACAGCACAACTGAGGGTAAAGACTGGGGCTGTACCTGACCTGCTGTCTGTGAGGTGCAAACGCTAACTCAAACATGCTCACTACTGTAATACTAGCACACACACACGTCTTCACTGTGACCTCGTCACATGTCCACGTTTGGTCATGGACTCTCCACGTCCACATATGACGTCCAAGGTACCCTGGGTGTGTTGGTTGTTGACGTTCTGGGACGCCGTGTCAACTTCAGCCTGTTACATGCATTGTCTGTTTTCAAAATACACTTCCTGTTTTCACAGGAAATGTACAGTTTGTATACAGTCTCTTTCAAAATAAAAGCACTACGTCAGTACAACACTGTGAATTGATGCGTGGTTGAGTTTAGGAAAAAGGAACAGGGTTTGGCTTTACATTCACAGGGGAAGTGAACACCGGCCTCCTAACGCTGACCAGCAGCGTATCATGCTGACGTGAAAGCACAGCTTTTGATCTGACACCAGAAGTCACTGACCAAGCACTGGTATTCGACGACTTCGGAGCGAGACCAGGTTGAGCATGCTCATGTTTAGCAGGTATAATACTGAATTGCCTGTGTTCACCAGGCTGTTAGCATGCTAACACAAAGAATATCATCAGTGCTGCAGACACTGATTTCATTCAGTCTTTGTTTCCTCTCATCTCTGTGTTTAAGAAGCAAACTCATGAAGTCCTGAGACACATTCACACCCAGTTACATCTTCTAACTGACTCTGTGTCTCGTGCTTTTTATGAGCACACAATAACAACTGACTGAAGTCAAGGCTAATGCCTCAGTATTTCCACATCACTGTGATGTTTGTCACTCCTCATCACTCTCTCATTCACTCACAATCTCACAAACTGACGGATCCTCAGAAATCAGAGGCAGTCAGTAATGAACTGCACCTCAGCATCACAGTGACAGTAACATAATCAGATGAGTCGTTTTGACTATCTGTGAAAGCATCTGCGGGGTGATGACAGTGTGAGTGTGAGTTTCACCACAGTCGGGACCTCGAGGTGAGATTCAACATGTTACACAGCAACAAGTCAGACACACGAAAAAGGAATAAAACTACATTTCAGGTCAGATCACAAATCCAGCACTCCTCCTACAAGCATCCTGAAAGAAAATACCTTCACAGCAGAGGATTTAATGGATCCCGAGGCATTCATCGACCACGATTACCACCAGAACAACAACATGGAACAAGACCTGGACTCAGAAAACCACCTCAAAAGTAAAAAACTCTTCAACGGACACAGACGACCTCAGAACCACAGATACTGAGGTTAGCCTAATGACCAGTATAAACTGATACCTGATCTGCTGGTTTCACTACACCAAGAAGTTAAAGACATACGACAGCCTGTACATCACACAACAACATCGTAACACTGCAAAAAAAACAAAAACAAATCAAGAATGACAAACTACTGTTAAACACTCAGTGAACAAATGCTGTTAGAGAAGAATGAAACCATTCCAAACGTTCAAACCTGTTCCATGCACCACTTCCTCATATTCTCAGACATCCCAGAAAAATCCCCCGACAGCCCAGAATTGTTAATTAAAAACTTTGATTATCGTCCGACACCTTTAAAAACATCACGTTCCACAGAGTTCACTGCCTCTGCAAAACCATCTGACGAAGGACCGCCATCCATCACCCCCAAATTCACTCAACACTTTCAGGGAAAAGAGGTCAAAGCAGAGGAGGGGAACCTAAAGGCACAACATTCAGACTGAACAATCAAAACCAGCGAGAAAATAAATGAACGACAGAACATACTGAACCCGATCTTACAGACGGTAGTTACGTAGATGTCAGATGATGAAGCAGGACGACCTGCAGCCTTAAAGTTTGTATTTAAACGCTTTTAAAATGCTGAGCAGCTCTTCCTCTGGTGTTACTGGATGATATTACAGATATTATAAAACCAAAATTACCTGAAACATGAAACACAACACAATCACTCTGTTTGATATAATTATATCTGTTGTCACAGCAGCCTGAAAACTCTCTGATCAATTTACCTTCGATCGTCTGATCCACAACACACACACACACACACACACACACACACACACACACACACACACACACACACACACACTCTGCTCTGTGAGGTTTTGTTGTTGTAAATCACGGCGGTGACAGATCGGTGGTGCCAAGAGGAAAATATACAGCAATTTAACCATCAGAGTCTCAGAGGGTGAGAAATGAGAGCTCAGGACGACTGACAGCAAAACAACAAACACACAAACTCACTGTCTGTCTGCCTGTCTATACCCATTTGTCTGTCTGCCTGTCTGTCTAACTCACTGTATGTTAATGTATTTATCTGAATGTTTCTGTCTGTTGTTCTGTGTCTGTATTTTCTATTTACAGTACAGACATCTCACTTTGAGAGTTTCCACCTGCTCTCTGACTGCTGAAGATGACGGACCTTTCTAGAACTGGACCCTGCCTACTCCTCCTCCGTCCTGGAGTGTCACTCCATCTGTAGTCACCTTCACAGCTGAGTGAAGCTCCGTCATCGAGGTGTCGATCAGTGGTTTTCAAACTTTTTGTGAAATCAGAAATAATAAGTGAGGGAACTTTTGTGATTTTGTCTACTGACCGTTTTTTTTTCTCTTTTCTTGTGGTCTTCTTCTCTGGTTTGCTGTAATTTGCTCCGTACAATAAAGTGATCCATCGTCCCACTCACAGCTTTCTCCTTTTGAATGTTATCATCCCTCACACTGCAAAATAAAAGTACCAGATAATCAGAAACAGCTCACTGCAGAGAAAACATACTAATTAATGCTAATTTAGACCTAACAGGCTGCGTTACCTTGGTTATCAGGTCCAATCGACCCTCACTGCTGAACAAGACCCTGAGATGCTTGAACTCCTTTCCTTTGAGGCAGTAACTCTCTCCCAACCCAGAGGGAACAATCCAGCGTTCTCCAGCAGAGAACCATGACCTCAGATTTGGAGGTGCTGACTCTCATCCCGACCGCTTCACACTCAAACTGCCCCAGGTCATGCTGGAGGTCACGCTGTGATGAAGCCAACAGAACCACATCATCTCCAGAAAGCAGAGACGCAATTCTGAGGTCACCAAACCGGACCCCTTCCTCCCCCTGCTGCACCTCGAGATCCTGTCCACGAATATCACAAACAGAATCGTTGATGAGGGATGACCCTGATTTTGCATGCAGTGTTATATTTAATATATATTGATCATGGAAAGAAATATTCGTATTGTTTTCATCCACATGGCTCGGCCCCAGCAGTTCTAAAACTACAGCTCCCATGAAGCTTTGAGGGATGTAAACAGGAAGTACGATGTAACCATGAAGCCATTTGGTGAGCGAGCTGTGAGGCTACAATCTGAGCCCTGTCATTTATGTTAGTGTGTATTTGTTTACATTTTGGCTCTGTTAAAAGTCTGCTGAATTAACCATTAGCAGCTCCTGTTAGCAGCGCACACATCACTGCACACACAACCATCATTGGATCACTGTGACACTGCAGAAACTAAAACCATGAAGATTCTAAGGCAGGTTCTGCAGATAGAAACTGTGCGTCATGCTGTGTCCAAAGATAAAGATATAAAGACGTGTGTGTCGTGTGTGCGTTCAGAGAGCACCTTAATGACCTCTCTGAGCTGTGTCACCTCACCGCTGCAGCTCAGGCTGATGATCGTGGTGAGAAGCGGTCAAACCAGCAGCCGAACGACTACAAATTACTTCCAGTTGTTTCTACAACAACAGCATGAACCTGCTCCTCTCACCTCGTGAAGTATCTTCACTTCACATCCTCAACTCTCCTGCTGCCCCCAGGAGACGCCTCACCCCCTGACCTGAAACCTGATACCAAAGAAACGCTGAAAATTAGAGGAAAGCAAGCAGCTGGACGCCATCATCAGTGACATCACTCAGAAAGAGAGAAGATGTTCTAACAGCTGGAGCCGCAGACGCACACAAGATCCAGAAATCAGCTCGAGAGCTGGAGGAAAACAGGATCCAAAACCAACTCACACAAACACGTCTAACCTTTAGAAAGACTCTCTTTGTGTGGGAAACTTTACAAATGCCAGTGAAATATTTATTTTGTCATTACAGTTTATTTTTTGATCTTTAAATAATCATTACGGCCCCTGTGAGGCTTCTTTTCAACAGAAGTGAAATACCTTCCTGTTTGTGTTTCTGTGTGAGCGATGTGACATTTTTAAATAACTCTTACTGGGGTTCTGCACGGCTGGACGCTTTAATAGAAACACACACTTTCTGTTCTCTAATAACCAGCACAACAATGACAAAACATCTTATTTATAATGCTGCTCTATATTTTAAAAAAAGCTGTTTCCAGCTGCAGCGAGTCGCCGCGCTGCAGACACAGAAACACCTGAAGCTCAACACCAAATCTGAAACACAGGAATGTGCGATCGGGGAGAAATAAGCAGCGGACTGTTTCTGTTTTAGCCTTTTCTTTTCCTCCAGCTGTAACAAGGTGTCCACATCAAATGCAGCTTTCAAAGAGGCCCACAGAGAAACAACATTAACCTTTAACCACACACTGTTCTGCCTGCAGGAGGCTAAAAAACAAAACGCAGAACTCTCCTCTTTTCAGTCATTTTCACAAAGAGCTCCCCGTCGTAAAAATAATCTGGGCACAATGCATGACAGAGAGTACAGCTGAAACCTTAAAGACATGGTGTCTCACTACATTTAAAGCAGCAACAGGGTAAAAAGACCTTTAAAACTTTATCTCCAAACTCAATGGGAAGGTCTAACCAACAAAAAATCTGTACGATGACACATCGTTTGTTCCGACCTTTTAATACAACGGTGTCCAACTTTTCTATCGTCAAGTAAACACCCTGACTACGTGACGTGTTTTAAGGATATTTCACATAATATTTAATGCATAACAACAACAGTGAAGAACAACTGATAAACTGAGCAATCAACTCAAACAGTGAAGAAAATAACTGCAGGAAGTTTGTGTCAAACCAGCGATTCCAATGAATTTTAAGCAAATTATTGCATGTGAACATTTCATCAGAGTTTTCTCGATATTTTTTGGGAACTTTTATGTGATTATCTGTCAGTATTATGTACGAAAAAGGCCTCCGACCCGCTGTGAGGCTTTGGTGAACCCCAGCTCACATATGACCATTAACAGTTTTAAACACGCGGTTAGCGTTACGAATTTTTCCAGTTGAACAAAAACCTCTTGGTTAGGTTCAGAAAAAACATCATGGATTAGCTAGAAAAAATATGTTTGTTAATAACATAATACTGTACTTCATATAGCATACATGACATATTACATTGAAGAAGAATACAATGACCTTGGGTATCTTATGGGACATGAACAACCTCCTGGATCAAAGTCCTGTGTTTGTTTGACCCCTCAGCCTCCACTGTCTCCTTGAAGTCCAGTTTCCACCCAGCAGTTCAGTTCAGTTCATAGTTTCTGTCTCCACAGTGAAAAGTTGTGGATGGTACCAATAGCAGCGTTCCTTAGCGTCCCCATGTTTGGTCCCCCCTCTGTTGGGGTACCTAGCACACAGATCTGGTACTAAAAGGTGGAGCTGTGAACACTGCAGTCTGATTGGTCAGTAGAGGACGCTCACTCTGGTTTGATGTAACCTCTGTTCATACATCAGTAAACTACAACTATAAAATGAAAGAGAAAAAAATCACTTCATTCACTGGGCCGACTGCCGGCAACTTTTAAGGTGGAACGTTAACTTGTAATGTTACTCAATGCATGAGTTGATGACGTGAATCCATCAGCACACCTTAAATTTACCTGTGACAACTTTGAGCATCACTTTAGTTTTTATATGACAGACACTTTTAGTGCTGACTTTAAAAATATAGATTGATTTGGAGCGGATTATGTGAAGGTCATATATTCTAATCCTCACTTCCTGTGGGCTACAGCAACACTAAACCCCTGAGCTTGCCTGAGAAGGACTAAATGCACAAAGCTGCTATTTTGAAATATCCCATGGAGAGAGACTCTCACTGCAGCCTGTTGTATTTTGTTCTGAAAATGTGGGCGTGCAGCCTCGTTCTGTGGACCATAAACCAGGTGCAGACTTCCATCTGTGTCACCGCTGATGAGGAAATACAGCCAGTGCTGGACGGAGCAGTGAGTGACAACAACCCCGCCCACATTTAAGAGGACTGTCTGAACAGACCCAGGGTCTAGGTACCATGTCTGAAGGGTTCGCTGTTGGCTCCAGAGGGACTGTACTGAAAGGGTTTTAGTACCAGATCTGTCATGTTTGTGGGGGACCAAACACGGGGACAATAAGGAATGGTTTTATTGGTACCATCCACAACAGAAATATAA